>JBBGZY010000576.1:277500-592500 GCA_037952925.1 Lithobates clamitans
GCATGCAATCTGCCAACACACAGAGCAATTGCATGCCGATTGGCATGTAAATTAAACCGAGTACTTAGGCACTAAAATACAACAACCTCTCCAGAGATATGAGTCCTAGCTTAGTACACAGAAGTCACTTATTAATTTTATCATTTAATATCCCGAAAGTGGGCAGTGCATATAAGATATACAAAGAAAAAGGATTTACCAAAAAAGATACAAAAAATGCAGAAAGACACACAATTGGAAATTTGCTATGAAAATAAAAAGGGATAAAAACAGAAATAAACTTTACCAAGTAAATCTATCCGTTAGTAGAAGCATACTGGAACATGTGGGAACTCCCCAGTTTCGAACTGGCTTCGTGGAAGAACAACGTCCATATCTCAGGCTACCCAATTTATTGAAATATGGATGTGGGGTGGACTTTAGCCCTTGGCCAATCAACCCTGTGTTTTGTGTTCTGAAATTACCAGAGTGGCATTGGCCCAGAACGGCGCTGATTGCTGGGTCATGGATAGGATTTCCGATACCAGCGCATCAGTCCGATCGCAACAGTACCAATCACTGCCTGCCTGCTGCAATCAGGCGCCATATATAACGGTTTTGTGTGGTTCTTTAGGATTCCACACCTGCTAAACATACAGAGTTACATGTACACGTAACCCATCAGGTGTACGATCAAAAGGAATTATTTTCATCTCTCTGCCGGTAATATTTTAGCTTTTATGAGAGATAAAAATGGTTCCTTAGATCTCTTGATATTAAAGCTTACAGACTGTCCGGAGCCTTGTGAATGCCCCCTGCAGATCCGTGTGGCCAAGATGACTAGCAGATTTCTTTGAGCCTCAGGAAGGTGGCAATCCATGTTTACTCTAATGGTAACATTTATTGGCATCTAGGTGTCACTACGATCCTAGAAAAAACTGGCTCTTTCCTTTTCAAATGCTAATGAAAGAACATATGTGCATGACTGACATAGAATACTATATTTTTAATAATCCAGAATTAAACTACATCTACAATTACACTACTTCTACAGATCACACCACATCTAGTTAAGGCAAAACTATCCTACGCTTATATTTTCGTCACAGCCACTGTGCTCTTAGGAACCTTAAGTGCAGCAGAAATTTTTTTGTAACCTTGGCCAGATCTGTGCCTTGCCTCAGTTCTGTCTCTGAGCTCTTCAGGCAGTTCCTTTTGACCTCATGATTCTCATTTGCTCTGAGCTGTTTGCACTGTGAACTGTAAAGTCTTATATAGACAGGTGTGTGGCTTTCCTAATCAAGTCCAATCAGTATAATCAAACACAGCTGGACTCAAATGAAGGTGTAGAACCATCTCAAGGATGATCAGAAGAAATGGACAGCACCTGAGTTAAATATATGAGTGTCACAGCAAAGGGTCTGAATACTTAGGACCATGTGATATTTCAGTTTTTATTTTTTAATAAATCTGCAAAAATGTCAACAATTCTGTGTTTTTCTGTCAATAAGGGGTGCTGTGTGTACATTAATGAGGAAAAAAAAATGAAGTGTTATAATGTGTATGTTCTCAAATTCATTGTATCAAACTGACAATTACTGCTAGATATTATTTTTTTATTTATTTATTTTTTTAGTTCAGCTCTCCACTCATCTTAGAATAGACACTGGGGGTATGTTTGCACTGGTGTGTGTGTGTGTGATTATATATATATATATATAGTGTGTATATGTATTGTCCACAAAGGAAGCAGTCAAATCAGCGCAACTCCAACTTCATCACAGTCGCACCGATTTTGAAACTAGTTCTTGCACTACTTTTTGCATGTTTCGGTACAACTTGCATAGATATCTTTGCATGAAATCACAGATGCCTTCCAAGTAGCACCTGAAGTAGTACTACTATCGTGCTACTTCAAGTGAACGAGCACGATTTTGATGTTGTGTATCCAATTCCAGAAAACAAACACAGGTAGTTTTTTTTTCGTTTTATGGAGTTTCATGTTTTTGCTTGCCAGTCCCTGTGATCTGTGCTGAACTTTACATCTACTCTGTTATCTTGCCTAAACACTGGAAAAAAATTAAGCTGATTATCAGTTTTGAAAGTCTGTGCTGGTTTACTTTAGAAGCTGTCATGCCCACCAGTGTGTATAAGGCAGCAATATACTCTTCATATAACAGCATTGCTGTAAGTTTCAGTACATGCTGGAGAAATCATTAAGGTTTTGCATGGTCCACTTGCACATGAGAGGTTATCTATTATTTTATGCATTATTGTGCACAAGATGTATTTATATCTATAATGCGCTGTTACTTGTCTAAGCAATTTAGAGGAAATACACCAAACTATTATGTGGATGTACAGTAAAAATTCATCTGTTTTAGATGCATCAGCCGTATCTGACATTCTCTACCTTTTTGTGTTTTCGGGGTTAATTTTCAAAGTTGACTAGGTAGTTTGCCTTTTTTTAGGGACCTTTGAGATGTTTCTCAGTAGACTTTAACTTAGTTCTAACCAATCATATCTGAAAACAGTTTGTTGTGATGCCTCATTTATGGTCCCGGCCTGCTGGTTTGGAATCTAGTAGATAGGACAGTCATGCTGGGGATCTCATTTGGATCTCATTTGAACAGTCTCGGTAGAAGTAATCTTTGAGCTTTGGTATATTCAGTGGAGACTTGATGATTGTTTCCAACCTCACATTGTATTGCCTTTTCTGCAATAGTAGTGCAAGAATCCTACAGAACTCAGTCATGAGCATGATCTAAGTCTGACAATAGTCAAGTTATACACCATTTCCATCTGTTCCTCTGGTTTATATATATAGTTGTGCTCATAAGTTTACATACCCTGGCATAATTTTGATTTCTTGGCTATTTTTCAGAGAATATGAATGATAACAAAAACTTTTCTTTCACTCATGGTTAGCGTTTGGATGAAGCCAATTGTTATCAGTCAACTGTGTTTACTCTTTTTAACTCATAATGGCAACAGAAACTACCCATATGACCCTGATCAAAAGTTTACATACCCCAGTTCTTAATACCGTGTATTCCCCCCTTTAACATCAATGGCAGCTTGAAGTCTTTTGTGATATTTGTGGATGAGGCTCTTTATCTTCTTAGATGGTAAAGCTGCCCATTCCTCTTGGCAAAAAAGCCTCCAGTTTCTGTAAATTCTTGGGCTGTCTTGCATGAACTGCACGTTTTGAGATCTCCCCAGAGTGGCTCAATGATATTGAGGTCAAGAGACTGAGATGGCCACTCTAGAACTTTCACTTTATTCTGCTATAGCCAATGACAGGTCAACTTGGCCTTGTGTTTTGGATCATTGTCATGTTGGAATGTCCAAGTACATCCCATGCGCAGCTTTCTGGCTGATAAATGCAAATGTTCCTCCAGTATTTTTTGATAACATACTTAATCTTGCCACAATTGTAACCAAATTTCCTGTGCCTTTGTAGCGCACACATCTCCAAAACATCAGCGATCCACCTCCATGTTTCACAGTAGGAATGGTGTACCTTTTCATCATAGGCCTTGTTGACTCCTCTCCAAATGTAGCATTTATGGTTGTGGCCAAAAAGCTCAATTTTGGTCTCCTCACTTCAAATGACTTTGTGCCAAAAGGTTTGAGGCTTGTCTCTGTGCTGTTTTGGCATATTGTAAGCGGGATACTTTGTGGCATTTGTGTAGTAATGTTTTTTTTTCTGGCGACTCGACCATGCAGCCCATCTTTCTTCAAGTGCCTCCTTGATGTGCATCTTGAAACAGCCACACCACATGTTTTCAGAGAGTCCTGTAGATCACTTTTATCGGCAGCGGGAGAGGGGCCCCCCTCCCGCCGCGCTCTGGTGCCCTCCGCCGCTGACTGGAGCCGTCGGCAGAGGCGATCGGATCCTTTCACATGCTGGGTATGGAGACTAATGAGGGGAAGATGGCCCCCACCCGTCTCCATACCATTACAGGGAGGAAGTGACGTCAAAACGTCACTTCCGCCCATAGCTCTTAAAGGGCCTTTTTTTTTTTTTCAGATCTCATATTTCACCACTTCAATACCTTATGGCGTCATATGACGTCCTTGATTTTGTGAGGGGATATCTGAATGATGCCTGCAGCTACAAGCTTCATTCAGATATCATTCTTTCCAGCCGGCGATTCTGTGCATGATAAGAATGATCATAGCGGCAGTTCCGCCGCTTGATCATTCTTATAGGCGACGAGAGGGGACATCCCCCTCCAGCCGCCATACGGTGCTTCTCCAGGCTCTCCTGTGCCATCGGGGGCCCAGAGAAAGAATCGGCCGGCACCGGATGACGACGATAGGGATTTCCGGTGACCAGATGGTCACCAGTCATCTCTATGACCATCCCGGAGGTAAACAAAGCCGCGATCATGGTTGTCAGCATGAGATTGGTGAATTTTTTTTTTCTCGATCTCATGCTTTCCAGCCTGGAGGAGAGATGTGGGTTCTTATTGACCTCGCATCTCTCCATAAAGAGGACCTGTCACAATAGATTCCTATTACAAGGGATGTTTACATTCCTTGTAATAGGAATAAAAGTGATAAAAAAAAAAATGTAAAAATAAAAAAAATTTAGTAAAATAAAAAATTTAAAAGGCCCCTGTCCCCGGTAGCTCGCGTTCAGAAGCGAACGCACATGTAAGTCCCGCCCACATATGTAAACGCGTGAAGTCTCGCAGTGTGGTGTTTACTTTCCACCAAATATCGACAAGTCCCTGTTGGAAGATTAGTTTGGCTATACGTAGGCTCTGTTTGGTGGGTCTAGTGAGGCGTTTGCCAGGGGGTCGTGACTTGTCTAGTCCCTGGTCAAAAGCTGAATTAGTATCGCCCCCAAAGATCACTGTGCCCTCTAGTAGGGGCGTAAGAGTTCGAAATAATCGTTGAAAGAAGGCTAGTTGGCCTCTGATAGGGGCATAGTACGAAATTAGAGAATATGGTTGGTTGTCTAATTCTCCCACTAAGAGGCTGTAACGCCCGTCAGGGTCTCTGAATTCAGATTTGAGGGTAAATTTGCATCGTTTGGAAATGAAAATACCCACCCCCTTTGTTTTATCCTCAGCATTGGCTAATGTGAAGAAGGGGAATTTGGAGTGGATAAAGGAAGGGCAGAAGCGTCTGGGGAAGTGTGTTTCCTGCAGGAGGACTACGTCCACCATTTGATTATGTAAGTATTGGAAGACTTTGCGTCTTTTAGCCGGGGAGTTCAATCCTTGGGCATTGTGGGACACTATTTTAAGGGGTGAAGTTGCTGGCGGGTCATTAGCCATCGAGCACAGGTAGGATCAAAGCAAGGCAATCTACTGCACTTACCATTTGATGGGTACAGGTTCCAAGGCATATCACATGACAGGTGAAGAGCAACGAGGATTCCAGTTGGTGTCTGGGGTTGACCCCCCAGTCGACTACCACAGTGAGATATAACTTCAAATTTTGTTGAAGAGGGGAAGAGGAAAGACATATAAGGAAGGCAGAGGACAAGAGAGTCTCCCGTAGAATGGAGGGGACAGAGTCCTCCATCAAAAGGTATGAGTCACTCTGAGATCCCTCCAGGAGGCAGGGACTGATCCTGTCCAGGGGAGAGTGAAACACCTGGCCCAATAGACAGGAAGGGGTGCATGAACACCACCTCAGCACTGTGGCCGCCTATTAAGGTCATTGAATAACATCATAAAGGCACTAGGCCCGGCGCTTACTTTGAACCCTCCTGCCTGATCTGCTGATAGGTCAAGTAAAACTTGGGGGTAAAAGTGCCACAGTTAACCAAAAATGATTGCAGCATATAATCAGATATCAAAAAGGTAGATATAAACCTGGATCTACAGGGTTGAACAGGGATTAAAGGCAAAGGGTGGAGAGGTGAGGGAGCCAGACCCGACCACTGGGGAAGATTTACGGCAGGATTGATATCATAAGGTAAAAAGGTAAATGGCTCCCCAGGGCTAGTCAAGCGTGGCGGGCTAAACCCCCACCTCCCCACCATCCCTGCTCAGAAGTCCCAACAGAAGAGTCCCGATCCACCGGGCTGAGAGAGACCTGGGTCAGTATCTCCCCCGGATGTTGTGCTTCCCCAGACCGCCTCAGCAGAGGCGTGAGGGGTATCCAAACATGATACACGTCTCGGGGATCACAAATGTGGAATGTTAGTTCTCTCAGCCGGCATCTAAAGGCCAAAATGGGCAAAGGTATTGAGTTCTCTGGAAAAAAAAATAAATAAAAATGTGGAATTAGAGTCAGGGAGGAATGGTTTTCTTGGATTTCTTGGATCTGACTTTTTCCCAAACCGGATTCAGGGGACTGGTAGGCAGATGTCTCTTTGCTGAATTAGGCTGAAGTCCTGGCTGACGGGCATTCGGATCTTGGCTGATGAGGCCCAGTTGCAGAAAAAGCCTTTCACCTTCCTGCAGGGATCCAAGAGTGTACTACTTTTTCTTGTAGAGTAGTTTTAAGTTGGAAAGGAAAGAGCCACCAGTGTTTAATTTCCTTGTCCATCAAGATTTGAAGTAATGGCTTCAGGGCTCTCCTTTTCTGGATAGTGGAAGGGGATAAGTCAGCTAATACTTGCAGAAGATGACCCTGGAACACTATTTTAGGCATGGCTCTCGATTTCCTCATCACCTCCTCCTTGACAGAGAAGAAGTGAGGTTTCACCACAATATCACGGGGGAGTCCGTCCGCCCTAGGGGGTCTGAGAGCTCTGTGGGCCCAGTCCAGCTCGAGTCTGTGCTGTGGTGTGTCTGGGAGTATTTCCTTAATAAAGGATTGTATGGTTTCAGGAATATCCTTGTAGGATTCCGGGAGCCCCCTGACTCTAAAGTTGTACCTCCGATTTCTGTTTTCGAGATCATCAATTTTAGCATCGGCAGTCTCTAGTTGCTCCTTCAGGGTCTGTATGCATGCGGTGTTTTGGTTTGTTCTTGAAATGGTGGACTCCAGATTGGTTTCGATGGTTTCCATGCGGGAACCTATGTTCTGAAGGTCCGCTTTGATATCACTTGTTATTTTGTGAGCGGTATTGTGTAGGCCTCTGTCAAGCATTTCAGCAAACTTGGCAAACAGTTCTGTAACAGAGACCGGCTAGAGCAGGCCTGAATCCCCGGGCTGTATTAGCTGGTGTGTCTGGGGAGGGCCAGCATCCATTGGAGAGAACTCCAGGCCTGCTAGGGGGTGATCCAAGAGGGACACAGTGGATGCTGCTGGGGAGGTCGGGCTGCCTGTTGAGGGTTCCAACAAGGAGGGGGAAGCTGTGTGCTGTGTGCTGGGATGGCTTGTGTGTGTGGAGTGGCCGCCATCTTGGCTGTCTCAGCCTGTGACAAGACTGCTTCAAATGCGGGCTTCAGGTTCCTCCTTACCGCTCCCGCGTACATCAGTGGGGTCCCCGGGGCTTCCGGAGGCTGTGGGGTAGCAATCCAGGCTTTGATCGCCGGTCGAAGTGCCGCTAATGAGGCTCGGTCTGCTGAGGCGGGACGGAGCTCCCGGACTAAGCGTCCATTTTAGGTGCCGCCGCGCATGCGCCTGAAAATTAATGAATTTGATCCATTTTGAAATAAGGCTGTAACATAACAAAATGTGGAAAAAGTGAAGCGCTATAAGTACTTTCCGGATGCACTGTAGACTTTCACCCCAAAACACATTCTGTTACTCCTCCCCAGTATGGGGATATCACATTTGTGAGACTGTTTCAATGTTTGTACTGGTTATGTACAGGACATTGCATCTTGTGGATCACACAAGTCAACCAATTGTATCAAAACCAATTTACTGTAATGGCCACCATTGTACAAGTGGTCAGGGAATATATCTCAGTGAGCCTAGTCTACTGGTACATGGCTGCCCCTAGGAATGCCATGTTCACTGGTCAATAAGTAGAGGAGGCTATAGAAAGGAGAAAAAAAGAGTTCCTGTGGTTCAGAATTGCAGTTTTCCACAGGGGATGGCTGGGACAGGTGTCTCGCAGGATAGTCAGTTGGACAGGCAGAGGCGGAGGGCAGAAAATGTGAAAAAAGTGAAGTGTAAATACTTTCCGAATGCACCAAGTGTGTAACTGCTGTGTGTGATAAATATCCAATAAATTGACATTTGCATTTTTCAAAAACTTTTGGAAAAAGATTAAGTCTTCAAAAGACTCACCATGCCTCTTAAAAAAAATACCTTTGGGTGTTTACTCTGAAATGTTGTCATTTTGTGGGTGTTTCTACTGTCCTGGTTCTCCAGGGCTTCCAAAAGTGTGATGGATGGTTAGGAAATTAGATGCGTATTTTATTCCCCTAGAAAGCCTGAAGATGCTCCTTGGATTTTGGCTTCTGTATGTGGCTAGGCTGTGAAAAAGTCTCATACATGTTGGAAGAAGTAGCAGAATGCGTTTTTTTGGGTGGAAGTATAATGTGTGTTAGAAATATCTTATTAGTTTACAACTTTGTGTAAAAGAAAAAAAAAACACATTTTCGTTTTTCTTTCCACGCTTTTCCAAAAACTTGTGGCAAAAATTGTCTTCAAAGGACTCACCTTGCCTCTTAGAAAATAGCTTGGGGTGTTTTGCTTTCCAAAATGTGGTCTTTTGTGAGTGATTCTATTGTCCTGGCATTTTAGGAAGATGTTACACCGCGAGAATTGTGAGAGAATCCTGATCTAAGCAAAAAAAATTGTGATTCTCATTTTGGCCAGAATCGTGCAGATCTATTCTCAAATAACTGTTTACTCTTTTTTTTTTTAATCATGATGGCAACAGAAACTACCCAAATGTGCATGAACTGCACAGTTTGAGATCTCCCCAGAGGGGCTCAATGATATTGAGGCCAGGAGACTGACATGGCCACTCCAGGACTTTCACTTTATTCTGCTGTAGCCAATGACATCGACTTGGCCTTGTGTTTTGGATCATTGACATGTTGGAATGTCCAAGTACGTCCCATGCGCAGCTTCCTGGCTGATGAATGCAAATGTTCCTCCAGTATTGTTTGATTACATACTGTATTCTTCTTGCCATCAATTTTGACCAATTTTTCTGTGCCTTTGTAGCTCACACATCCCCAAAACATCAGCGATCCACCTCCGTGTTTCACAGTAGGAATGGTGTACCTTTTATCATAGGCCTTGTTGACTCCTCTCCAAATGTAGTGTTTATGGTTGTGGCCAAAAAGCTCAATTTTGGTCTCATCACTCCAAATGACTTTGTGCCAGAAGATTTGAGGCTTGTCTCTGTGCTGTTTGGTGTATTGTAAGCTGCATACTTTGTGGCATTTGCGTAGTAATGGCTTTCTTCTGGCGACTCGACCATGCAGCCCATCTTTCTTAAAGTGCCTCCTTATTTTTTCATCTTGAAACAGCCACACCACATGTTTTCAGAGAGTCCTCTATTTCACCTGAAGTTATTTGTGGGCTTTTTTTTTTGCATCTGAACAATTTTCCTGGCAGTTGTGGCTGAAATTTTAGTTGGTCTACCTGACCGTGGTTTGGTTTCAACAGAACCCCTCATTTTCTACTTCTTGATTGGAGTTTGAACACTGCTGATTGGCATTCTCAATTCCTTGGATATCTTTTTATATCCCTTTCCTGTTTTATACAGTTCAACTACCTTTTCCTGCAGATCCTTTGACAATTATTTTGCTTTCCCCATGACTCAGAATCCAGAAATGTCAGTGCAGCACTGGATAAAAGATGCAAGGGTCTGTCAGGAGTCCAGAAACTCATTGACCTTTTATACGCAGACACTAATTACACGGATCACAGGTGAGGATGGTTACCTTTTAACCACTTCCGGACCGGCTCACGCCGATATATGTCGGCACTTTGAAGAGGGATATGTTTGTTATAGCAGCAGCTAGCCGCCCAGTATCCTCTTCTTCATTGAGCGGTCCGGTTTCCGATAAAAGTGGTCTCTGCGGAGGATTTGCCGTGAGATCACTTTTATCGCTGGTGGGAGAGGGCCCCCCTCCGATCGGGTTCTCTTCCTGGCTTGGTATGGAATACTCAATACTATTGTAGGGCAGAAGTGGCATAAAAACGTCACTTCCGCCCATAGCTCTTAAAGCAACATTTTTTTTTTTTTTTTAAATGACATTTACATTTTTTATTTTTTTATTGCATTTTAGTGTAACAATGAGATCTGAGGTCTTTTTGACCCCAGATCTTATATGTAAGAGGTCCTGTCATGCTTTTTTTTTTCTATTACAAGGGATGTTTATATTCCCTGTAATAGGAATAGACGTGACACAATTTTTTTTTAAAGAACAGTGTAAAAATAAATAGGTGAAATTAAATAAGAAAAAAAACTTTAAACACGCCTTGTCCCGCCGCACATGTGAGGTATTGCCACGATCAGTAGAGGGAGAGCAATAATTCTAGCCCTAGACCTCCTCTATAACTCAAAATATGCAACCTGTAGAATTTTTTTTTAAGCGTCGCCTATGGAGATTTTTAAGGGTAAAAGTTTGTCAACATTCCACGAGCGGGCGCAATTTTGAAGCGTGACATGTTGAGTATCAATTTACTCAGCGTAACATTATCATTCACAATATTAAAAAAATTGGGCTAACTTTACAGTTGTCTTATTTTTTTTTAATTCATTTTAATTTAGAAAACTCCTTTTCATATCACTTTAAATTACTTTTTTGATAATTATTTTTCAGCCTACATAGGTAATGTGTGCAAGTGAGCATTCCAAAATGAAAATGTTTATTTTGTAAAGTCTTGGGAATCATGCTCTACAGCTGAGAAATGAGCATCTTCCCTGGCTGCTGTGTCATCTGTTCTGTGCTTTACAGTATAAACAAATGGCATTAATTTGAGCTCTTCAGCGATGAGCTGTCATTTTAAAAACAAACACAGAAGCACCTGAGAAAATTCAAAGCAAAAATTTGAAAGAATTGTAGATACAGTGCCTTGAAAAGGTATTTATACCCCTTGAAATTTTCCACATTTTGTAATGTTCAAAACCAAAACGTAAATGTGTTTTATTAGGACTTTATGTGATAGACCAACAGAAAAGTGGCACATAATTGTGAAGTGGAAGGAAAATGATAAATGATTTTCAAAATGTTTTACAAATATCTGAAAAGTGTGGCGTGCATTTGTATTCAGTCCCCTTTACTCTGATACCCCTAACTAAAATCTAGTGGAACTAAATGCCTTCAGAAGTCAACTAAATGGTAAATAGAGTCCACCTGTGTGTAATTTAATCTCCGTAAAAATACAGCTGTTCTGTTAAGCCATCAGAGATTTGTTAGAAAACCTTAGTGAAAAAACAGCATTATGAAGGCCAAGAAACAAACCAGACAGGTCAGGGATAACGTTGTGGAGAAGTTTAATGCAGGTTTAGGTTATAAAAAATAGAGTGGAAAGAGTATGGCACAACTGCAAACCTATCGAGACATGGCCGTCCACCTAAACTGACAGGCCGGACAAGGAGAGCATAAGACCCCTTTCACACTGAGGCAGTTTTCAGGCATTCTAGCGCTAGAAATAGCCTCTTAATAATGCCTTAAAATCGCCTTCCATTCATTTCAGTGTGACTTTTCACACTGGGGTGGTGCGCTTGTGGGACTTTGGGAAAAGTCCTGCAAGCACCATCTTTGGGGGATTGAAATTAATGGGCAGCGCTTCCAAAGCGCCTGAAAAGCGCTTCAGAAGTGCCGCAACACGGGAGCTTTTAACCCCTTCTTTGGGGTTAAAACCACCCTGCTAATGGCCGAAAAGCGTCGCAAGAATGATCTGTGCTTTATCGCTAAGGGCCGGGCGCTGCAGTGTGAAAGTAGTGAAGCAGACAAGAGGCCCATGGTAACTGGAGAATCTGTCCACAGGACAACTGTTAGTTGTGCACTCCACAAATCTGGCCTTTATGGAGGAGTGGCAAGAAGAAAGCCACTATTGAATGAAAGCCTACACTTTTTGTAGCTGCTGACTTTTTTAATAAACTTACAAACTAGTGGAACTCTGCTTTAACCACTTGCCGCCCGCCATATAGCAATATGATGTAGGCAAAGTGGTTTTGTTAGCCTGATCGCATGTCATATGACGTGATCAGGATAACTAGACGGCACACGCCCGCGGGGGCACGTGCTGCGGCGTGTCAGTCTGACAACACTGAAACTCTGATCTAGGTAAAGAGTCTCTGACGGAGACGCTTTACCAAGTGATCAGCTGTGTCCAATCACAACTGATTACAGTGTAAACAGGAAAAGCCGCGTATCACTCTGTTTCTCTGATAGGGAGGTCTGCTGTGATTACCAGCGCAGCCCCCCCCCCCCCCGAGGATGCCCACCCAGGATCACCAGGGACGGCACCAGGGATGCCCACCACTTGTGACCACCAGCTATGCCACCCATGGCCACCAGGGATGCCAATCAGTGCCCACAATTGATGCCAATCAGTGCCCATCACTAATGCCTGCCAGTGTCTCCCAATCAGTGATGCCCATCAGTTCCCATAATTGCCACCTTATTAGTGCCCGTCAGTGCAGCCTCATCAGTGTGCCTCAGTGAACGAGAAAACGTACTTATTTACAGAGTTTTGTAACGGAAACAAAATTTTTTTCAAAATTTTCGGTCTTTTTTTACTTGTTTTGCAGAAAATAAAAATCCCAGAGGTGATCAAATACCACCAAAAGAAAGCTCTATTTGTGGGAACAAAATTATAAAAATTTGGTTTGGGTACAGTATTAGCATGACCGCGCAATTGTCATTCAAAGTGTGACGGCGCTGAAAGCTGAAAATTGGCTTGGGCAGGAATCCCAGGAACCCTACATTCACTATATCTGTTCTCCCACAGTACACAGAACCTGGAAATGGAATTATCATGGGCAGCACAGTGGTGTAGTGGTTAGCATTTTCACTTAGCAGCAAAAAAGGTCGCTGGTTCGTATCCTGAGCACAACACCATCTGCCTGGAGTTTGCATGTTCTCCCTGTGCCTGCGTGGGTTTCCTCCGGGTACTCCGTTTTCCTCACACTCTCTAAAGACATGCTGGTAGGTTAATTGGATCCTCTCTAAATTGGCCGTCGAATGTGTTTGAATGTGTGTTAGGGACATTAAGTTGTAAGCTCCTTGAGGGTAGGGACTGATAAGAATGTACAATATATATGTAAAGTGCTGCGTAAATTGACGACGCTATATAGCAAACTGAGCATGTGCAGAGTGACTCCTCCAAAGGCTCTGTACTATCAGGAGATAGATTGGGGACAGTAAAAGAAGGGGAGGATCATAGAAGACAGGATCAAACAGCCTTTTTACACAATGTGGAGGATTAACCCCTTAGGTTTCACAGGAAGTATAAGAAGCATGCTTTACTGCATATACAGACTGATTTTACTGTTGTGGGTTTAGTAACACTTTAAGACTGGGGTGGAGGTTCACATTCCAGAAGTACAGTGACACTAAACATAAGGCCAGAGCTACAATGGAATGGTTTAGATTAAAAATATTCATGTGTTAGAATGACCCAGTCAAAGTCCAGACCTAATCCAGTTGAGAATCTGTGGCAAGACTTGAAAATTTCTGTTCACAGACGCTCTCCATCCAATCTGACAGAGCTTGATCAAAGAAGAATAGACACAATTTTCACTTTAGATGTGCAAAGCTGGTGGAGACATACCCAATAAGACTGTAATTGCAGCGAAAGGTGGTTCTACAAAGTATTGACTCGAATGCATGCCACACTTTTTACTTATTTATTTGTAAAAAAATATAATTTTCCGTTAATTTCCTAATTATGTGCCACTTTGTGTTAGTCTATCACATAAAATCCCAATAAAATATATTTATGTTTTTGGTTGTAACATGACAAAATGTGGAAAATTCAGGGGGTATGAATACTTTACTTTTTCAAGGCACCGTAGATAAAATTAGGCAGATTATGTCTCCTGAGAAATGCAGGAATTAGGCATATGGCCTCTTTAGGCTTCTTGCACACGTTACTGATGTTTGAGCATCTGCTTTTTTGGACGTAATTCCAGGCATTTGTCTTGTGCGCATTTGCGTGTATATGCGCGTTCGTGCATTTGTGTGCACAATACGATCCTAGCAAAAATCCATTAGCATTTATGCTCATATGTGTGTATTTGTGTGCACTGGCACAAAATATGGACCTGGAATACAGATTTTTCTATTTTTATTTATTTGTATTATTTTTTTTTACTCACGAATACCTAGCGCTTGTTTACTTGCCTGTGTGTAAAGATACATTGTAAAGAATGGGCTGCATTTTAGATGAGTAATAAAAAAATTTCTGTACTGAGCTTTTTTCATGCTGCAGTGTGCAAGAGGCCTTACAAAACATGTTGGTTTTAATTTTTATTAAAACCAGTGGCGGTTTTTATGTCTGGGTGTGTTCCTGTTTGGCAACTCGCCCTCAAGTCCTTTTCTCAATGGCAGTGGGCATAGGGACCTAAACTAAGAGGAGGCGGCAGCACTAGAGATGTAAAATTTCTGGAAAAATTGGAGTCGTGTTGTTTTACAAATTTGAGTCATTTTGTTACGCTGGGAAGGTAAAATGCAGTGTATATAAAAAGTATTATGCTTGAAATAAAAGCACAGCCGTTTCAGTAAATAAACTAAACTTGCTTTTTAAAATTGTATTTTTTCATACAAATGGAATAACATGGACTATGTATACTCAGAACTTTTCACCTGTACACGAGAACATGTAACCACACCTCTTTCCCGCATAATATAGTAAAAGCTTCCTGCCAATATGCATTTTCAGTTATTGACAATGCTGATCCAGAAGCATATACTGCTTTTGCAAGAGCTTGATGAATATTCTCCTGATTTCCAGGTGTCATTTTATCTAGAAATGAAGGGATTGTGTATTTTTGGGAGGCCGTGGTTTGCAACACTTCTTTACTTGTAGATGCTGCTGGTGAAAAAAAACATTGTGATGATCCAGAAGCAGCAAAAAGAGTGTTTCTGGAATGAGAGCTCGGGAGGGAAAAGGTACTCGCACTTTAATTTTGGTTCTCATTTTATTCAATAAAGTATTTTTTAATGTCTTTAGGGCACTTCTGACATGGATGACAAGGATGTGTTTTGTCATCTTTGTAGCATTTGGAAAATAATTTTTCTTCTCCTAATATTTGCAAATTACAGCTTTGCTTGCAGCAGAAATTGCACTGTGGAAATGTTTCCACGCTCTAGAAGTTGGTCTCACCATTTTAGACCCCTTTCACACTGGGGCGCTTTTCAATCGTTTTCGAGCTAAAAATAGCGACTGAAAAGCACCTCTCAAGTCTCCCCAGTGTGAAAGTCCGAGTGCTTTCACACTGGGTGAAGTGCTTGCAGGACCAAAAAAAAAAAAGTCAGCATCTTTGGGGCGGTGGGGGAGCGTTGTAAACACCATTGAAATGAATGGGTGCCACTTTCAAAACGCCATAAAAGCGATTTGAAAGCAGCGCTAAGCGGGCGCTTTAACCCCTTTTTAACCCCTTCTGGGGGCTTAAAAGCGCACCGCTATAACAGCGATAAAGCGCTAAAACTAGCGACGCATTACTGCTACCGCCCTCACCGCCCCAGTGTGAAAGGGGTCTTACTGAGAGGAGAAAAATAAAAAACTATTTACCAAGCAGACTATAGGGAAACATTATGCTGTGATGGTGGAGAACATTCATAGGAATCATTTAAAGGTTATAAAGATAAACTAATTTGTCAGACAAATTTTATGTTATACTTAATAAAAAATTTTTTAAATTTATTTAATAATTTACGTTATACTTACCTTCTCTGTTGCAGTGGATTTGCACAGAGCAGCCCAGATTCTCCTCTTTTCTGGTCCCTCTTCTGTGATCCTGCCCCCCCCCCTCCTGTTTAGTGCCCCACAACAAGCAGCTTGCTTTGGAGGCACCCAAGCCGAGTCACAGCTCCCTGTGCCCATTCAGACACGGAGCCCTGCCTCCTCTCTCCCCTGATTGGCTAGCTGACTTTGACAGTAGCGGGAGCCAATGGCACCTCTGCTATGTCTCAGACAATCAGGAGGGAGAATCTCGGACCGCTGAGACAATCCTGGACATTGCTGGACAGGGACCTCAGGCAAGTGTTAGGGGGGCTGAGGGGGGCTGCTGCACACAGAGGGCTTTTTATCTGAATCCATATATTACATTAAGATTAAAAACCTTCTGCCTTTACAATCCCTTTAAGGCAGGGCTCGACAAAACCCGGGCGCCAGGTCGCATTTGCGACTAGAATTAGCGACCTGGCGCCTGGGGCAGCACAGCTGGGATATCCTGTGTTCGTTCGACAGCCCCCCCCCCTCCCGCCGCGATCGCGCTGGGCCGCGCCAGTAATTGAGGCCCCGGCTTTGCGGCCTACTGCAGTCCTATGGTTCCTGGTTCCTTCTGCAATCGGGCGCCCTCTGGTGGTGGCCGTTGGTATGACAAGACATCCACCAATGCTAATGGAGCTTCCCCTGCCTATTTTCACTGCCTGCTCATCTCCTTCCCTTTACTTAGAACCCCCAAACATTATATATATTTTTTATTCTAACACCCTAGAGAATAAAATGGCGGTCATTGCAATACTTTCTGTCACACCGTATTTGCGCAGCGGACTTACAAGCGCACTTTTTTGGGAATTAAAAATTAAAAATAAGAAAACAGTAAAGTTAGCCCAATTTTTTTTATATTGTGAAAGATAATGTTACGCCGAGTAAATTGATTCCCAACATGTCACGCTTCAAAATTTCATCCGCTCGTGGAATGGCGACAAACTTTTACCCTTTAAAATCTCCATAGGCGTCGTTTAAAAAATTCTACAGGTTACATGTTTTGAGTTACAGAGGAGGTCTAGGACTAGAATTATTGCTCTCGCTCTAACAATCGTGGCGATAGGGGGGCCCTCTCCTGCCGCCGATAAAAGTGATCTCGCTGCTAATCTGCTGCAGAGACCACTTTTATCTGAAAGAGAACCGCCGGCTCTTGAAGAAGATACCGGGGTTATGGTAGCTAGCTGCTACCATAACTACGGTATTTCTCTTCAAAGACAGGACGTATATATTCGTCCTGCGGGAAGGAAGCGGTTGATTAAAATGATTTTATTATTTGTCACCTCCCTGCTTGGCCCCTTTCACTCGGGCTGTCTGATCAGGTTCGCCTGTCAGTTTTTCAGGCAGACCTGATTGGATCCTTAGCGAGAATATGGTGGTCTTGTGTCCCTGCATGGCAGGAAATAAAAGCAGTCACATTAGTTCTAGTCGTCTCTGTGTAAATTTAAGATTGGTTAATTTTTATATTGAAAATAAAGCTTTGTCGGTCGTTTAAAAAAAAAAAAAAACCTGGCTCCTAACTTTTTTAGCTGGCTCCTAGATTCCAAGCAAATTTGTCAAGCCCTGCTTTAAGGCCTGAGAGGACAGAAACTAACATCTACTGTATCCCAACATTCATCCAGATGGAGCCCACAAGAAAAGTAAACTGGAGCCTTTCCCCTGTAGTGCCCCCTAGTGACAGAAATGCATATTTCTCTTGGTTGAGAACTGCATTGAGAAGTATAGTGTTGAATTGTATTCCAGAATTTGCTTGTCTTCAGCTGAGGGGACTTGCAATAATTTAAGACTTTGCATGAAGTCTCAGAAATCTTTTATTAAGGTCTTCATGTTATATAGTTTGAATACAGAGAACATATTCCACACTTCTTTTTTTTTTTGTAGCAAAGATACATGCACTGCATGTTATAAAAGGTATTTAAAGCCAAAGTGTTTAAAACACAGAAATAAAGATAAAGAATAAAAAAAAGACAATATAGAATATAGTCAGACATTGGGTTGGGTAGGCAACATTGTGTACGTCCTACCACAATGAGCAATAGTCTCCAGAGGAAGTAACCACAAAGACATAAAGTAACCTCCAGTCATGTATTAGTTAATCTAGTAAACTCAGAATATTAAAATAAAACGTATGCTGTTTTAGGTTTTTAAAATTTTTCAGTCGCTTCATTAGCTTCAGTAAAGATTTCCTTCATATTGTAAATAGCTTCTGCTGTGTGTATCCATTCTTTTACTGTAGGGGTGTGGGAAGATTTCCAGTGTCTCTGAAATGAAGGATTTTGTAGTGACTAGAGGGTATCTGGTCAAGGATTGCTTATATTTCCGCAATGAATAGTTAAAAATATAAAGCAAACAACAGGCCGGGGTTAATTGGATCTTGGTTTCAGTGATCTGAATCAGTTTGCCAACTTTGCCCCAAAAGGGTTTTATCAGGGGACATTCCCACCAGATATGAATTAGGGAACCTTTTTCTTGGTTGCAACGCCAGCATGTCCGAAGACTACGGAAACCATTGTTTCAATTTAGTCGGTGTAGCATACCAATATGTAAGCGGCTTGTTTACATAGTAGGTGAGGTTGAAAAAAGTCCAACCTATGTGTGTGATTATATGTCAGTATTACATTGTATATCCCTGTATGTTGTGGTCGTTCAGGTGCTTATCTAAAAGTTTTTTAAAACTATCGATGCTCCCTGCTGAGACCACCACCTGTGGAAGGGAAATCCACATCCTTGCTGCTCTTACAGTAAAGAACCCTCTACGTAGTTTAAGGTTAAACCTCTTTTCTTCTAACTTTAATTAGTGGCCATGTGTCTTGTTAAACTTCTGCAAAAAAGTTTTATCCCTATTGTGGGGTCACCAGTACGGTATTTGTAAATTGAAATCATATTCCCTCTCAAGCGTCTCTTTTCCAGAGAGAATAAGTTCAGTGCCCGCAACCTTTCCTCATAACTAATATCCTCCAGACCCTTTATTAGCTTTGTTGCCCTTCTTTGTACTCGCTCCATTTCCAGTACATCCTTCCTGAGGACTGGTGCCCAGAACTGGACAGCATACTTCAAGTGGGACCGGACAAGAGTCTTGTAGAGTGGGAGAATTATCGTTTTATCTCTGGAGTTAAGCTTTGTTAGACTCAGCAATGGCATTTTCTACATTAAACCTAATTTGCCATGTAGTTGCCCAGCCCATCACCCCATTAATTTGTTCAGATCTACTTGCAAGGTTTGCACATCCTGTGGAGAAGTCATTGCCCTGCTTAGCTTAGTATGGTTCGCAAATACGGAGATTCAACTGCTTACCCCATCCTCCAGGTCGTTTATGAACAAATTAAATAGGATTGGTCCTAGCACAGAACCTTGGGGGACCCCACTACCTGTCCCTGACCATTCCAAGTACTCCCCATTTATCACCACCCTCTGAACTCGTCATTGTAGCCAGTTTTCAATCCATGTACTCACCCTATGGTTCATGCCAACGGACCTTATTTTGTACAGTAAACGTTTATGGGGAACTGTGTCAAATGCTTTTGCAAAATCCAGATACACCACGTCTACGGGCCTCCCTTTATCTAGATGGCAACTCACCTCCTCATAGACGGTTAATAGATTGGTTTAGCAAGAACGATTCTTCATGAATCCATGCTGATTACTGCTAATGATACCGTTCTCATTACTAAAATCTTGTATATATTCCCTTATCATCCCCTCCAAGAGCTTGCATACTATTAATGTTAGGCTAACTGGTCTGTAATTCCCAGGGATGTATTTTGGGTCCTTTTTAAATATTGGTGCTACATTGGCTTTTCTCCAGTCGGCAGTTCCCTAAATACCCTCGGGTGCCAGCCATCTGGTCCCGGTGATTTATTAATGTTAAGTTTCCCAAGTCTAATTTTAATTCTGTTCTCTATTAACCATGGAGGTGCTTCCTGTTATGTATCATGAGGATAAACACTGCAGTTTTGGTTACTGAAGCCCCTTGATTCCCTCGTGAAGACCGAGGAGAAGAATAAATTCAATACCTTCGCCATCTCCCCATCCTTTTCTAACCAGATGTCCATCCTCATTCTTTATGGGGCCAATACGGTCTGTCCACCCTTTTTTTACTGTTTACATACTTAAAGATATTCTAGGGATTTTTTTTTTTGCTCTCCTCCGCTAAGTGTCTTTTGTGTTCATATGACGTCCCTCCATTTAAACGGGGAATGTGTGCGATCGTGTGCGCTCATCCCTGGTCCTTCGGTGGCGGCGTGTCACGGAGACATCGCTTGCCACTGAGGGGGGTGAACAGCCATTGGTCATGGCTGTTTACCATGTGATCGGCCATGAACAGATTGCAACTAGGACTTGTTACTATACTTACCTCGGGTTTATGTGCTTTAGTCAACCTACCACTAGTGCCCCCAATACTACCCTCTGGAATATGTTCCGCGCTGACTATCCCTACCTCTGCCCCCCCCCCCTCTGCATACTTTTAAAACCCCTCTAACTTTTTGGCCATCTTCACTCCCATTGCTAATCTTGGTATGTGGTGTTAAGAGTAGAGGTTGACCGATATGGATTTTTCTCTGGCCAATGCTGATATTTAGAAATCGGGGCGGCCGATGGCCGATATATGATGCCGATTTTTGCGGCTGATATTTTAAGCCGTTTTTTCTTTTTTTGGCAGGTGGCACTGGTTGGCACTGGCAGTTGGCACTGGTTGGCATTGGGTGGCACTGGCAGGTTTTACACTGAGCCAATTTATCAGTTTCACATTACACTATATGTAACTGAATGCAGAGAGAGACCAGCTGCCAGAATTCAGCGTGATGTCGGGGGTGGGCGGGGCCCTGCAGCTATCAAACGCCAGCCAATTATTGGGCTGCCTAAGAAAGTGGGTGGGGCCACATACACGTAGCGGCCCGCCAAGATTCAATCCCATTGACTGATGTTTGATAGCTGGGTCCCGCCCACCCCCGACATCACGCTGAATTCTGACAGCTCTCTCTCTCACACACACACACTGAGCGTCAATGGAGTGTGGGGTAGGGAGGAAATCGGCCGATGCCGATTTCTTAAAAAAGGCCAAATATCGGCCGATATATCGATAAATATATACAATACAAAACCATTTTATATTTTGTTAATAAATTTTGCAAACAGGTAATTTTTCTCCTTCATTGATGTTCGCTGAAGGGCACTGTATAAGGCAACACAGGTGGGCACTGAGATGTGGCAGTAATAGGTGGCACTGATATAGCTGGCACTGATGGGTGGCAGTGATGGGCACTGGTAGGCAACACTGATAGGCAGCACTGCTAGGTGGCACTGATGAGGAATTGATTGGCACCACTGGTGGGCATTGATAGGTGGCACTGATGTACTGGTGGGCACTGATCGGTGGGCTTGGTGGGCACATATGAGGCGCTCGGGACCGATGTCCCCTCAACAGAAGCCGGTGATCGGCTTTTTTTTCGCCTCACGCTGTCAGCGTGAAAAAAAAAAAAAAAGATTACCGTTCCCCTGTTTACATCACGTGATCAGCTGTGATTGGCTGACAGCTGATCACGTGGTAAGGGGTCGGGATCGACCCCTTACTCCTATCTGTGATCACCTGAGTCTAATTGACTCGGGTGATCACAGCGCGCGCCCTGCAGGGGGGCGTGGAAAGCTTGCAAATGGGGGGACGTCTATTGACGCCCTCCCGGCAAAGCAGATCCGCGCTTTAGCCATCATTCAGCTATAGCGCGGATCTGAAGTAGTAAATCACTATGCCACACGCAAGAGTCTGACAACACTCAGCGCAATAATTTTGTAAAAAAGTAAACTCTTCCATTACATATGCTTTTGAACTTATCTTGACCGCTTGCTAAACACCGAGCGTGTATCAAAAAAAAAAAAAAAAAAAAAATATATATATATAATATAGGAAAAAAAATGCAACATGCAAATGCAAACGTGCTCGTAGGTTCCAGAAAGCTTTCAGAAAATATATAATATACGGGGGTTCAAAGTAATTTTTCAGCAATAAATACAGATTCTAACGCGTGGAAAAAAAAAACTATCACAAAGTGGTTAAAAAAGCAATTCTTCATAAACCAATCAATGACTTCGCAATCAGCACCTATTGAGACAAACACCTTGGTCAGAAGTGCTATATGTAATGTAAAATACAGCACAAAACAGTGGTTAAAGGATCCGATTACCTTTCCAAAAAAAATTAATAAATGCACATTTTCTGCAGGTAAAAAAAAAAAAAGTGTATTTATTTATTAATTTTAGGAGCCTGTAAAGCATTGCACCCACGATCAGCAGATTACAAGTGCAATCTCAGGCTCCTGCAGACTAGCTGTGTAGCTGTCTGCCTGAACCCCATATTGGCAGGTAGTTACTGAATCACAGGAAGAATCAATAAACTACTAGAGCGCTCACCGGCACCCTGGTAGTTCATTGAGAACTACAAGCCATCAACCGCAAAGTCTGTTGGTACTTGTAGTTCATTGATTCACAAAACTCTGCGAAAACGACGAGGCTATGTGGGAGAAGCCCCGGACGGCTGCACTATTTTCAAACTATGACAGCGGGTGCGGGAAAAAGATACCTGGCCTGCTGTCACAATTTAAAGGGGGGTCGGGGAGAGGTTGCAGGAAAATGTTTCATGGTCCACCCTAAAAACTGGCTTTTTTCAGCAGTGTGTGACACATAGGGTGCAAGGTTCAGGTGTAACATGCTGGCCAACGTACAACCATAAATCCACCACCCACCCCCAAAGGTGCATGGCTCTCTGTCCAAATTAGCTCCAGTGTTTCACTGAACTGATACGAAGGGGAATAGGAACTTTTGGTTTTGCACTGCTTTGGAATGTGTATGGGACAAGGCTAGAGTGATTGGACTGCTGAATAAATTGATTTTCTGTGGCTGATTGCAAGTTCCTAACATGCTTTGTCATCTTCTCTACCTTCTTCAGCAATTTTATTTCTGGTATTCTTTTCTTTACTCGCGTTATAACATGAGTTTTGCACACAGCCATGCTGACATCACTGTCATGATAAATTATGGTGGTTATTGTTAACAATCCTTAAATAAACACAGTTGTCTTGGTGGTGTCTTCTTGATGTTGGAAAGATAAATGAGAACTGATTAGCGCAGGGATCCTCAAACTACGGCCCTCCAGCTGTTGCAGAACTACACATCCCATGAGGCATTGTAAAGCTCTGACATTCACAGACATGACTAGGCATGATGGGAATTGTAGTTCCTGAACACCTGGAGGGCCGCAGTTTGAAGACCCCTGGATTAGCGCATTATAAGGAAAGCAAGGGTCACTGACAATAAAATTTGGTTGTGTGTTTGTTTGTTACATACATGTATATATATATATGTATGTATGTATGTGTGTGTGTGTATATGTGTATATATATATATATATATATATATATATATATATATATATATATATATATATATATATATATATATATATATATATATATATATATATATATATATATATATATATATATAAATGTATCTTCCTTGATCCCGAAAGTGACTGTTTTTAAAAAATATTTTTATACAGGAGATGATCAGAGACTGCAGACATATTACAGGAGATGGTCAGAGACTGCAGACATGGTACAGAAGATCAATGCAGCCTCACAAGTGCCCATCATTTGCAGCCAGCCCGAGCCTCACCAGTGCCCAGCAGCCTACCAGTGCCCATCATTTGCAGCAGGCCTGTGCCTCACCAATGCCCAGCAGCCTACCAGTGCCTGTCCTGCAGCTTGCCTGTGCCTCACCAGTGCATATAAACATACACATATAAAACACATACACACACACACACACACACACACACATAAGTGTACACACATATGAAAACACACATGCATACAAACATAGATAGACAGCCTTTTTAAAAATTGGCAGTTGCAGCTCTGTACCTTCAATCTCCATGCCGGGTACTGCACTGTAGGGGGAAGCAGAGAGTACAGCACACACTGCTAGACACCTCTCCCTTATTTTCACTTTCAGAGTTAACAGCGTGACCGAGCTCCTACACAGCCAATTTACACATCGGCTGAGGATCCAGCCACCGCTCGGGGAGAGAGGGACATTACACAGAGACCCCACAGGCCGCCTGCAGCATGGACGAGGAGGGAGGGGAGAAGGAGAGAGTAAGGACAGGCGCTCCAGAATGACACCCCCGTGAGGGGCGGCACCAGGGCGCCATTATCGGCAAGAATTCTCTTTCGGCTTTTTGCCAAAAGGGCCATTTTCGGCCGATATGTTTCGGCAGCTCTATACACATACATTATATATATATATATATATATATATATATATATATATATATATATATATATATATATATATATATATATATATAATGTGTGTGTATGTATATATAATGTATGTGTATAGAGCTGGACAATTAATCGTTAAAAAAACGTGATCTCGATTCAACCCCCCTGACAATCTCTCTATTGCAGAGTTTGCCGATTTCTTTCATATAACTAGTGTAGAGACACTTATTTGCTCGCTCAGCTGTCAAAAGAAAACATCTGGGCAGTCTGTCAAGTTTTTCATGAAACATTGTAACTAACTCTTCCTTCTTAGATCAAAGGGATAAAACTTCTGTGTGAAAAAAAATCTAGGCAGTCTGCCAAACAAATGTAAACAAATGTAACAGCAGGAAGTTTAACCACTTAAAGTCTAAATCTTTTTCTGACACTTGTTTCTTAAGTTAAAATCAATATTTTTTGCTATAAAATTACTTGGAACCCCCAAATATTATATATATTTTAGCAGAGACCCTAGGGAATAAAATGTCAATTGTTGAAATATTTTATGTCACACTGTATTTGCCCAGTGGTCTTTCAAACGCAATTTTTTGGGAAAAAATACACTTCAATGAATAAAATAAAACAAAACCGTGAAGTTAACCCAATTTTTTTGTTTTAATGTAAAAGATGATGTTACGCTGCGAGAATCGTGAGAGAATCGTGATCTATCTTCTAAGCAAAAAAAATTGTGATTATCGTTTTAGCCAGAATCTCGCAGCTCTAATTAATAAATATATACAGTGGGGACGGAAAGTATTAAGACCCCCTTAAAATTTTTCACTCTTTGTTATATTGTAGCCATTTGCTAAAATCATTTAAGTTAATTTTTTTTCCTCAAAAATGTACACACAGCATCCCATATTGACAGAAAAACACAGAATTGTTGAAATTTTTGGAGATTTATCAAAAAAAGAAAAAATGAAATATCACATGGTCCTAAGTATTCAGACCCTTTGCTATGACACTCATATATTTAACTCAGGTGCTGTCCATTTCTTCTGATCATCCTTGAGATGGTTCTACACCTTCATTTGAGTCCAACTGTGTTTGATTATACTGATTGGACTTGATTAGGAAAGCCACACACCTGTCTATATAAGACCTTACAGCTCACAGTGCATGTCAGAGCAAATGAGAATCATGAGGTCAAAAGGAACTGCCTGAAGAGCTCAGAGACAGAATAGTGGCAAGGCACAGATCTGGCCAAGGTTACAAAAAAATTTCTGCTGCACTTAAGGTTTCTAAGAGCACAGTGGCCTCCATAATCCTTAAATGGAAGACTTTGGGACAACCAGAACCCTTCCTAGAGCTGGCCGTCTGGCCAAACTAAGCTATCTGGGGAGAAGGGCCTTGGTAAGAGAGGTAAAGAAGAACCCAAAGATCACTGTGGCTGAGCTCCAGAGATGCAGTCGGGAGATGGGAGGAAGTTGTAGAAAGTCAACCATCACTGCAGCTCCCCACCAGTCGGAGCTTTATGGCAGAGTGGCCCGACGGAAGCCTCTCCTCAGTGCAAGACACATAAAAACCTGCATGGAGTTTGCTAAAAAACACCTGAAGGACTCAAAGATGGTGAGAAATAAGATTCTCTGGTCTGATGAGACCAAGATAGAACTTTTTGGCCTTAATTCTAAGCGGTATGTGTAGAGAAAAAAAGGCACTGCTCATCACCTGTCCAATATAGTTCCAACAGTGAAGCATGGTGGTGGCAGCATCATGCTGTGGGGGTGTTTTTCAGCTGCTGGAATAGGACGACTGTTTCCAATCGAGGGAAAGATGAATGCGGCCAAGTACAGGGATATACTGGACAAAAGCCTTCTCCAGAGTGCTCAGGACCTCAGACTGGGCCGAAGGTTTATCTTCCAACAAAACAATAACCCTAAGCACACAGCTAAAATTACGAAGGAGTGGCTTCACAACAACTCTGTGACTGTTCTTGAATGGCCCAGCCAGAGCCCTGACTTAAACCCAATTGAGCATCTCTGGAGAGACCTAAAAATGGCTGTCCACCAACGTTTACCATCCAACCTGACAGAACTGGAGAGGATCTGCAAGGAGGAATGGCAGAGGATCCCCAAATCCAGGTGTGAAAAACTTGTTGCATCTTTCCCAAAAAGACTCATGGCTGTATTAGATCAAAAGGGTGCTTCTACTAAATACTGAGCAAAGGGTCTGAATACTTAGGACCATAAGATATTTCAGTTTTTCTTTTTTAATAAATCTGCAAAAATGTCAACAATTCTGTGTTTTTCTGTCAATATGGAGTGCTGTGTTTACATTAATGAGGAAAAAAAATGAACTTAAATGATTTTAGCAAATAGCTGCAATATAACAAAGGGTTAAAAATTTAAGAGGGCCTGAATACTTTCCGTCCCCACTGTGTATGTATTATATATATATATAGATAGATAGATGGATAGATAGATAGATAGATAGATAGATAGATAGATAGATAGATAGATAGATAGATAGATAGATAGATAGATAGATAGATAGATAGAGATATATATATATATATGTGTGTGTGTGTGTGTGTATATGTGTATATATATATATATATATATATATATATATATATATATATATATATATATATAATATATATATCTATATCTCAAAAGTATTGGGATGCCTGCCTTTATACGCACATGAATTTTAATGGCATCTTAGTCCGTATATTGAATATTGAGTTGGCCCACCCTTTGCCGCTATAACAGCTTTAACCCTTCTGGGAAGGCTGTCCACAAGGTTTAGGAGTGTGTCTATGGGAATGTTTGACCATTCTTCCAGAAGCAAATTTGTGAGGTCAGGCACTGATGTTGGACCAGACGGTCTGGCTCGCAGTCTCTGCTCTAATTCATCCCAAAGGTATTCTATCAGGTTGAGGTCAGGACTCTGTGCAGGGCAATCAAGTTCCTCCACCCCAAACTCGTTCATCCATGTCTTTATGGACCTTGTTTGTGCACTGGTATGCAGTCATGTTGGAACAGGAAGGGGCCATCCCCAAACTGTTCCACAAATTTGGGAGCATGATATTGTCCAAAATGTCTTGGTATGCTGACGCCTTAAAGCGGAATTCCACTCGTTTTTTGGTTTATTAAAAGTCAGCAGCTACAAAAAGCATAGCTGCTGACTTTTAATAAACTGACACTTACCTGTCCTATGGTCCAGCGATACGGCCGCCCGGAGCCTCGCTCCTCTCCCCCTCCTCTCCTCGGTGCCTCCATTGATACTGCGGGCACCCAGCCGCCACAGGTTACGGCTTTACGGCCGGGCGCGCACTGCGCATGCGCGAGTCGGCTGCGCTCTGATATTGGCCAGCCAATCTTCTGGGACCTGTTTTGTGTCCTAGATCGCTGACAGGGAGGGGCCGCCTAGGTGGCCAAGAACAGGAAGGAGGAAGTGGGACAGGAAATCCCACTAAAAAGAGGGTACACACTCACCCCCCCCCCCAAAAAAAATGATATTGTGAAATTGAACAAATGACCTTTGCAAAATAATGGAGAGCCTGAAAACATTACCTGTTTGGGCGCCTTGAGGACTGGAGTTGAGAAACACTGGCCTAGGCTATAAGAAGATTGCCAAGACCCTGAAACTGAGCTGCAGCACGGTGACCAAGACCATACAGCGGTTTAACAGGACAATTTCCACTCAGAACAGGCCTCTCCATAGTCAACCAAAGAAGTTGAGTGCACTTGCTCAGCGTCATATCCAGAGGTTGTCTTTGAGAAATAGACGTACGAGTGCTGCCAGCATTGCTGCAGAGGTTGAAATGGTGGGGGGTTAGCCTGTCAGTGCTCAGACCATACGCCGCACACTGCATCAAATTATTCTGCATGGCTGTCATCCCAGAAGGAAGCCTCTTCTAAAGATGATGCACAAGAAAGCCTGCAAACAGTTTGAAGACAAGCAGACTAAGGACGTGTATTACTGGAACCGAGTCCTGTGGTCTGATGAGACCAAGATAAACTCATTTGGTTCCGATAGTGTCAAGCGTGTGTGGCGGCAATCAGGTGAGGAGTACAAAGACAAATGTCTTGCCTACAGTAAAGCATGGTGGTGGGAGTGTCATGGTCTGGGGCTGCATGAGTGCTGCCGGCACTGGGGAGCTATAGATCATTGAGGGAACCATGAATACCAACCTGTACTGTGACATACTGAAGCAGAGCTTGATCCCCTCCCTTCAGAGAATGGGCCGCAGGGCAGTATTTCAACATAACAATCCCAAATATATCTCCAGGACGACCACTGCCTTGCTAAAGAAGCTGAGGGTAAAGCTGATGGGCTGGCCAAGTATGTCTCCAGACCTAAACCCTATTGTACATCTGTGGGGCATCCTCAAATGGAAGGTAGGGGAGCGCAAGGTCTCTAACATCCACCAGCTCCGTGTTGTCATCATGGAGGAGTGGAAGAAGACTCCAGTGGCAACCTGTGAAGCTCTGGTGAACTCCATGCCCAAGAGGGTTAAGGCAGTGCTGGAAAATAATGGTGGCCATTCAAAATATTGACACTTTGGGCCCAATTTGGACATTTTCACTTAAGGGTGTACTCGCTTTTGTTGCCAGCGGTTTAAACATTAATGGCTGTTTGTTGAGTTGTTTTGAGGGGACAGCATGTTGTCACATGAAAAGACATATTAAAATATTTTAAAAAATGTGAGGGGTGTACTCACTTTTGTGAGATACTGTGTGTGTGTATATGTGGGTAAAAAGGTATTTACAGGTCTTGCAGCAAAGAAATCAAAGCAACACCGCTTGTCAAAGTTTCAATGGACTTTGACTAACATATACTGTATACAGAACTGTATAAAAGTTTTAGGCAGGTGTGAAGAAATGCTGTTAAGTAAGAATGCTTTCGAAAATGTTTGCTGTGTCCGTCAATGAACTTGCGTTGAGTAACACAAAAATCCTGTTTTAATTGTTTTTATGAACATACAAAATGCAAAGTGAGTGAACAGAAGAAAAATCCAAATCAAATCAATATTTGGTGTGACCACCCTTTTGCTTCAAACAAGCATCAATTTTTCTAGGTACACTTGCACACAGCTTTGCAAGGAATTTAGCAAGTGGGTTGTTCCAAACCTCTTGAAGAACTAACCAGAGATTTTCTGTGGGTGTCGTCTGCCTCGAATCCTTCTGTCTCTTTACATAATCCCAGACAGACTTGATGTTGAGATCAGGGCTCTGTGGGGGCCAAACCATCATTTCCAGGACTCCTTTTTCCTCATGCTGAAGATAGTTCTTAAAGTGGATGTGAACCCTTACATATACCCAGTGAAGTGAACAGCCTCAAATAATACAAAGAGATGAAACAAATCTCCCTACATAAGTTTTACATGTACAGTATATCTGCTGTCTTCAGCTTTTATACACTGTTTAGAAAGTGTACGCCCTGTTAGATTTTTCACTTCCTTATTCATTTGTAGGAGTGGATTATTGCTAGACACTGTGAGACAGCTGATTAAAGGAAAGGCACACACCCCCTCCCCACACATGTAGAGACTGCCTGAATAGTTTAGCAGTCTGCTACTCTATTTATAGCAACTCCCAACACACCCTTCTATCTCCCGTCTCGGGGAATTTGTCAAAAGTTATCAAGCTGATAACAGGACGGAGTCGGACAAAGCTATGGGACTTAGTGTTTTGAAGAGAGAGGAAAAAAACACTGCAGATATATATGTGCTCAGCTCAAATTTCATTATTCGGGTTTACATCCACTTTAATGACTTTATATTTGAGGCAGCCTCCATCGACAGAAGATCTGTGGTTAGTTCTCCAAGATGTTTGGAACAAACTGCCTGCCGGGTTCCTTCAAAAATTGTGTGCAAGTGTACCTCGAAGAATTGATGCTGTTTTGAAGTCAAAAGGTGGTCATACCAAATATTGATTAGATTTAGATTTTTTTTCTGTTCATTTATGCTCCATTTTGTTAATTGATAAAAATAAAAGATTTACACCTCTATTTCTGGAAGAATTCCACACACGCACACACACGAGCATACGCGCAATTATATAGCCTAGCAGCCCAGACATTATCGGGCACGCCATTCAGGAGCAGCATGGTTCAGCCATACTGACAAACCTGGAAACGCACTCCCAGTGTGTCCTTCTGAAAAATGCTGCCTTAGTAATGATGGCTTCTACAAGGGATTCCACCTAGATGTCTTCTTTAAACCCTGCCCCAACCGCTTACATGTGCACACTGCAAAACTGCACGCTCTCCCTTTGTGGGCCAAAGCTGCCTGTGGTTAACCACTTGCCGACCGCCTACCGCATATATACTGCGGCAGAATGGCACGGGCAGGCAAAATCACGTACCCGTACGTGATCTGCCTCCCGCGGGCGGGGGGTCCGATCGGACCCCCCCCCGGTGCCATCGGCGGTCGGCATCTGACTGGGAGCGTCGGGAGGCGAGGGGGAGACCATCCGATCGTGGCCCCCCCCTCGCGATCGCTCCCAGCCAATGGGAATCCTCCTCTGCCTGTGTGTCGTTTCACACAGGCAGAGGATGTGATGTCATCTCTCCCCGGTCTGGCAGTTTCCGTTCCAGCGCCGAGGAGAGATGACAAGTGAGTGCACAACACACACACACACACACAGTAGAACATGCCAGGCATACTTTACACCCCCGATCCCCCCCCGATCGCCCCCCGATCCCCCCCCAATCACCCCCCCCCCTGTCACAAACTGACATTAGCAGTATTTTTTTTTTTTTTTTTCTGATTACTGCATAGTGTCAGTTTGTGACAGTTAGTGTTAGGGCAGATAGTATTACCCCCCTTTAGGTCTAGGATACCCCCCTAACCCCCCCTAATAAAGTTTTAACCCCTTGATCACCCCCTGTCACCAGTGTCGCTAAGCGATCATTTTTCTGATCGCTGTATTAGTGTCGCTGGTGACGCTAGTTAGGAACGTAAATATTTAGGTTCGCCGTCAGCGTTTTATAGCGACAGGGACCCCCATATACTACCTAATAAATGTTTTAACCCCTTGATTGCCCCCTAGTTAACCCTTTCACCACTGATCACCGTATAACCGTTACGGGTGACGCTGGTTAGTTCGTTTATTTTTTATAGTGTCAGGGCACCCGCCGTTTATTACCGAATAAAGGTTTAGCCCCCTGATCGCCCGGCGGTGATATGCGTCGCCCCAGGCAGCGTCAGATTAGCGCCAGTACCGCGAACACCCACGCACGCAGCATATGCCTCCCTTAGTGGTATAGTATCTGATCGGATCAATATCTGATCCGATCAAATCTATACTAGCGTCCCCAGCAGTTTAGGGTTCCCGAAAACGCAGTGTTAGCGGGATCAGCCCAGATACCCGCTAGCACCTGCGTTTTGCCCCTCCGCCCAGCCCAGCCCAGCCCACCCAAGTGCAGTATCGATCGATCACTGTCACTTACAAAACACTAAACGCATAACTGCAGCGTTCGCAGAGTCAGGCCTGATCCCTGCGATCGCTAACAGTTTTTTTGGTAGCGTTTTGGTGAACTGGCAAGCACCAGCCCCAGGCAGCGTCAGGTTAGCGCCAGTACCGCTAACACCCACGCACGCACCGTATACCTCCCTTAGTGGTATAGTATCTGATCGGATCAATATCTGATCCGATCAAATCTATACTAGCGTCCCCAGCAGTTTAGGGTTCCCAAAAACGCAGTGTTAGCGGGATCAGCCCAGATACCCGCTAGCACCTGCGTTTTGCCCCTCCGCCCGGCCCAGCCCAGCCCACCCAAGTGCAGTATCGATCGATCACTGTCACTTACAAAACACTAAACGCATAACTGCAGCGTTCGCAGAGTCAGGCCTGATCCCTGCGATCGCTAACAGTTTTTTTGGTAGCGTTTTGGTGAACTGGCAAGCACCAGCCCCAGGCAGCGTCAGATTAGCGCCAGTACCGCTAACACCCACGCACGCAGCATACGCCTCCCTTAGTGGTATAGTATCTGATCGGATCAATATCTGATCCGATCTGATCTATACTAGCGTCCCCAGCAGTTTAGGGTTCCCAAAAACGCAGTGTTAGCGGGATCAGCCCAGATACCTGCTAGCACCTGCGTTTTGCCCCTCCGCCCGGCCCGGCCCAGCCCACCCAAGTGCAGTATCGATCGATCACTGTCACTTACAAAACACTAAACGCATAACTGCAGCGTTCGCAGAGTCAGGCCGGATCCCTGTGATCGCTAACAGTTTTTTTTGTAGCGTTTTGGTGAACTGGCAAGCGCCAGCGGCCTAGTACACCCCGGTCGTAGTCAAACCAGCACTGCAGTAACACTTGGTGACGTGGCGAGTCCCATAAGTGCAGTTGAAGCTGGTGAGGTGGCAAGCACAAGTAGTGTCCCGCTGCCACCAAAAAGACAAACACAGGCCCGTCGTGCCCATAATGCCCTTCCTGCTGCATTCGCCAATCCTAATTGGGAACCCACCGCTTCTGCAGCGCCCGTACTTCCCCCATTCACATCCCCAACCAAATGCAGTCGGCTGCATGAGAGGCATTTTTATGTCCTCCCGAGTACCCCTACCCAACGAACCCCCCCAAAAAAGATGTCGTGTCTGCAGAAAGCGCGGATATAGGCGTGACACCCGCTATTATTGTCCCTCCTGTCCTGATAATCCTGGTCTTTGCATTGGTGAATGTTTTGAACGCTACCATGCACTAGTTGAGTATTAGCGTAGGGTACAGCATTGCACAGACTAGGCGCACTTTCACAGGGTCTCCCGAGATGCCATCGCATTTTGAGAGACCCGAACCTGGAACCGGTTACAGTTATAAAAGTTAGTTACAAAAAAAAGTGTAAAAAAAAAAAAAAACACAAACAAAAATATAAAATAAAAATAGTTGTCGTTTTATTGTTCTCTCTCTCTCTATTCTCTCTCTATTGTTCTGCTCTTTTTTACTGTATTCTATTCTGCAATGTTTTATTGTTGTTATGTTTTATCACGTTTGCTTTTCAGGTATGTAATTATTTATACTTTACCGTTTACTGTGCTTTATTGTTAACCATTTTTTTGTCTTCAGGTATGCCATTCACGACTTTGAGTGGTTATACCAGAATGATGCCTGCAGGTTTAGGTATCATCTTGGTATCATTCTTTTCAGCCAGCGGTCGGCTTTCATGTAAAAGCAATCCTAGTGGCTAATTAGCCTCTAGACTGCTTTTACAAGCAGTGGGAGGGAATGCCCCCCCCCCCCAACATCTTCCGTGTTTTTCTCTGGCTCTCCTGTCTCAACAGGGAACCTGAAAATGCAGCCGGTGATTCAGCCAGCTGACCATAGAGCTGATCAGAGACCAGAGTGGCTCCAAACATCTCTATGACCTAAGAAACCGGAAGCTACGAGCATTTTATGACGTAGATTTCGCCGGATGTAAACAGCGCCATTGGGAAATTGGGAAAGCATTTTATCACACCGATCTTGGTGTGATCAGATGCTTTGAGGGCAGAGGAGAAATCTAGGGTCTAATAGACCCCAATTTTTGCAAAAAAGAGTACCTGTCACTACCTATTGCTATCATAGGGGATATTTACATTCCCTGAGATAACAATAAAAATGATTTAAAAAAAAAAAAAATGAAAGGAACAGTTTAAAAATAAGATAAAAAAATAATAATAATAAAGAGAAAAAAAAAAAAAAAAAAAAAAAAAGCACCCCTGTCCCCCCTGCTCTCGCGCTAAGGTGAACGCAAGCGTTGGTCTGGCGTCAAATGTAAACAGCAATTGCACCATGCATGTGAGGTATCGCCGCGAAGGTCAGATCGAGGGCAGTAAGTTTAGCAGTAGACCTCCTCTGTAAATCTAAAGTGGTAACCTGTAAAGGCTTTTAAAGGCTTTTAAAAATGTATTTAGTTTGTCGCCACTGCACGTTTGTGCGCAATTTTAAAGCATGTCATGTTTGGTATCCATGTACTCGGCCTAAGATCATCTTTTTTATTTCATCAAACATTTGGGCAATATAGTGTGTTTTAGTGCATTAAAATGTAAAAAAGTGTGTTTTTTCCCCAAAAAATGCGTTTGAAAAATCGCTGCGCAAATACTGTGTGAAAAAAAAAAATGAAACACCCACCATTTTAATCTGTAGGGCATTTGCTTTAAAAAAAATATATAATGTTTGGGGGTTCAAAGTAATTTTCTTGCAAAAAAAAATTATTTTTTTATGTAAACAATAAGTGTCAGAAAGGGCTTTGTCTTCAAGTGCTTAGAAGAGTGGGTGATGTGTGACATAAGCTTCTAGATGTTGTGCATAAAATGCCAGGACAGTTCAAAACCCCCCCAAATGACCCCATTTTGGAAAGTAGACACCCCAAGCTATTTGCTGAGAGTCATGTTGAGTCCATGGAATAATTTATATTGTGACACAAGTTGCGGGAAAGAGACAATTTTTTATTTTTTTTATTTTTTTTTGCGCAAAGTTGTCACTAAATGATATATTGCTCAAACATGCCATGGGAATATGTGAAATTACACCCCAAAATACATTCTGTTGCTTCTCCTGAGTACGGGGATACCACATGTGTGGGACTTTTTGGGAGCCTAGCCGCGTACGGGACCCCGAAAACCAAGCACCGCCTTCAGGCTTTCTAAGGCCGTAAATTTTTGATCTTACTCTTCACTGCCTATCACAGTTTCGGAGGCCATGGAATGCCCAGGTGGCACAAAACCCCCCCAAATGACCCCATTTTGGAAAGTAGACACCTCAAGCTATTTGATGAGAGGTATAGTGAGTATTTTGCAGACCTCACTTTTTGTCACAAAGTTTTGAAAATTGAAAAAAGAAAAAAAAACATTTTTTTTCTCGTCTTTCTTTATTTTCAAAAACAAATGAGAGCTGCAAAATACTCACCATGCCTCTCAGCAAATAGCTTGGGGTGTCTACTTTCCAAAATGGGGTCATTTGGGGGGGGTTTGTGCCACCTGGGCATTCCATGGCCTCCGAAACTGTGATAGGCAGTGAGGAGTAAAATCAAAAATGTACGCCCTTAGAAATCCTGAAGGCGGTGCTTGGTTTTCGGGGTCCCGTACGCGGCTAGGCTCCTAAAAAGTCCCACACATGTGGTATCCCCGTACTCAGGAGAAGCAGCTAAATGTATTTTGGGGTGCAATTCCACATATGCCCATGGCCTGTGTGAGCAATATATCATTTAGTGACAACTTTGTGCAAAAAAAAAAAAAAAAAAAAAAAATTTGTCACTTTCCCGCAACTTGTGTCAAAATATAAAACATTCCATGGACTCAACATGCCTCAAAGCAAATAGCTTGGGGTGTCTACTTTCCAAAATGGGGTCATTTGGGGGGGTTTTATGTCATCTGGGCATTTTATGGCCTTCAAAACTGTGATAGGTAGTGAGGAGTAAAATCAAAAATGTACGCCCTTAGAAATCCTGAAGGCGTTGCTTGGTTTTCGGGGCCCCGTACGCGGCTAGGCTCCCAAAAAGTCCCACACATGTGGTATCCCCGTACTCAGGAGAAGCAGCTAAATGTATTTTGGGGTGCAATTCCACATATGCCCATGGCCTGTGTGAGCAATATATCATTTAGTGACAACTTTTTGTAATTTTTTTTTTTTTTTTGTCATTATTCAATCACTTGGGACAAAAAAAATGAATATTCAATGGGCTCAACATGCCTCTCAGCAAATTCCTTGGGGTGTCTACTTTCCAAAATGGGGTCATTTGTGGGGGTTTTGTACTGCCCTGCCATTTTAGCACCTCAAGAAACGACATAGGCAGTCATAAATTAAAGGCTGTGTAAATTCCAGAAAATGTACCCTAGTTTGTAGACGCTATAACTTTTGCGCAAACCAATAAATATACACTTATTGACATTTTTTTTACCAAAGACATGTGGCCGAATACATTTTGGCCTAAATGTATGACTAAAATTGAGTTTATTGGATTTTTTTTAGAACAAAAAGTAGAAAATATCATTTTTTTTCAAAATTTTCGGTCTTTTTCCGTGTATAGCGCAAAAAATAAAAACGGCAGAGGTGATCAAATACCATCAAAAGAAAGCTCTATTTGTGGGAAGAAAAGGACGCAAATTTCGTTTGGGTACAGCATTGCATGACCGCGCAATTAGCAGTTAAAGCGACGCAGTGCCGAATTGTAAAAAGTGCTCTGGTCAGGAAGGGGGTAAAACCTTCCGGGGCTGAAGTGGTTAAAGCCTTAAAAGGCTTTCACACTCGTGCAGTGTGGTGTACCAGCGGGTTTTTGCAGGTTACCTGTGCTTTGCCATAGACATTTATTAGGCCTAGGGTCATTTTTGATGCGTTTTCCGAAAACTGAAGCTCTTTAACCACTTCTGGACCGCCGCACCCCGATAAACGTCCTGAATTTGAAGGGGGATATCGTTGTCATGGCAGCAGCTAGCTGTTATAACCCTGGTCTCTTCTTGTTTGGCCGGCGGTCCGCTTCAAGATAAAAGTGATCTCTGCGGCGGATTCGCTGCGAGATCACTTTTATCGGTGGCAGGAGAGGGCCCCCCCCTTCCCGCCGCGCTCCGGTGCCCTCCACCGCTTACCGGAGCCGTCGGCAGTGGCGGAGGCGATCGGATCCTTTCGCATGCTGGGCATAGAGACGAGCGAGGGGAAGATGGCCCCCACCCGTCTCCATGACATGGCAGGGCAGAAGCGATGTCAAAACTTCACTTCCGCACATAGCTCTTAAAGGGCCATTTTTTTAAATGACAAACTTTTTTTTTTATTTTTTTTTTATTGCATTTTAGTATAAATATGAGATCTGAGGTAATTTTGACCCCAGATCTCATATTTAAGAGGTCCTGTCATGCTTTTTTCTATTACAAGGGATGTTTACATTCCTTGTAATAGGAATAAAGGTGACACAAATTTATTTATTTTTTTTAAAACAGTGTAAAAATAAAAAATAAAAGGTAAAATAAATAAGAATTTTTTTTTTTAATGCGCCCCGTCCGAGCTTGCGTGCAGAAGCGAATGCATAAATGAGTAGCACCTGCATATGAAAATGGTGTTCAAACCACACATGTGAGGTATCGGTAGAGCGAGAGCAATAATTCTAGCCCTAGACCTCCTCTATCTCAAAACATGCAACCTGTAGAATTTTTTAAACGTCGCCTATGGAGATTTTTAAGGGTAAAAGTTGGTTGCCATTCCACGAGCGGGCGCAATTTTGAAGCATGACATGTTGGGTATCAATTTACTCGGCGTAATATTATCTTTCACAATATAAAAAAATTGGGCTAATTTTAATGTTGTCTTATTTTTTAATTCAAAAAAGTGTATGTTTTTCCAAAAAAAAGTGCACTTGTAAGACCGCTGCGCAAATGCAGTGTGACAAAGTATTGCAACAATCGCCATTTTATTCTCTAGGGTGTTAGAAGAAAAAGTATAGTGTTTGGGGGTTCTAAGTAATTTTCTAGTAAAAAAAAAAAAACGTTTTTTAACTTGTAAACAACACATCTAAAAAAGAGGCCCGATCCTTAAGTGGTTAAGACCCTGCCTTCTCCCCTTGTGTAATGGAGCAGAAATGGAGATATACTGTATAAGTAATATTTGTACTAATATTAACACAATTTCAAATTACCACCATCTTTTTTTTCCTTTGTTTTTTGAGACTGGGGGCAACCAAAATCACAGACCTCCCCCTTCCTATAATCAGATTTGTAAGTGAATTATAGATTTCAGAATCTGATTTACTGCCCGGCCATATTGTAATGCAGTGTATCACATTTATACATATTAACCCACTTCATTTTTTTCTTTTTTAGACCTCTCTAAGAACAGATTTTCAGAAATTCCACATGATGTTTGTCTGTTTGCACCGCTTGAAACCTTAAATTTATATCACAACTGCATCAAGTGCATTCCAGAAACCATTAAACATCTTCAAATGTTAACGTATTTAAATATCAGGTAAGTGAGCTATGTTCACAAAAGCATCCAGTGTTCCCAGTTGCTCTCACATTTCACCTAGGTTGTTTTTTTTAATTCACTAGCTCTACTTCGTGTTCTTCCTGAACATTACTTTTTTCTTCTTTTCAGTCGAAATCTCTTATCAACATTGCCAAAATATCTCTTTGACTTGCCACTGAAAGTTTTGGTCGTTAGTAATAATAAACTGGTTTCTATTCCCGAGGAGGTTGGGAAATTAAGAGATTTAATGGAGCTGGTGAGCGTTATGTTTACATGTTTTCTTTTTTATTCCTGTTGTGATTCATAGTTCTTGTGGTTTAATCTTGATTTGGTTACATGCATTTCTCAGGATGTCAGCTGTAATGAAATACAAGTTCTTCCTTCACAAGTAGGAAAACTCCATTCACTCAGAGAACTTAATTTGAGAAGAAACAATCTGCAAGTCTTGCCAGATGGTAAGCTTTGTTGTCGCTTTGAAAAAGTGCTTTGTCCACAAGTTGCACCAATGGAAATACCTTGTAGTGTGTTCATGTGGGCATGGAAATGTCTGTCTTCTGATGTAAAGACTGTAGACTCAGTCATTCAAACACCTCTGATGCATAAACAATCCTAAATTGTTTGTGAAAAGTTCAGATAGCCATGGTCCTTTCTACCATCCAATTTTATTTGTGAGTTAAATGCATGCATTAGGAAAAAGTGAAAGCAAGACAACCTGAACTGGGAAAGAACAGCATTATGGGAAATCGTTCATGTTAAGTGAACGAATATGTAACGTATGACCAATCAGAATAAAGTGATAGAAATAGAAAAGTGTTGCTGTGTTTGAGATAATAGCAGAACCTATTGGTAACAAATGGTAGTATACGAATAGGTGGAAATGATGATTGTGTGAGTTCAGAAGAATTGTGCTGCAGCAAAAGAATGTACTTAAGGTATAACTGAGAGTTGTTTTTTTTTTTTTAAAGACCATGAATGATAATTCCCATTTGAATTGGGACTTGATTACCTGTTCCCTGGCTTTAAACTTCAATAATCTCCAAAGTAGAATTCCAATCTTTACCTAACTAGTCTTAAAAACAATTCCTCCCTTCTAACACCAATTCTAACTAACCTGTGAAAGACATATCTGTATGCTTAACTTTTTTATAGTCTCTTCCGGTCCGGTCACAAGATCAGCTCCCCTGTGTCAGCCAGCAGCCACTGCAGGGGAGAGTAGGGAGAGGCAACGACTGATGGGCCATAGTAAGCCTATGGGTGACATCACCACTTCTAGGTATAACCAGCCATTGTGGAGTGTTTTCTTCTCTCCCCTGGAGCCAATGCTGGCTGACGCAGGGAAGATAATGAGATGCGAGTGGGCTGAATATTGGTATATATGCAGATATTTCTTACACAGGTAATCAGAATAGGAGTTGGGGAGGAAGCATTTTTAAGACTAGTTTTTTTTAAAGCCTGGAATTCTACTTTAAAGTATATTTCCAAATTGAAGTAACTCCTACTTTTTATATTTGCTACATGTTCCCATTCACATAGCATAACTTTTAAAAGAAAATATTTAAAAACTGCAGCTTACTTTTTTTGGGTGTTTTTTTTCTGGGAGTTCCAGCAAGAAAAAAAGCCTGCTGTGCCAAAATGTCTATTTTATCGTGGTTACGTGATAGCAGGGCTTGACAAATTTGCTTGGAATCTAGGAGCCAGCTAAAAAAGTTAGGAGCCAGGTTTTTTTTAAACGACCGACAAAGCTTTATTTTCAATATAAAAAATAACTAATCTTAAATTTACACATAAAAAGACCGCCCCGCTAGAGGCCCGAATAGCGTCACTAAAACGACGGTAAAGCAGCGCTAAAAATAGCGCCGCTTTACCGCCGATGCCCCCTGCGGCTCGGTGTGAAAGGGCTCTAAGGGTCCGATCAGGTCCGCCTGAAAAACAGACAGGCGAACCTGATCAGACAGCCCGTGTGAAAGGGGCCAAGCAGGGAGATAACAAATTATTTATTTTTTTCCTAATTAAAATTAATTTAACAGTTTTTATATAAATATAAATAAATAAAAATAAAATCAATTACGAAAAAAAAAAAAAGGCTATCCCCACATTCACTTCCTTCTCTTCTCCACTTTTGGGAAGGAGATGGGCAGTGAAAACAGGCAGGTATTTCGCATTAGCATTGCATTAGCATTGCTGGTTGCAATACCAACGGCCACCACAAGATGGCGCCAGATTTCAGGACTCCAGAACTACCGAAGAAGGCCGCAAAGCCGGGGCCTCAATTACCGGCCGGCGCGGACCGACGCGATCGCACGGGGGGGGGGGTCGGAGTCTGCACAGAGAAAGGATACCCCCAGCTGTGCCGCCCCAGGCGCCAGGTCGCTAATTCTAGTCGCAAATGCGACCTGGGGCCCGGGTTTTGTCGAGCCCTGCGTGATAGTTTACATATATATGCCTGAGCTAAGGGCATATGGATTCCAAAAAATAAATGCTACATGAGTCATCTGCCCTTACTTAAGATGGTCATGGCTAGAAAAGCTTGGGGGTGTTTTTCAAAGTGATTTTTCAACAAAACAAAGCATGGAGACATGGATGGCGTTTTATGTTTGTTGTGCTCAGATGCAGTTTAGTTACACTTTAACCCTATCTGTACTGTACTGGCAGATATCGCATCAATTGTAGACTAGCTTTGAGCACTGTCTGTAATAACAAAGGGTTAAAGGTTAAAAAGCTGGACTTTAATTAGAGGGTGCTCATGCTTTCTTGACGCTTTTTTCATATACCACTGAACTTGTTGAGAAATGCTTGCAGTCAGCCATGACACTTTCTCCCAAAGGAATTTCCTTAATTTGCAATATTTCCTCTCATTTCCTGTTTTGGCTAATGGCCAGGAAGTGAAGGTAAATCTCCCCAATGGGACACAGATAGCAAAAAAGAAACTGACGGGTTATAACCCTCCCTTGTGGTATCCAAAATAAAATAAAAAATGCCTATAGTTATACTTTAAGCTGTTTGATGCAAACCTAAAATTAAAATTAGATCTATTTTTATATTATTTGTAATGCCAAGAAATTGGTTATAACACATCGCTAACACTTTGCAAAATGGCATCTTGTGCATCTACAGTTTCACAGATGTGTGTTTGCTGCAGCTAGTGAGATTTGTTAATCAGTGCTCTGCATTACTGATCAGCTGTCAGATGGCAAAGCCCCTCCTCAGGGGAGGTGTGATTACAAACCGTTGCTTGACTTTTTTTTCTTTTCTTTTTTAACCAGGGATGACTGTTGTTCTCTTTTTATAGGCCTGTTTATATTTTTACAATTTTTTTTTCATTTCTAAATATTATGTTAGCTTGATACTAACGGTACAAAATATTTACTTCTCTTCCTCTGTATTCCCTTAGAGTTATCTTCACTTCCTTTGGTAAAGCTGGATTTTTCATGTAATAAGATTACAGAAATCCCTGTTATTTACAGGAAGCTGAGTCAGCTTGAAGTATTAATATTGGACAATAATCCTATGCAGATCCCTCCAGCACAGGTGAGTGTTCAGGCCATTAATTAACTTTTGCTGTAATATAACCAGTTTTAAAGCCTGTAAATTTAAAATAATAATTTTGTAAGTGAAGTATGCGTATGCGCGTTTTTAAAATTTAAATAAATGTTAACAAGATATTCTGCTTTAAATTATTAATGGACCTTTCCTAATACTCTCAAGTTACCCAGGGACGAAAAAATATTATGCTTTGTAGGATATCCTTTTATAGACAAAGATGATTATGTACAACTAAAAAGCATATCCACCTGCTTATTAATTTGCTACCTAATACAGGCAGTCCCTGGGTTTCAAACATCCGACTTAACGATTTCTACTTGTATACAGAGGGAGACAACAGGAAGTGAGAGGAAATCTGGAGCAAGTAAAAGAAGGGCAACAAAGCTAATAAAGGGTATGAAGGATATTAGTTATCAAGAAAGGTTGCGAGCACTGCACTTATTCTCTGGAGAAGAGACGCATGAGAGGGGATATGATTTCAATTTACAGATACCATACTGGTGACCCCACAATAGGGATAAATAAAACTTTTTCACGGAAGGGAGTTTAACAAGACACATGGCCACTCATTAAAATTAGAAGAAAAGAGGTTTAACCTTAAAATACATAGAGGGTTCTTTACTGTAAGAGCGGCAAGATTGTGGAATTCCCTTCCACAGGTGGTGTTCTCAGCGGGGAGCATCGATAGTTTCAAGAAACTGTTAGATAACCACCTGAATGACCGGAAACATACAGGGATATACAATGTAATACTGACATATAATCACACACATAGGTTGGACTTGATGGACTTGTGTCTTTTTTCAACCTTACCTACTATGTAACTATGTAACTATACAGATGTGTCACCTGTGGGTAACATAAAGTTCAGTCTTAAAAATGGGAAGATTTGAGTTTTGCATTAGACCCAAGTGAATTGTAATGTTTACTGAGATTATAATTATCTGTTTATTCTTCATTATGTCAACCAGTACAAGTACTTGGAATAAACGTACAGACTTTTATACATTTTTGCCGTCAGACTAAATAATATTTCTCAGGCAACACTATGTAAAAATGTTTTGCAAGCAAAACAAGAAAAAATTGGTTTCACAGATTCCCAATTCTGAATATGCACATGTAGGACATGTCCTGCATCCGTTGTATATTAGTTAATATAGTGTCAGCACTCTGAGTGGGTATGTGACCACTCTGTGTGGGTATGAGTATGACCACTATCAGTGGGTATGATGCTTGACTCTAGCAGATGCGGTAGCATGTCTTAAGGTGAATGTTCATGTGGAATTGACAAGAAGCAGAGCCTTTTTTATAGATTGTGTGCAGGGATGTTGCAAGCTGTCACAAACAAAAGCATCACTCTTGCACATGCATTTATCTTGCACATTAGATGTTTTCTATAGCCATTGAAGTAGAAAATAGATTCTTAAATAGGGCTAGCTACATTGATAAATATCCAGTACAACCTGAAACCAAAACCAGTACTGTAGTCTATGATGTCCACCATTTTTTTCATTTATTCTCTCTTGTGCTTTTTGCACCTTGTCTAAATACGTCTGTTTATGTATAATTATTAGCACTGCACTGTTTTTACATTTAAAAATACAGCCCAGAGAAAAAGTTCTCTGTACAATTGCCTTCTTGTATTTGTCTTTCCCATTGCGCTGTGCTTTGTATTAATTTGTATCATGTATTTATGAGTACACCAGTTTCTAGTGATTTGTATTGGAGTAGTAGTATTATTCATTTCTTTTGATTTAATACAGATTTGTCTGAAAGGAAAGGTACATATATTCAAGTTTTTGAATATTCACGCATGCTGTAGGACAGAAAAGAAGCCCGATTCATTGGACTTGCCATCATTGGTGAAAAGACTGCCTTCACAACCTCTCACAGACAGGTATGCCATACCGATGTTTATTTGATGAAGTTGCATTGTAATGAATACCAGGCATATACATTTCTAAATGAAACATCTGTTAATTTGGTTTCCTTTGGCCCAGTCAACAAGAAGAGGGCTGAACCACATTTGACTGGCTATTTCTATCAGATGCTACTGAAACCTATGTCGGGTTCACTTAATTTCCATTTTAAAGTAAAGCTGCAACCTTGGAAGAAATGATTTGTGTAATTTTACACATTTCAATATACGAACAGATTCTGACAAAATAATTCCTCACTGTATGGAACCAATGGTTCCAGCACGCCTATGCATTGTTTTCACCTGAAAGCCTTACCCTTCTCAAACATTTTATCCTGGATGGGAGGATTTGGGGGATTCCATCTGCAGGGTGCAAGTCCTAATTAAGCTCAGAACATACAGAGAATATCTCAAAAGGAATCCTTCCTGCTGTCTGCAGTTTGCAACGGACATGTATACCTGTTTTTTTGTGATTTTGCTGAAACATGAAAATCATAAAGCCGTGGGTGTGGTTTTACATATACTGGATTTCTTATCGTACATCACAGGACACAGAGCCATAGTAGTTACTATGTGGGTTATAGGCCACCTTCAGGTGATGGACACTGGCACGCCCTAAGACAAAAAAGTGCTCTCCCTATATAACCCCTCCCACTGCTGGGAGTACCTCAGTTTTTTTCGCCAGTGGGTCAAAGTGTTGGTCACGAATAAAGATGTGCTGTGCTGAGCTCCACTGGAGCAATCCTTGCTGGGGCTAGCCATGCAGACGGATCCATTCAAAGTGTCTTTTTGGCCGAATTGAATGATACCTGGGCCTCGTATCCTAAGAAACGCCTGTAACGCTTCACTTTAGAGAGCTGGACCCCTGGATCCAGTACTTTTTGGTATTAAGGACATAACATTTTTACTGGCAGTGGTGCTATTACAGGTCCAGGATTGTGGGTTTCCTTGAGGTTCCCCAGCTCCTGAAGGTTTAATGGAACCCACTATGAAGGATGAAGCTGGGTCTGTTGGTTTACCACAGAAAACCCTGCGGTGAGAAAGGTAAGTGGAGTTTTCTAAGAATTTTTTTACATTTTCTTATGATTGTCTCCTTTCAATTTAGTAAGTGTTGTCATGCCTATATGTCACCACTGCGGGCTGTATTGAGCACTTACCGTCTCATGCTTCTCAGAAAGCCCACGTTGTTTCTAGGAAGCAGCAGTTTCTTCTTCCTCCGGCCAAGCAGCAGACCTCCGGTAAGTCTGGGGGGGGGGTTCCCTCTCCCCACCGGACGACCCCCTGTGCTGTTTTTACTTCCCCTCTTCTCGGGAAAAGAGCACCACAAAAAATGAAGAAAAAAAAAGGGCGCGAACGGCACACAGCTCGGTGGCTTCGGTGGGGAAGGGCCGTAGGCGATGGGGGTGGGGCTTAACGCAGCGTTGGCGCACTCCAATGTCCAGCGGGGGAACGTATGTTTTAAAAGGCACCATTTTTGTTGTTACATGCTGCAGGAGGGACACAAGCAAAGGCATTCCTTTTGACACATTTACTACTGCATCAGGCTGAGCATTAATAGTAGCGACAGGGCTGGACTACTGCTCAAGCAGTGGATGCATTCCTTCTTGTAGTATCTCTGCCTTGTGCATCGGGCTATGGTCGGGAGGGGGGTGAAAAACACCTCAAAAAAGGGCTCTAGAAGGACTGCTTCAGTCACACGGAAGCCTAGATCCATCCCAGTAAAGATGGCATCCTCCCCTGAGAGTAATATGGTTGGTCAGAGTGGGCCATCAGGAGGGGCAAGTGTTACAGCTTCTCTTAACACTACAGCCCCTGTGTATATTACTAAAGCAGGCCATACATGGTCGAATTTCGAACAAATTTTCTTTTCAAAATCAGAAAGTTCATTTTTTTTGTGATCTGATGATGCCACCATTGATTTTCGAAATTCGGCCAACCAAGCCTTCAATTTCACCTCATGTTGCTACAGAAAATAATTTTTTTGTGGCTGGGAATCTTCTTTTCTCTCCGTAAATTTTCTTTTCTTATTACATTTCTCGCACGATTCTCCCATCATTGATTAGAAAACTGATAGTTTTTCTAAAAATTTCCAACATGTCCGACTCCTCAAATTTGATTGCCGCACGAAAATCGGCCGTTGCTGCAGCCCACTAATGGTGCAAAATTCGTACGAAAATTCTTAGATATGATTTTTGAAAGAAAATTCATTTGAACCGTGTATGGCCGGCGTAAGGAGGTTTTTTTCTTCAACCATTTTAAGCTTGGAGCAAAAAAAATGATGCTTTAATTGTATCTCAGAGTGGGACTAAACGCAGCAGGTCCCAGTCCATTGCTCAGACCCTTCTTGCTGAGGAACAAGGAGCGAGAGATGAAGAATTTCTTTCAAAAGACCAGGAAGAGACTGAAGTCTCCTTTTCCGAAGAACCTGATACGGAAGTGTTAGGTTCGCAACAAAGATTGTTGGTACAATCTCTCACTGAACTGGTCCGCTCCACATTTTTACTGCCAATAACGCATTCAGTCGATGAGCCCACTTCTGGTTTGGGTTCACTAAAGCCTCCCCAATCTGTTCATTCTTTTCCTATCCATTCATGGCTAAGGAAGCTAATGTATTCTGAGTGGGAGCACTCAGATAAACAGTTTTTTCCTTCGAAAAAGTCTTCAATACTTTATCCTATGGAGGAAGAGTTTTATAAGAAATGGGGAATTCCAGCAATTGACGTTGCTATATCCTCTGTAAATAAAAACCTAACTTGTCCGGTAGACAATGCTCATATGCTAAAGGATCCAACGGATAAGAAGTTTGGATTCTTTTTTTAAAAACTATATTTCGCTCGCAGGTTCAGTCGATCAACCTGCGCTGGCAGCGATCAGAGTATCCCAGTCCTTAAAGGACCAGTTTATAGAGGTACTCAAAATTATTCCTAAACAGCAGGCCCAGGATTTCGCCGGAATATCAGAAGTGTTGTGTTTTACAGTAGACGCTATGAAAGATTCTATTCTCCAGGCCTCACGGCTCATGCTAGGGCTGGTATATGTGCACAGAATCCTATGGTTGAAAAATTTGTCAGCCGAAGCGCCATGCAAAAAGCTCTTGGCCAGTTTCCCTTTTCATGGTGAACGGTTGTTTGGAGACGATCTGGATAAGTATATCCAAAGAATTTCTAATGGGAAAAGCTCCCTTTTACCGGTTAAGAAGAAGTTTAAGCATTTTTCTTTTAAACGTGCTTCTTCCCCAGTGCCAGGGGCATCAGCCTCCAGGCAGTCAGGATGGCCTCCACCGTCAGGTTCAAGAGGTAAACCTCAGGGTCAGTCCCAGGGCCAAAAAAAGACCTGGGGGAAGAAACCCACAAAACAGAATACTAAAGCCTCCTTATGAAGGGGCGCCCCCACTTGCTCGAGTGGGGGGAAGACTTCTACAGTTTTCAAAGGTCTGGGAACATTGTCAAGGCAGATGGGTGGCTTCCTCAATTTCTCTAGGTTACAAACTAGAGTTCCGAGAGTTCCTGTCTGCTCGTTTTCTCAGATCAAACGTTCCCAGATATCCAGTGAAAGAGAAGTCTCTCTTTCTAGCTTTGAAACATCTCTTGCCTCGAAGAGTGATATCGGCGGTCCCATTGGAAGAGCAAGGTTTGGGGTTTTATTCAAACCTGTTCACGCTTCCAAAATCAAACGGGGATGTCAGACCCATTTTAGATCTCAAAGATCTAAACCGTTTTTTGAATATCTGTTCTTTTCGCATGGAGTCAATCCGATCAGTAGTCTCCATCCTACAAGGGGGAGAACTTCTGGTGTCAATCGACATCAAGGATGCTTATCTCCATGTGCCGTTTTTCCCTGCTCACCAGAAATTTCTACGCTTCGAGATGGAAAACCTTAATTTCCAGTTTGTAGCTCTGCCTTTCGGTCTCTAGCTACTGCACCTCGAGTGTTTACAAAAGTCCTTGTTCTTCCTTTAGCCAGGCTAAGGGCTCAAGGTATAACGATACTAGCCTACTTAGACGATCTACTCTTGATAGATCAATCGGTAGCCCGCTTAAACTAAACTTTGGTCACCGCAGTCAGCTACCTGGAATACCTAGGTTGGATTTTCAACCTAGAGAAATCCTCCTTAAAACTATCAAGGAGATTGCAGTACTTGGGGCTGATCATAGATACAGCTCTGAAGAGGGTGTTTTTGCCCCAGGAAAGGATCAGTTCCATAAAGGAACTGATTCAGTTGGTCAAAACAAAGAAGAATCCTATTCGACTTTGCATGAAATTGTTGGGAAAGATGGTGGCTTCTTTCGAGGCCGTTCTTTATGCGTAGTTTTATTCAAGACTGCTGCAAAACAGTATCCTGTCAACTTGGAACAAGAGGGTCCAAGCTCTGGACTTCCCAATGCGTTTATCCCCTAATGTGCGTCAGAGACTCAATTGGTTGATATCCAAGAATCTTCAAAAAGGGAAATCCTTTCCACCAGTTACCTGGAAGGTGGTAACAACAGATGCCAACCTTCTGGGCCTGGGGAGCAGTCCTGGAAGAAGCGTCTGTCCAAGGGAAATGGTCCAAATCAGAGATGACCTTGCCCATCAATATTCTAGAGATTCAGGCAGTACACCTGGCCCTGGAGGCCTGGACATTCAGACTACGGAATTGAGCTGTCAGAATCCAATCCAACAATGCCACAGCGGTGGCCTATATCAATCACCAAGGGGGCACGGGAAGTTGTGCGGCCCAGAAAGAGGTGAATCATATTCTTTCTTGGGCTGAAAACAACATTCCTTGCCTATCAGCAATTTTCATTCCAGGGATAGAGAATTGGCAAGCGGGCTACTTGAGTCGCCTATAATTGTTCCCAGGAGAATGGTCCCTTCATCCCGACATCTTTCTGTCAATATGTCGAAAATGGGGAGTTCCGGACGTGGATCTGTTTGCGTCCAGGTTCAACAACAAGATCGACAACTTTGTGTCAATGACAAGGGATCCGATGGCATACGGAACAGATGCTTTGGTCTTTCCGTGGGATCAGTTTTCCCTGATCTATGCGTTCCCTCCTGTTCTGCTGCTTCCGCGTCTACGCAGGATCAAGCAAGTAGGGAAGGAGGTGATTTTGATGGCCCCAGCATGGCCCTGGAGATTTTGGTTTGCCGAGATCATAAAGCTGGCGATAGGGGACCCTTGGACCCTACCACTGTGGCCAGACCTTCTCTCGCAAGGCCCGGTATTCCATCCTACCTTACAAATGCTAAATTTAACGGTTTGGCAATTGAGACCCACATTCTAAAGGACCGTGGGCTGTCAGCTTCAGTAGTTTCTACTTTGGTTAGTGCTAGGAAGCCAGCCTCAAGAGTCATATACTAGAGTCTGAAAGGCATATGTCTCCTGGTGTGAATCCAGGGGTTGGCACCCCAGAAAATATGTCATAGGTAGGATCCTTGAATTCCTACAGATGGGATTAGAAATGAAGCAGGCCTTGAGTACTATCAAGGGCCATGTCGGCCTTATCTGTATTTTTTCAACGACCACTTGCTTCACACGCTCTGGTTTGTAACTTTATTCAGGGGGTAACGCTGATTAATCCCCCAGTTAGCTCACCCCTGAACCTTTGGGACTTAAATTTAGTCCTGTCGGCTTTACAAAAACAGCCTTTTGAGCCAGTTTGAGATATTCCCTTGGTCCTCTTGACGAGGAAAATAATTTTCTTGGTTGCCATATCTTCTGCGAGAAGAGTATCGGAGTTGGCTGCTCTTTCTTGTAAAGAACCATATTTGATTATTCTTAAGGATAAGGTTGTATTGCGGCCTCATCCTAATTTCCTACCGAAGGTAGTGTCAGGTTTTCATTTAAACCAGGATATTGTTCTGCCTTCATTTTTTCCAGGACCTCGTTATGTGGAAGAAAAGTCACTACATTCTCTTGATGTGGTGAGAGCGGTCAAGGTCTATTTGAAAGTGACAGCTCAGATTCGTAAAACGGATGTTTTGTTTGTATTGCCAGACGGTCTTAAAAGAGGACAGGCAGTGTTGAAATCTACTATTTCTAAATGGATTCGTCAAGTGATTGTTCAAGCTTATGGTTTAAAAAAGGAAAATTCTTTCTTTCCATATTAAAGCGCACTTCACCAGGGCTGTTAGTGCTTCTTGGGCAGTGCATCACCAAGCCTCCATGGCTCAGATCTGCAAGGCCACAAGTTGGTCTTCAGTCCATACATTTACCAGATTCTATCAAGTAGATGTAAAAGGTCATGAGGATATCGCCTTTGGGCGCAGTGTACTGCAGGCTGCAGTATAAGTCCTCTAGTCTCTTAGTGCCCTACTTTTGTTGTTTCTCCCTCCCTTCAGTTGGCATTGTCATGGGACATCCCACATAGTAACTACTATGGCTCTGTGTTCCATGATGTATGATAAGAAAATAGGATTTTTATAACAGCTTACCTGTAAAATCCTTTTCTTTGAAGTACATCACAGGGCGCAGAGGTCCCCCCCTTCTTGGTATACACGTGTGTTTCTTTGCTACAAAACTGAGGTACTCCCAGTAGTGGGAGAGGTCATATAGGGAGTGCACTTTTTGTCTTAGGGCGTGCCAGTGTCCATCACCTGAAGGTGGCCTATAACCCACATAGTAAATACTATGGCTCTGTGTCCCGTGATGTACTTCAAAGAAAAGGATTTTACAGGTAAGCTGTTATAAAAATCCTATTATGATGGCAAAACAACCATCAGTTCTCTGGGCTATTCAGCAGGGGGGAGACTAGTGTTTCTGTAGCTGCTTTGTTTTGTCTACCTACTCACTGACTGAGGTCCACCTTGAAATCTATTCTTCATCTTGCTTCCTTGTTGCCATCTATAATTCAGTACCTGAAAACATTTGAAGTATTGCTAAACCCAGGACCCTGTGTTTACTATAACTGGTCTCCCACAGTACACAGAACATGGACATGCAATTATTTAAGTAAATCTAAACTTCTAAATCCTTTTTAACCTTTTCTCATCAGCAGTTAGAGCAGTCTTGTGACTTCTGTCACTCTCTGGTTAAAGCTTGTAGGAGGAGTTTTCATTCTCCCCTAATTGTCCTATGAGGCTGCAGGCCCCCTGACTCTGGACACTGCTGAATGGCCCTGTGCTAATAACATTCTCCCAAACAAAAAAAACCAACTCTCTAGCAATACACACCAAACTGAACATGTGAAGCTTGCCCCCAAGACTCAGTTCTATAAACAGATTGGGGACAGTGGGTGAAGGAGAGGATCAGAGCAGACGGGATCAAACAGCCTTTTGGAAGGAAAAAGGAAGTACAGTAACGTACTTCGGTAAAAATAATCACACGTATATATACTACTTGTACAGCTACATGAAATTATTTTACCCCACAATCTTCTGAAAAAACTAAATCTGAGCAAGGTAGAATGATGTAGGACAAACAGATGCAACTGCATTTCACAAGCCTGCTAACCTTAAAGTGTTACTAAACCCACAACAGTAAAATCAGTCTGTATATGCAGCAAAGCATGCTTGCTATACTCACTGTGAGACCTAAGGGGGTAATCCTCCGCATTGTGTAAAAAAGCCTGTTTGTGTAAACACATAGATCCCGGTTCTCTCAGGGGAGGGGAGACAGATTGTTTGTTCATACTATGTATGAACACCGATCTCTGTCTCCTAGTCAGTCCCACTCCCCCCCCCCCCCCCCCACAGTTAGAACACACACTAGGGAACACAATTAACCCCTTGATGTCCCCCTAGTGTTAACCCCTTCCCTGCCAGTGACATTTATGCAGTAATCAGTGCATTTTTATAGCACTGGTCGCTGTATAATCGTCACTGGTCCCAAAAAATGTGTCAAAAGTGTCGCAGTCCCGATAAAAATTGCTGATCACCGCCATTACTAGTATTAGCTTAAACTGAGCAAAAATTTTTTTTTTTTTTTTTTTTTAAATTGGGATATTTATTATAGCAAAAAGTAAAAGATATTGTGTTTCTTTCAAAATTGTCGGTTTTCTTTTTTTTATAGCGCAAAAAATAAAATCCACAGAGGTGATCAAATACCACCAAAAGAAAGCTCTATTTGTGGGGAAAATAGGACGTCAATTTTGTTTGGGTGCAGCGTCGCACGTCTGCGCAATTTTCAGTTAAAGTGACGCAGTGTTGTATCGCAAAATATGACCTGGTCATTGAGCAGCCAAATCTTCCAGGGCTGAAGTGGTTAAACATTCTCTGCCCCAGGTGCCTAGATCTATGCCCTTGCCAGGAAAAGAATTTGTCCTTCTCACCAACTGCCAGTGGCTGCGTTCCAACTGTTGGTGTGCATGAGCTCATAGTGTTTAATATAAAGTTGAAGATTTGTTACTTTAATATGCAGTATACATTTTGTGTGTAAAAGTGTAAATTTCTTATGGGTAGCAGTGTGTTTACATTGCAATGTATTTATCAGAAAATGTCTACATCCTTTTAAAATAGGTTTCATTCGTTTATTGCAAATGCCTGTGTGTCTTGTTGCAGCATTGAAGACTTTTATCCAAGTAAAAATCATGGTCCTGACTCTGGGATTGGTAGTGATAATGGGGATAAACGTCTTTCAACGACAGAAGTAAGTTTCTATAAACGCCTGTATGAAGCCAGTTCAAGTTTAGAACTAGTTTTATCGCTTATAGTAACTGTTAACATTGTATTTAACATTTTTGTTTGGTAATTATTAGATGTTAAGGCAACAGATCTTTTTCTGCTACCCTTTGTAAATTGGTTGCAGTGGGTTTGGTGGGAGACTGGTTAATCGAGATAATCCTCAGTGATCCAGGCTTTCTCTCTTTTCAGCCTTCAGACGATGATACAATCAGCCTTCACTCTCAGGTATCAGAATCAAGAGACCAGGCTCTGAAAAATGACAATCACATAATAGGGAATAAACAGGAGTCCCAAAAAGGTAAAGTTTGTGACTGACAGAATAATTATGGGTAAAACAGAAAATAGTGCATCCAAGGTTACAATTTTCGGACAGTGGAATTATTAAATCGGTTATTGAACTGTTTTTTTGTTATACCCTTGTATTTTATAGTTCCTTCTTGAACCTGCAATGGTATTAGTACAAATATTATAGTATAAGTCAGCCTTTTTCAACCAAGATGCCCAGGCACCCTGGGGTGGCTTGAGGTTTCTACAGGGATGCCTTGGCAAAATGCCTAAAAATTGATAAATTATTGTATACAAGCCAGCAGGTGGATCAAGTCTACCTTTTAATTACACAAAGCCACAGGTTTTCCTTATGCACCATTACTACTTTTTAGACACTGGCATCCTAACAACCAATGATGTCATCAATTAATAAGGAGGATGTCTGTTGCCTCCTGTGCAGCTCTCCCTCAGCATCTGACTGATGGGAAGAAATTGAGGAAGAAGAAAAAAATTTGGAATACTAGTCAGTACTAGTGTGCAAAAGTGTATTTGCTTTGGAAGAATAAATTACCTCAAATGTTGGGTGCCCTAAGTGTAGTGATGTTGCTGCATTGTGTAAAGCTATTAGAATAGTTTTTTACATTTTAGAATGGGGTGCCTCAAGACTGTCCATAATTTTAAAGGGTTCCTTGACTGAAAAAAGGTTGAGAAACACTGGTATAAATAACTGAAATATCACTTTAAGTGACTCTTGCACCTGTGAGTTCTTCTGCCACTGGAGTCTGAGAAAGGACCTGGTCGCTGGAAGTGTCGCCTCAACCAATAGGAGTTGTCCACATCATGCAAGCAGTGATGTGGACACCCAAAGAAGGACCCCAGGAAGTAAACAGAGGTTGAGAGGAGGAGTGTCATATAACGTTGACTTCAGGTAAGTAAAATGGGCTTTTTGATACCCCCCCCCCCAAATTGGCAGTTAGAGGGGTGGGGAGGGGGGTGCTATGATATCCTAGAGTTGTGCTATAAATTTGGCTTAAGGCTGTGCTAAAATGACATCCAATAACATTGGTTAAAAACTATTCTAGCATGACTTAAGAGCTTCATTTATATTGCTGCTTGATAAATCTGGATCAATAAGTGGTGATGGTGCTGCTAAATATTTGAATACTACATGGATGAGGACTGTAGCATTGAAACTCCCAACCAAGAAAAAAGCCTTATCTAAAAAAGTGGTCTTTTTATGTAGAAAGTTTTTTTCATTCCTGAACAAACTCTTGTATATAGTCAGTGGGGCGAAGGCTTGTGTTTTTCATCTAGTTAGATGGCAAGATTGTAGCAGAAAAAATGAAGCTGCAAAGTGAAAGCAGATAAGTAACTTTACTCTCTCCATCATCATAACAGGTCAGGATCAGGATGGCTATGAATATGATCACAATGGTGAAGATGCTACCCTGTCAGATCATGGTGATGTACAACTTAGTGGTCCTTTTGTTTCTTATATTAAGGTAACTTTTACGAAGTGTTGATGAGCATTGCTGTTACTCTTATAAAATGCCCAATCTTAAGATTTGTGCCATTGGGTTTTTAGGAACGTGGAAGACTTTGTGACAAGTCAGAGAAGGCAGATGAGAATGAAGAATGGGAAGAAGAGCAAAGGTAGAGATAATTTTAGTTCATTCTGGGGCAGTAGTTTAGAAGCCACAGCTTTAGAGGCGATCACTAATGGACAGTTCCTCTGACCTTCCCTTGCAACCTTCTTTGCAGCTTAAAGGATAAGTTCACCTTTGTTCACTTTTTTCATTTTTTTTCTAAATTTCAGCTCCCCTATGTACCAGTAGAACATTCATGTACTGTTTGTACAAAAATATCAAAGCTTTCCACTAATTCTACATACACTTACTCTACTTGTCCTCATCCATGTTTCCAGACTTATCCATTAGTAATGTCTTACTTCCTGGTCAGACTATAGGTTATGACACAGGAAGGAGTTGACAAGCTGACCTCATTAGCACACACCCTGCATCATCTACCCACCCACTTCCAGCTGCACGTTTTTCAAATGAAATGAAATGCAATCGGTGATCACCCTTCTCACTAAATACACAATATACAATCAGATTGCGTAGTGTATGTATCTTTATACAAGTACATAGAAGGTAGTGCACAGAAACATTAGTCGTCTGACTATTTCTGCATAGTGGGAACTCCCATCCCCACATGCGTTTTTTTTTTTTAACGAGGTGGAGAGGCGTCTTGGAGCATTTCCACTCATCACGCATAGGGCAGCCCAACCACCTGATGCCAAAATGTCCCATTAACCACATGTAGTGCAGCCAATTGGAATCAACAGGCTGTGTCACAGGAAAAACGAGCCACAAAATATGCGCTCCCACTATGCTACATGTGAATGGGGCCTGTAAGTGGAATTGGTGCGTTAACTCAAAAAAAAAAAAAGGCTCCATTCACATCTGTGCATTTCCTTGCATTTCAGAAATGTGCTGCACCAAAAAGTACAATAAAAAACGCACCAAGCTCCATTCTAAAAAAAAAAAGTTATGAAGCTTCTTTGGGGCGACTGCTGTGTGTAGGGCAGCCTATTCAGGTGGATGGGCTGCATTTCATTTAAAAAACATGCAGCTGGGAATGGGTGGGTAGATGATGCAGAGGGTGTGCTAATGAGGTCAGCTGGTCAACTCCTTCCTGTGTCATAACCTATAGTCTGTCCAGTAAGTAAGGCATTACTAATGGATATGTCTGGAAACGTGGAGGAGGACAAGTAGAGTAAGTGTATCTGGAATTAATGGAAAGCTTTGATATTTTTGCACAAAAAGTACATGAATGCTCTATTGGTACATGGGGAGCTGGAAATTAGAAAAGAAAAAAAAATGTGAACAAAGGTGAACTTATCCTTTAATTTTCAAAGTCACCGATTTTGCTTTCCTAATTCATTAAGAGCCTTAAACTGATAAGTAGTAACTGCTGCATATAAGCAGAACTACAACCTTATCATTTATTTTTATACGGCTTCTGAGGACAGATCTGAAACTGTTGAAATAAAGCTATAATGGCTTGTAGTCATTTTATTTATTTTATTTAACCCCTTCAAATCCTGCCTGAACACAGTTTTGCAACTACTTAGTGCATCTTGGTGGATTATACCTTGTTTTTTCAGGACAAATTGGGCTTCTTCTGATTTTAGTTTTTTATTAAATGTCTTTTTTTTTAAATGTAGCTGTATATTACTTGCTATTACCATAACCTACCAAAGATAGGTTCTCCTACTGGTGATTGCAGCCATACCACATATGTGTATGTTTATTTGCACTTGTCGTAGGGGCCAGAAACAGTTGTGCACATTTTGCTTTTTTTTTCCTACATAAAACATATTGACATGGATACTCCTACTGACAAATTTTTTTTTTTTTTTTTTAAATCCTACCTAAAATACACTGACCCTGACCTATTGACCCAGTTTGCTATTAAAAATAATATTCAAAGCAGACTTACTCATCCATCCTTGTTTCATACTTTATAATGCTAAGAAATCACGTTGAACCCCCATCCCCTCATGGCCATCTTAAGTAAGAGCAGAAGATTAATTTAGCTTTTACTTCCTGGAATCCATCTGCCCTTAGCTGAGGTGTGCTTTGCTAAGAAAACCCCTCCTGAAGACTCCTCGGATGTATGACATAATTTGCCTAGGCCTGGAAACCAGAAAGTAACTGAATAAATGTAAAAATAAAAAAGTTATAAACTACTAAATATGATACACTTTCCTATCTATTTACCAATGCTAGCAGCATAAGGATTAAAAATAGTCTGTGTTGACTGAGAGGGTGAAGATCCACTTTAGGAGCAGAAAAAAAAAAACACAGGGATGGGCTGCATAGTGGCTGATCACTATGATAGCCAATCAGGTGATTGGGAACCAGGCTTCCCAGTTCCCGATCTTTAGTGCCTGACCTGCATCTGTAAAGCCGCATGTATGTGTACACACAGCAGGAGGGGGTTAAAGTGGAGGCTTTTCAGGAAAATCAATGAACCAGTCAAAACAGAATAGATTTCTTTGGCATTCTGTTTACAGATATGCATATGAATTTTGTTGGGTTTAGAAAAAATTTACTGCAATTTGAATTGGAAAGGTAATTTTTAATAACATCAAAGCCCAACTTGAGCCAAACCTTTTTTTTTTTTTTTCTTTTCTTTTAGTTGTTGAGTAGGTTGTACCAGTCAGAACCTCTCTCAGCCTTTTATTGATATTTGTTTCCCTGTTTATTGGAAATTTCTTCTTTCTGTCTGATGGTTGTCGGAACCAGAACTGAGGAGAAAACCCCTTTCTTCCCCAAGCACCCTCCATCTCACAGAGACACATTTTCTTTTGATAAGGCAGATGATGATAATCATGGGAATATGTAAATTTGTTAAGCTTTAAGCTTTGGTTTCCCTTCAGGCTTCAAAAAGAGCAGCTTTTAGTAGAGGCGGAGGAAGAAGATGAAATAAAAGAAGTTACAGATCTGAGGAAAATAGCAGCACAGTTACTACAGCAAGAAAAGCACAACAGGTGTGTATACCGTGTTTGTGGACAAGCCTGGAGTGACTTTCATTTGGACCTTTTGTGGACGTCAGTGACTTAAAGAATAAGTACAGTTTTTTTAAAAAACATCCTTTAAATATTTACTTTTTTTAGTGTCTACAGACATATGGTATTTTATAGAAGAAAGTAGGTTTGGAATGTGAATTACCACTAAACTAGCTTGTGATTGGCTGACAAGGCTCAGCATAATGGCTTTAGATGTGCATATGTCCTTGGCTAGATTGTGATTGGCCAACGGGGATCATCAAAAGGTTTCCCCATTTCCAAGTATTTTTTCTTTCATACAGTTCTGAAAAACTGTACATGCTTTCTAATACTTCACAGTAGGTGTGTGCTGTATAGAAGTAATTATTTTAGGGCATTTGAGATTCACTTATGAGGAGCAACATGCAGTGGATATAAAAAGTCTACACACACCTGTTAAAATGTCAGGTTTCTGTGATGTAAAAAAATGTGACAAAGATAAATCATTTCAGAACTTTTTCCTCCTTTTAATGTGACCTATAAACTGTACAACTCAGTTGAACAGCAAACTGAAATCTTTCCGGTTGAGGGAAGTAAAAAAATAATAATAATAATATGGTTGTATAAGTGTGCACACCCTTAAACTAATACTTTGTTGAAGCACCTTTTGATTTTATTACAGCACTCAGTCTTTTTGGGTATGAGTCTATCAGCATGGCATTCCTTGACTTGGCAATATTTGCCCACTCTTACATAGTTACATAGTAACCAAGGTTGAAAAAAGACTCAAGTTCAACCTATGTGTGTGATTTATGTTAGTACTGCATTGTATATCCCTGTATGTTGTGGTTGTTCAGGTGCTTATCTAATAGTTTTTTTAAATTATTGATGCTCCCATCTGAAACAGCAGCCTGTGAAATTCCTCATCCTTACCGCTCTTACAGAAAAGAACCCTCTACGCAGTTTAAGGTTAAACCTCTTTTCTTCTAATTTTAGTGAATGGTTATGTGTCTTAATAAATTCCCTTTCGCGGAAAAGTTTTATGCCTATTGTGAGGTCACCAGTATGGTATGGTATCAAGTGTACATTGAAATCATATCCCCTCTCAAGCGAGAGAACAAGTTCAGGGCTCGTAACCTTTTCTCATAACTAAGGTCCTCCAGTCCCTTTATTAGTTTTGTTGCCCTTCTCTGGACGCTCTCTAGTTCCAGCACATTCTTCCTGAGGACTGGTGCCCAGAACTGGACAGCATACTCCAGGTGCAGCTGGACCAGAGTCTTGTAGAGTGGGAAAATTATAGTTTCATCTCTGGAGTTAATCCCCTTTTTAATGCATGCCAATATTCTGTTTGCTTTGCTTGTAGCAGCTTGGCATTGTATGCCACCTATGAGCCTGTCATCTACTAGGACCCCCAGGTCTTTGCCATCCTAGATTCCCCCAAAGGCCCCCCCCCCCATCAATGAGTAGATTTCATTCATATTTTTGCCACCCAAATGCATTATTTTATGTTTTTTTTTTACATTAAACCTCATTTGCCATGTAGTTGCCCACCCTATTAATTTGTTCAGATCTTCTTGCAATGTTTACACATCCTGCGGAGAAGTTATTGCCCTGCTTAGCTTAGTATCGTCCACAAATACAGAGATTGAACGGTTTACCCCATCCTCCAGGTCGTTTATGAATAAATAATAAATTAAATAGGATTGGTCCCAGGACAGAACCCTGGGGGACCCCACTTTCCCCACTCTTCTTTGCAGAAATACTCCAAATCTGTTACTTAAAGGTGGCGATCTTTTCACTTTCTTCTTACTAGCCAACAATACACCCCTAGATACGCATCACTTTCTCCCACCCTCACAGCATCACTTTATGCCTGGAGAGCTTTGTTAAACACTCCATTTCAGGACTCCATTACCTCCACACTATCAGTGCCCACCTATAGCTTGACACACATAATACCTGACTTAAACGTCTCAAGTTGGGTGGAAAAGGGGATAGAAAAAATTGAAGGTCTAATGATAGGTCTAACTCCAAAAAACTTCAGGTCCTTACAGATAGAATACAACCTAGCTAACTCAGAATATTGCACATACCATAGGATTACACATCTACGCATCAACCTGAAAACAAATATTGAGATGCCATGGAGAGTATTCCAATACTACACAAACCCTACCACCAAGATTAAAGGTATATCGTTGTTCTATAATATACTAAAAAATAAGGATATACCCTTGAAAACAACTCATAAGATTGACTGGGAGAAGGACTTAGATACTTCTTACTCCCTGGAACAATGGAGAAAGGCACTATACGTCACATACGCTGCAACAAAGAGTGTAAACTTATGGGAATTATCGCAGAAAATCCTCTTCAGATGGTATTTAACTCCCCATAGAATAGCCAAATTCTCACCACAAAGTTCCAATACTTGCTAGAGGAACTGTGGTGCTGTGGGAACATTGTACCATATACTCTGGTCTTGCCCCACTATAATCCCCTTTTGGAAAGGTGTCTATGGAGTACTCTCACAAGGATTGAATATTAAAGTACCCATGTCACCGGCAAATGCAATTTTATCCTTAGACATAATAGACAAAGAGTTAATTCCACCAGAATACAGGACCATAGCCGTGCACATTCTTTTGAGTGCACGATTAACGATAATGCGCCATTGGAGAGATCAACAAACCCAGTCTCTACATGAAGTAATAAATATAAATATGACTAACACTCACGCAGTGTACAAGATGTTATATGCATCAACTCAAAACACTAATGCCCTGTACACATGGTCGGATTTTTGGATGGAAAAAGTGCGATCGGATTGTGTTGTCGGAAATTCCGATCGTGTGTGGGCTCCATCGGACTTTTTCCGTCAGAATTTCCGACACAAAGTTTGAGAGCAGGATATAAAATTTTCCGGCAACAAAATCCGATCGTTTAAATTCCGATCGTGTGTACACAAATCCGATGCACAAAGTGCCACGCATGCTCAGAATAAATTAAGAGATGAAAGTTATTGGCTACTGCCCCGTTTATAGCCCCGACGTATGTGTTTTTTTTACGTCACCGCGTTCAGAACGATCGGATTTTCCGACAACTTTGTGCGACCGTGTGTATGCAAGACAAGTTTGGCCCAAAATCCGTCGAAAAAAATCGGATGGATTTTGTTGTCGGAATGTATGATCAATGTCCGATCGTGTGTACAGGGCATTACAGTAAAGCCCAAAAAACATAGGAAAAATGGGTAGATTGGTACACAATGAAACATAAGACCTAAATCACTATCACTTATAAACCATACTGTACTACCAAAGGGAAGTAACTATCAGACTGTGTTTGTTTTTCTTTTCTTTTTTTCCCTCATTTTATTTTATATTATGTTATACTTTTCATATTTTATATTTCTTACTTTTTTCTTTTCCGAACACCAATGTCTATTTCATATATTACTTAGTCTAACACTAGACGTTATCTAACAATGAAAACAATGCAACAACCCTCAAAGGGGGTTTGGGGCTCGCCGCTCCCCTCCTGAGCGCAGCGTGTTCCCAGTTGGGGTGCCTGGGCAGGGGAATGGTGTCCCTCACTCTTGATCTAGCAAGATATACTTTATATATCACATTTTTTACCTTGGTTTACGTGTCTATTGTATACAGACTTTGTTATAGAATAATCCTCAAGACTGTGTCATAAGCTGAAGAAGTGCATATATGAGTGACTATTTTTCTATATGTTTTTCACTTATGTTCTGTGAAATATTCAATAAAAACATATTGATTAAAAAAAAAAGACAAGTTTGAGCCAACATCCGTCGGAAAAAAAACATGGATTTTGTTGTCGGAATGTGCGATTGTGTGTACGTGGCAAAAGTGTTGAACCTTTGCATTTGCAGTATTAGTGATTGCAAGACAAGTGTAATTTTTTTCCTCGGAATTTCAGGTTCAGGAGGGCTTGTGATGCTTCTTATGTCACCATAAATATGGTCAACCTCTGACTGAGTGGCATTGATTGTGCTCACAACTTCAATAATCAATTTTGCATTATCACTTTTCTTAAGGGCTTTTTTCAAACCATTGATATGATATTTCCATCTTTTATATTGTTGTTCGAAATCCTTTATTAGAGAATTTAATTTAACATCTTGCAGTGCTTTACCACTTTCAGTGAGTGTACGTTGACGTCTAATGTCTGGGAGCTGTGTATTATCTAAGCTCACCTCGGGCTGTTGCATTTGTGCTGCAATTTCTGCTTGCTGTGGTGGGTTGGCTTGCTCTGTATTGACAACATCTTGTGCAATAGAACTGACTTCTCTATTGGACAGCACTGTATTTTCACTTGTGTCTGACATGTTAATCTGTTCCGTAATTAAAGGTGCTTGCTTGTTCAGCCTTTACTTGCTACTAGCTGCCTCAGTCAATTAATTGCGATTGTTTCCAGTGTTGTACTTCCCTTATCAAACGTATGGTTTTCCTTGCTAGAATGATTTCTGAATGTGGCTTTACTGTTTCATGGCCTTCACAGATGCAGCAAAGTGTTCTTCTTTGGCCTTCACAGACGCAGTGAAGTTTTCTTCTTTGGCCTTCACAGACGCAGTGAAGTGTTCTACTTTGCTAGCCAATTTCTGCATGCAGCTTCACGGTTTCATAGCCTTCACAGATGCAGAAAAGTGTTGTTCTCTGGCCTTCAGAAGCAGGCAAAAGTGTTCTACTATGCCGCCCTTAGTCACAATGAGAAGGCTGAGGTTCTTGTATCACTGATGTTTAATGTACATATCAAGTTCTTACACTGACATTTACATCAGCACTGTAGAACTGAATAAAGAGAATATGAAGGACAAATCATCAGACATACAGTGAATTACATTTAAAACTAACATGACTTGAAGCTAATAACTAGACGGAAATAAATCTACATACTACTTTTGCCTGCTTGTGAGCTAAGAGAGGGGGCTTGTATCTTGAAGATTCTTGGTGTATGGCTTACTTTACACACAAAAGTTGTAGTTCAGTTGTAAGAAAAACAGACAGGAAGTTAGCATGTAATAATGCATGATAGGGGAAATAAATGAACAAGTAAGCACATGTGCGTCATCTAGAGGAAATTAACCGTATAGTCACAGAAATGTTGTGCTTGTCAGTACAGTATATCTAATGCCTTGGAAATTCTTTTGTACCCTTCTCCTGACTGATACCTTTTAACAATGAGATCCCTTTGATGCTTTGGAAGCTCTCTGATTATTATGGCTTTTGCTGTAGGATGTGACTAAGAAAATGTCAGGAAAGACCTACTAGGACAGCTAAACTTTATTTGGGGTTATTCAGAGGCACTTTAAATGATGACAGGTGTGTACTGACTCCTATTTAACATGTGTTTAAATGTGATTGCTTAATTCTGTACACAGCTACATCCCCAATTATAAGAGGGTGTGCACACTTATGCATCCACATTATTTTAGTTTTTTATTTTTAACCCCCCCCCCAAAAAAAAAAAATATTTCGGTTTTGTTTTTCAAGTGAGTTGTACAGTTTATAGGTCACATTAAAGGTGGTAAAAGTTTTGAAATGATTTATCTTTGTCTCGTTTTTTTTTTGTACATCACAGAAACCTGACATTTTAACAGGGGTGTGTAGACTTTTTATATCCACTGTACGTTCTTTGTTTATATATACAAGAGTGCACGTATTCTTTGAGTCTCTTTCTAGAACCATTTATCGTAGGCACTTAGCATGTAGTGCGGCATCATTTGAAACACGCATTTGTTTAACATTTCTATTTTAATCTCTCTTTCATTAAATGAAATCTTTTTTAATTTTAATCTATCTCTTCTCTTTTCCTTCTGCAAAACTAACATTTCCTTCGCTTTCTGGTCTCTCTTCTTCTTTACTACATCTTTGGGTTTGGTTGGCATGTTTGAAATATGGCTACAGACGGAGACCATTAAGTTATAGAACTTCATTCAGTGAAAAGCTCTTCCAGAGGACGAGAGCCGCTGGGCGGGCTTCAAGGTATCCCATTTGAGATTTATTGGGGCCTGTGACTTTGAGAAATACAACTTTCTTGCTTTTAAAGAAGTTTAAAGGAAAACGCCTGTCAGATTCTTAAATGCATAGTTGAAATACATGTATGCAAATTATTTACTAGCCAAAATATTTGTAAATCTGTTCATCCTTCCTTGTGATTCACCATCCTCTGACATTCTATGTGACTAGGCCAGTGACACCTGTGACCCATTTCTGTTTTCGGTGTCACTTGCCTGCTCTTTGAACAGTGTGAAAGCGCCTTTATGCTCCTGGTAATTTTTTTTTTTGCACTTATTCTCATACCTCTAAGGCACAGACGTTATTCTCATACCTCTAAGGCCCAAACGAGAAACAGAATAGGTTTGCACATAATCTGTGTGATTTTTTGGAGACAGACAGTATTAAGTTTAGATGCATCCCAGCAATCAATTTTTTTAAGGAGGAGCTAAATAGTATAAAATTATGTTCTGCATGCTTGTTTCATTTGGTGACTTGCAAGGTACTGAAGCCAGGTAAAGGAAGGCAGCTCCAGAGCTCGTACACCGAGGGTTGGCAACCTGTCGATCACGATGCACCTGTCAATCATGGGCATCTGACAGGTGGATCACAACCTGACATGCCGCCAGCTTCTGATCAAGCCTGTCACATCAGAGCTACAGCAACAGTCGAACAGAACTGAGCTGATCTGATCACACATACAGCGCAGAGCCATGTTCTCTCCTGCACTCAGTACTAGAGTAAAAGGCATACATTCTGCATTTCCTAACTTTTACATTCAAAAGTCCTTCCTAAGAGAAGGCACTACAAGATTTAAGATGTTACCTTATTAAGTAGGGCCTCTTATGGACATCCCTTAGTTAATGGATTACGTTACTAATTGCTAGACTTTTATGGCATCAACACCCACCTACTATGAGTGCAATTTATTATCAAGGACACATTTAAGTAATTAACTGCTATAATACTTCTTTATGGATTAGCATTCCAGTTGAACGATTTTTTTTTATTAAAGGCCAAGTCCACCTTTTTCAGAAAATTATTTTTTCAATCAAGGTACATCATTCGGTTTTACAACACTGTGCAGCTTTGTAAAATGTTGAATAATTTAAATGTCATACCTGTAGACCATTTGCCCCCCCCCGAAGCCCAGCTGAAAAACTTCAAGTTAGCAACCCCAACATCTGTCTATTTTTCTAGGATGTGAAAACTGTTGATTTCACTCCTGTAATGTTAAGACTGAGCTTCTATTGGTTTTCCATATTCTAGCAGGATGTGGGTATTACTATCTTGGAGTTTTTCAGACACATTTATGGGAGGGCCCAAATGGCATATGGCAATGACATTTACAACCTTTAACAAAGCTGCAGTTGTGTTTTTTTTTTTTATTGGGACACACCTTGACGGCATATGTTGTAGTTTTCTTGAAAGATTGAACTTCACCTTTAAGTATGTGCCAACCGATTTTCACAGTTGCATTATTGCAGCCTTTAAAATTTTCTAGACTTTAAAGTGATGTAACAAACCATGACATGATTTCTAGAAATGACTGGGACTGTATGTGGTTTAAACAGTGTTGCATAGATCAATTAAGAGTTATCCTCTAAGCACTCATTCCAGTGGATGTATGTCATTCAGGGTTCATAGACCATGCGTAAGCAGCAAGAATTGGAAGATTATATATATATTTTTTTATTGATTTGTGCTCCTCTCTTGAAAATCTATTATCTAGAGCAGGGGTGCCGAACCTTTTGAATAGCAAGGGCCACTTAAACGACTTTGTAACCGGTCGCAGGCCACAATGAGCGGAGCGGGCAGATGACAAGTCTGTGTCCGCTGTGCATGAACACAGCCCACTCTACTCTTTGGGCCCCTCGATCCGATCTGCCCAAACAGAACGTGACAGATCCTCTTTTGTTTTTTTTAGAGGATCGGTTTGGAGGTAGGCAGGTGTAAATGAACACAAGTCCTTTCACATCTGCCGCTCCATAGAGGTGAATGGAGGGTCCAATTGGGTCTGACCAATAGCGTGAACGAGGCCTAAGGCTGTCTTCAAACTGATGCACTGTGGCGCACCAAACCCACAGGTAATAACAGAAGTCTATGGCTCAGTGCAGGTAACCCACAGATACACTGTGCTGCACCTGCGAATCAGTTTGAAAGCAGCCAAGAAACCACTGCAGAACAGATGTGCCCATATACACACTGATTTAGGTAATAAATTTAAATTTACCTTTAATAACAGTCTTCCATTCAGCTATTGCCAGCTGTTGCTGTCCCAGGCAGAGTGCATTTGGTATCACTCTGCCTGTGACAGGTGGCGGTGCTATACAGGAAGCATCGGCTTATGCCTCTCTGCTCCACAGCCCCTTGCTTCCTCTACCACAGCCCTCATTCACAACACTGACACTCTGGGATGACGGACCGACAACCCGCCATCTGGGCTTGCCAGCTAGTCATCCCAGAGCAGGAGGTCGCGGGCCACGTCAGAAGGCTCCGCAGGCCACTGGTTGGGCACCCCTGATCTAGAGTCTAAAGCATTTCCACTCTAACTCTGCACATTCCCAGGCTTACAGGTAGGAACAGAGGTTTGTTAACATCACTACAGCAAGCTGCAGTGTTTCACCCGAGTCCAGGGAGAATTTCAAAATATACCATGTTACGGGTACGCTGTTACATTTCTTAAGCCTCTCCCTCTCTGTTCATTTAACCCTGAACTGCTTTTGTCCCTGTGATTTAATGCTAATCCACTTAAATTAAAAAAGTATGGAAATTGTTTTTATTTTAGAATCATACTTACCTAGGTGGATGCAGCATCTGTCCCCCACCGACTCTAGCATCAGCGATCAAACACAGACGATCGCTCGGCTCTCACAGCTCCCTGAGCAGAGAGCTGGTGACTGTCAATCACTGGTGTCTGCTCTGCCCCTCGAGCGCTCACTGGAACACTGTGTTCTGCAGGGGGTGGGAGTTATTGGCTCAGGCTCTTAGTGGCCCGACCATATAGTTGTGATCTTTCCTGTGACTGAACCGACTCTATGATGTCAGCTAACAGCAGGCTTTAAACCGCTGTTTGCTGAAAACAGGTCACAGGAGTGCAAAACGAACTGCACTGCTGTGATCCACAGGAGAAGTACAGCCAAACCAGCTTTGGCTGTACTTCTTTTAAGACTGTAAAACTGCAAGACCAGATATATCTAAAGTCAAATCTATGGGCCAATAGATACAGTTGTTGACTTTTCAAGGTAAAAAAAAATTGTGTATGTTATGCCAAAGACAAGTTTCTAGTTTTTGGATAGAGCAGGAAAAATAATAACACCGAACATTTACTACTGTCCCTTACTTTCTGTCCTGCTAACAATGGTTTCACCAGTCAGGAGGCGAGGGAAAATCTGCAATACAGACGGAAACGAAAATTAAACTGTGCAGGGGTCTAGTCGTCACCAACTCTACCAAAGAAAGCAAAATCATTTTGATGTCTTGTCGGTGTTGCTGTAGAGAGTTCCCCTTACTTTCTGTTTGATAAAATTTTGTCAGCAGCAGTACAGGAAGTGAGGGCAAATCTCTGTAATGAAGCCCTGGATTGCCATAAAAATCAGACCTGGCTTCTAATCCTTCCCCACTTTCCAAAATTAAGAAAATAAGTTTTGGCTTTTCACACACTTTAAGAAAGGGTAAGCAAACACATCCCTATACAGAAAGTAGCTAAAAATGAGTGTTTTATTGAATAAAGCAATTTTTATAGATTTGCTATCCCTATACATCTCCACACACTGCATATTCCTGTTAAATAGACTTCATGATTGACTCACCACTCCACCAAAGCACATTAAACTTTCTATCAGTCCAAGGCTAGGTTCACATATGTATATGTGTGGTTGATGCATTTTTGTGGAATGTTTTTTGCACATGTTCAAGTGCGTTTGCATGCCTTTTCGTGCATTATATTTTTTCTTGTGGGAGGACTGGTTTGTCAAACATAAAACCATACCAAAAATACACCAAAATGCTTGTACATGCATGGGGGAAAAAAGTCCCTGCATCTTTCCAGTGCAGGAAGTTACATAGCAGTGAATGAGACCCATAGGAAACAATGTTAAATGGATTGTAGTGCGTTTGTGTGCGTCCGCAGATGCACTAAAGACGCATAGATGTGAACCTAACCTAATATATTTTCTAAAGTATTTGTTGATCAGTGCTTAAGTGACTATGTATTTTACTTATTTTGCAAAGCTACACGTTTATTCTTTGAAATGTTATTATTTATGATGTCATTATATCTATACAAGTAGAAAAGTCTTCTGTAGCACCATAATTTTCATCCATATTTTTTCATCTTTACTATAAGGTTGTCTGTACTATTCTTTTTAGTATTTTTTATTAAGAGCGTCTTTCAGTAAATGTCTAGCTATAGACTTGATGCGTAGTTCCATTATTGTAATCTTTTGTAGCCACTGGGGATAACTGTGTTAATTTACCACATCAAAACTCTTGCTCCGGCGGGTGCTGTGATCTTTATTAATTTCTCAGATAATGCATCAGAGGGAAAGCCTTCGGGTTTGGCCTTTATAGAAACAGTCATTTGTCTTCCAGGTGAATTTCCAAGAGAGCCTCACAATATGCTTTTGAAGCCTCAGCCTAAAAACAGAAACGGCATATTTAGCTTGTGATGAAAAAATATATTCTCAATGACCACATGCAAAACAGCCTGCATTTAAAACCTTAATGATTCATTAACCACTTGCCGCCTGCCATATAGCAATATGACGGCAGGCAAAGTGGTTTAGTTATCCTTATCGGACGTCATATGACGTGATCAGGATAACAAGCCGGCGTGCTACTGGGGGGTATCCCTTGGGTCCACCTGCTGCAGTGGTTGGGCCTCGGAGGCGGGTGATCAGACGTCCACGATCGGGGGACCGCCTGCAGCGACCCTTCCGTAATTTAGGCCGCGGCTTTGCAGCCTATCGACTGGGTGCTGGGTGGGCAGACCCAGGACGGGCAGCGGAGGCCACCGATTTCCGTTTTTTGGTGTCCGCCCTCCGTTCAGTGGCTCGGATCGGTCCTGTCCCCTCTCAGGCCGCGAAAATTTAGGCCGCGACTTTGCGGCCTACTGACCAGGTACTGGGTGGGCAGCAGAGGCCGCCGCTTTTCATTTTTTGGTTGTCAGCCCTCCGTTCAGCGGATTGGTCCGGTCCCCCCACGTGCCACGCACTCGCGGCAGGCGCCCGAAAATTTAGGCGCTAGGCCTCGTGGCCGCCTCCTACCAGAGGGGCAGCGCTGAGGGCGATGTCCTTTTTGGGGGTCCTTTAGGTGGGCCCAGGGTGGGTGATCCTGATGTGGCCAACTTTGCGGGGTTGGTGGCAACGCTTCCTGTCCTGTCAGGGAGTGAGGATGATTCCCCCACAACTGCAGTGGTGCACGAAAAGGTGCTGGTTGTCGCACTTATTACATCTGTGGGGAACCTTTCAAGATGGGGGATGCAGTGGTGGCTGCGGCAGAGGGCGGTTCCCCTTTGGCACCCATAAGCCATCTTGCGTAGTGAAAGCGTTCCCTTCTCTGTCTTATTTTGCTAAATTTGTCCATGAAGACTAGGAGTGTCCACAGTGCCCCTTTGTGCTTCCAAACACGCTTGCTGTGAGGTACCCCTTTGAGGAGTCACTCATTCAGAAGTGGACTGTTCCACCAGTAGTGGACCCCCTGTCTCTAGGCTGCTCAAGGCAACCAATTACCAATAGAGGAATCTCTGGCTTCTAAAGTTCCAGCTGACATACCTGGAGGGGGGAGCAGAATACCCCTGCCTTTGCTGCATTGGCAGAACTGTTGGTCTAGGTGCTGCAGTTTGTCTTCTATGCCTCTAGGCTGCATTTCCCCTGGTTGCTGAGCTCTCTGTTTCCGCAGTGGTACTTCGACATGTATTGTGGGGGGCTACCCTGGATGACCTCATTATGCATCTTGATTTTGTCCGGGTAAAAGATGGTTTTCCGGCTCTGTTCCCCAAAAAGTGTTTTTTTGCTTCCAATGTGCGTCTGTCGCCGGACCGTTTGCTGTTCTTGTGGGGCTGTGCAAGCCCTGTTGCTTCAGAGTGTGATTGTTCCGGTTCCCGTGTCGGGAACAGTTTATTCAAACCTGTTCAAAGTCCAAAAGATGGAGGGCATGGTACGTCCAATTCTGGACCTCAAGGCCCTGACCTGCCTTGTGTGGGTACAGAAGTTCAGGATGGTGTCCGTCTGCATGGTGGTGGCACCCCTTCATCATGGGGACTTTCTGACTTCTATCAACATCACGAATGCTTACTTACACATTCCATTATGTGACAAATGAGAAAACTCAAACCTATCCGCCCTTCTCGAGTTTTCACCACTGCGCTCAAATGCCAAACACAGGGGTGCTACCCCCTACAAAAAAGTGAATACACGTCCTAATGAAATTAATACAAAGCTGCCACTTTAAAGTAAACTGTGCAAATCTTTCTATTGTTTCCAAGAGCCCCAAAAGCGGTTCCTTGTGAATCAATAAAAGTGGCGCTGAGTGACAGTGTGTAAACTGTCTAATATGGGCTAAGGTGATCTAGTGCTGTAGCAAAAAAATATATATATATCATGCATGAAACAATCATGAAACTTCTCATAGGTGTACAAGTAAAAACGTGACAGTGCCTATGAAAGTGTACCATACACAGAGCAATTTATATCGCAAAATAATAACCAGAGTGAAAAATGGGTAATTTAGTCCATAAAGAATCCATAGACAGGACACCGTGAAGGAAATGTGCAGTATCTGGAAACAGTCCACCAATTCATTCAGTGTCAGTGATTCCTCTCCCCTTGAATTCAACACTCACCAGCTCAATATGCCTCACACTCTCGTGTTTTGGCAATAAGGCATGGGCATATAGTTGGTCAATAGAAGGTGATGGGATCCAGATTCCTTACTATCCAAGTGTCACCTCAATGCATAAAAAACTCAAAATAGTGTGATACCGTAAAACATTATTTTATTTTATTTGTTTTACGGTGAATGAATTGGTGGACTGTTTCCAGATACTGCACATTTCCTTCACGGTGTCCTGTCTATGGATTCTTTATGGACTAAATTACCCATTTTTCACTCTGGTTATTATTTTGCGATATAAATTGCTCTGTGTATGGTACACTTTCATAGGCACTGTCACGTTTTTACTTGTACACCTATGAGAAGTTTCATGATTGTTTCATGCATGATATATATATATTTTTTTGCTACAGCACTAGATCACCTTAGCCCATATTAGAGAGTTTACACACTGTCACTCAGCGCCACTTTTATTGATTCACAAGGAACCGCTTTTGGGGCTCTTGGAAACAATAGAAAGATTTGCACATTCCATTATGTACCCGACCCCAGCACTTTCTCGTTTTTGCTGTGGGTGCTGAGCATTATCAGTGCATGGTGTTGCCCTTTTGGTCTTGCCACCACTCCTTGGGTGTTCACGAGGTGTTGGCCCCGGATCTGGCGTGGTTACGTTAGTGGGGGCTTGTGGTCCTGGGCTGCCTGGACGATCTTCTTCTGCGAGTCCTCGATTACCCCGAGGGGCAACATAGCTTCTATACAGACCTTGACAGACTTCAGCTGGCTTCTGTACTATCTGAAGTCTGCTTTGGACCCTTCCAGAACATTGGATTATCTGAGCCTGACCCGGGCTTCAGCTCTGCCCAGAGTGTTTCTTCCTCTGGACAAACTCCAGGAGTTGCATGCTGTGTTTCATTCACTGTTTTCCGGCAGGTGGGTCTCCCTGCAGACCTGCAGGTGGGTGTTGCGTCTGTTGGTATCTACCTTTTTTAAATGCAATTCCATTTGCACAGTTCCATACAAGCTCCCTTCAGGGAGATCCTGGCATAATGGGACAATCGGATTCGGCTGAGCCGGGAAACCAGGGGTTCCTTGGTCTGGTGGCTTCGCTCTCCGGATCTTTTGCAGGGTAAATCATTTCTCCCCTTGTATTGAACAGGGTAACCACCAATGCTCGTCTGTCTGGGTGAGGTGGTGTCCTGGGACTGAGCTCTGCTCAGGGTCATTGGACGCTGGTGGAATCCGGACTACCGAGCAATATCTTGGAACTTCGAGCGATCACACTATGTCTGGATCATGGACGAATCGACTTCGGGGGCTCCCGATACGGATCCAGTCGGACAATGCAACGGCGGTGGCTTATGTCAATCACCAGGGAGGGCCAAATAGGGTGTTGGCAGCCCTGGCAGTTGTCAGTATCCTTCGGTGGGCAGAAAGTCTCGCTCCGGCCCCCTCCGACGTACGCATACCAGGGGTGGAATACTTGACAGGTGGATGCGCTAGGGTTGGACCACGGGGTGGGCCCTTCACCGGGCTGTGTTTCATCACATATGTCTCTGATGGGGCACTCCTGAGGTAGATCTGTCTGCGTCCTGGCTCAACAGAACAGTGGGCAGCACAGTGGTGTAGTGGGTAGCACTCTCGCCTAGCAGTAAAAAGGGTCACTGGTTCGATTCCTACCACGACACTACCTGCCTGGAGTTTGCATGTTCTCCCTGTGCCTGCGTGGGTTTCCTCCGGGTACTCCGATTTCCTCCCACACTCCAAAGACATGCTGGTAGGTTAATTGGCTTCTGTTCAAAATTGGCCCCAGTATATGAATGGGAGTTGGGGACCTTGGATTGTGGGCTCCTTGAGGGTAGGGACCGATGTGGGTGTACAATGTATGTGTGGAGTGCTGCGTGAATTGGCGGCGCTATATGGGTACCTGAAATAAATAGGGATGGTTGTGGACACTCACCCACACTCACTCAGGTTGAACTAGATGGACTGGTGTCTTTATTCAACCTTACTAACCATGTAACTATGTAACTGTACCAAGGTTTCTTGCAAGGTCACGGAATCCTCTGGCGGGTAACTCCATCGATTTGGTGGCCCATGGGGCTGGTAACGTTTGCTCTACGTCTTTCCTCCTCTCCAGCTTCTGCTGTGGCTTTTGCTCATGATCAAGGCCGTGGGGATTCTTGTCATTCTATTGGCTCCAGATGGGTCCCGTCGGTCTGGGTACGCCGACTGGGTGCGCCTGGTCGCCGACATTCCTTGGCGACTGCCTCTTTCGGAGGGTCTACTGTCCCAAGGGCTGTTCTGTTCTTCCATCCTGCTTTAGAGTCACTGGTTTTAACGGCCTGGCTGTGATCAGCCAGGTGCTGCAGTTCCGATGCTGCTGATGGCTAGGGAGTCTACCTCTAGGAGGTTCTACCTCCAGATGTGGAAAGTGCATATATCCTGGTGTGAGTCAGCGGGCATTCATCTTCTTTCTTTCTCTGTGGCTCCTATTCCGGCCTCCCTACACTGGGGGTTGAGCAGGAATGGGCCTCGAGTACCATCAAGGGCCAGGTGTCAGCCTGGGTGGTCTTCTTCAGTGTCTCCTGGTCTCGCACTCCCTGGTGCGTACCTTTTTTATTCAAGGGGACGTCTGTTTCCACCGGTGTGGTCTCTTATACCACCGTGGGATCTGAACTTGGTAATTTTGGTTCTACAGAAGCCTCTGTTTCAAAATATTCGAGAGATTCCACTGCTTACTCTGTCTCGGAAGGTGGCCTTTTGGTGGCTTTCACCTCTGCTTGCAGGGTGTCGGAAATGGTGGCGTTATCTTGTCGTACACCTTACCCAGTGTTGCACAAGTTTAAGCTGGTTCTTCGCCTTTATCCATCGTTCCTTTCTAGGATTTCCCTTTGAATAAGGACATTGTGTTTTCTTCCTTGTGTTCCTGGTCGACACATCCTCAGGAATTTGCCTTATCTGCCCTGGATGCGGTTTGTGGGATTCGGGTGTATTTGACAGCCACTGAGTCTTTTGGAGGTCGGACTAGCTGTGATCACGGACGGGCCAAGAAAGGGGCTGTCTGCTTCTTCTGCCACCATTTCTGAATGGATCAGACAGATGACTCTGGCCTATTCTGTCAGGGATCGGGTTCCTCATTTCCCTGTTATGGCACATTCTTATCGGTGCTTAGTGCTTCTTGGGCCTTCTGTCATCAGGCGTCCGTTGCGCAAGTTTGCAAGGCGGCCACTTGGTCGTCGGTGTACACTTTCACAATCTTCTACGAAGTGGATGTGTTGGCATCTGCGGATGCCTCTTTTGGCCACAAGGTTTTGCAGGCTGCTGTTTAGAGGGTCTATTCCCTCTTGAAGGGGTATTGTTCAGGCTGGGCTCCAGCTTGTTCTGTGTTGAGCTCCTGTTCCCTGGTTGGCTCTTGTGTTGGCCTTGGGATTTTTCGTTGTCCCACCCCTCATGTTTGGCACTGCTTTGGGACGTCACTATGGTTCTGACTAATGAAGCGCTGTGTCTGTTAATGGGATTGAAAATGGAATTTTTGATTTACCGTAAAATCCTTTTCTATGAGTTCATTGACAGACACAAAACCCACCCCTCTAAGGAGTTGTAATACTTCTGACACTGCTTGTTACTAAACTGAAGGCCTATAGCAGATAGGGGGTGTATACCATCTAGGACTGCCCATAGGCATAGCCAAGTCTTTTTTTTTCTGCCTAGGGGGCGGTATAACCCTATGGTTCTGAATAATGGAGCGCTATGTCTGTCAATAAACTCAGAGAAATGGATTTTACGGTAAGTCAAAAATCAATTTTTTTTTCCAAAAAAAATTTGCGTTTGAAAGACCGCTGCGCAAATACCCTGTGACAAAAAATATTGCAACAACCATCATTTTATTCTCTAGGGTCTCTGCTAAAAAATATGTATAATGTTTTGGGGGTTCTAGTAAAAATACTGGTTTTAACTTGTAAGCAACAAGTGTCAGAAAAGGGTCTGGTGTTTAAAGAGGAAGTAAATTTCCTCTGCAAACTTTTACCTATAGTAATAAGTTTAATAAGGCTTTACCTATAGGTATTGAAAATATCTCCTAAACCTATACAGTTTAGGAGATATTTCCAGTGCATGCAGTCAGTAACATCACTTGCGTATGCTGTCTGAAGGAACGGCCCACGGTGCATGCGCGGGAGTGACATTATCGCGGCTCTGGCCAATCACAGTGTCGGAGCCCGCAAACCCGGAAGAAGCTCCGGGAAAGATGTCGGCCGTGACAGCTGTGTGTGGGGATTGCTACAACAGCTTTGTTTTTAAGGTATTTCATAATGAGCTAGTATGCGATGTCTTATTACTATCAGTAAACAAAGTGACAAAAAAGATTTCTCTGTGGACTTTGGAGTGTACTTAAAGCGGAGTTCCACCCAAAAATGGAACTTCCGCTTTAAGGGAAGGTGACCCCTTGACATGCCATATTTGGCATGTCATTTTTTTGGGGGGGGGGGGGGGGGGGGCGGATTCCCTCTTTTTAGAGGGTTCCAGCTCCCACTTCCTCCCGGGGTACCGCCACGCTGGAAGTAAGTTCACCTCTCCCGCCTCCCTCTCGGCAATCATCTGGGACATGTCACAGGTCCCAGATGATTGCCCGGCCAGTCGCAACGCGGCTTGCGCATACGCAGTGCGTGCCTGGCTGTGAAGCCACAGCTGGGCGCCCACAGTGACAATGCCAGCGCTGCAGAGAGGAGGGGGAGATGAGCAGGGCTTCGTTCCCCCGCATCGCTGGACCCTGAGACAGGTAAGTGTCCGATTATTAAAAGTCAGCAGCTGCAGTATTTGTAGCTCCTGACTTTTTTTTTTTTTTGTCGGAATTCCGCTTTAAAGCATTTGTAAAGGTAATTTTTATTAATTTTTTAAAAATTCATTTTAAATTAAAATACCGAACCTATTATACTGGTTTTGCACAGAGCAGCCCTTATGGCAAGCTGCTTGCTATGGAGGCACTTCTACGGGCTCGATCCTGAGCCATTGACACACACAGCCTGGCTCAGCTTTGCTTTCTGCTCACAGGAAGTGTACTGAGACCCAGGGATCTTTAAAGAATAATTAAGGGCAAAACCTGTTTTAGTTTTAGATGAAGTGGAGAGAAATTATAATGCCTGTCAGGTTTTTGTTGTTGTCAGTGTCACCCTTAGGCTCGGTTCACACCAATGCAGTTTGCTTTTGCCTTTTTTTTTTTTTTTTTGTGAAGTAGTTGAAAACTGTAAAAAGCGTACTTGTGTTGCATTTCAATTAAAGTGCTTGACACTGCATTCTGACTGCTTTTTCAAATTGGCAATCAGAAAATGCAAGTCTAGGCTGCCCAGTTTTAGTAGAGATTCTGGTCTGCAAGTCCTTTGGTGTGTGATGTTGGAAACTTTTCCCATGTCAAGCTTTAGCTCAGATCTTTACTGGTCTTTTGTTAGACTTCAAATGTACTGAGGGCACAGGAGGCGAGGAAGTAGTTATTTTCCATACCTTCTCTGGATACTCAAATATGTCAGATCTATGATCTAGTTTACACGGTAGGCAGGGATTGCTAGTTGTAAAGTTTTTCTGGTACTGATGTGATGTATTGTGTGCTCTTTTTAGTGGCCCATCTGGAGATCACTCACAATTATCACCATGCAGCTGGCCGGTAAGAAACAGTACTTGATAAATACTTTTGATTCCCAAACAACCTGAATGTTTGCTGTACAGAAACATTACTATATGGCTTGTAATGTGTAGCTTAAGCTCATTCTGGCTGGCAGGTTCCCCAGTGTGGCTTATCCAGGACCATACCTTTGTGATTGCTGCAAATAAGCCACACTGGGGAACCTGCCAACGTAAGTGCTTTAACGACAAGCCTATTTAGCTTTTACTGGGTAGCTTAAAGTGGTTGTAAACCCGTACATATACCCAGTGAAGTGACTGGCCTCAGGTGATACAATAAGATAAAACAAATCCTCTTACATATGTTGTACCTGTTTATCTGCAGTCTTCTCTACATCCACATAAACTCAAGAATTCAGAAAAAAATGGGTGGAGAGCTGAAGTTACACTCTGCAGAGCATAGTGAGGAGAGCTCTGAGAGCTGATTGGAGGTAATTGACACAGGCTGTTAATCAGCTGGAGGTCCCTCCCCGTCACCTTTGTTCTCTTGGTGTCAGAAAAACATGTCAGAAATGATTAATTCTGATAGCAGAGTAACAAAGCAGCAGACAGAAATGGCAGTTAGGGGTTTATTTACTAAAGCTGGAGAGTACAAAATTAGGCTAGCTTCTGCATAGAAACCGGCTTCTAACCACAGCTTGTTCAATCAAGCTTTGGCAATAAAACCTGGAAGCTGAATGATTTCTATGCAGAAGTGAGCCTGATGCCCTGTACACACGATCGGACATTGATCGGACATTCCGACAACAAAATCCATGGATTTTTTCCGACGGATGTTGGCTCAAACTTGTCTTGCATACATATGGTCGCACAAAGTTGTCGGAAAATCTGATCGTTCTGAACGCGGTGACGTAAAACACGTACGTCGGGTCTATAAACGGAGCAGTAGCCAATAGCTTTCGTCTCTTAATTTATTCTAAGCATGCGTGGCACTTTGTGCGTCGGATTCGTGTACACACGATCAGAATTTAACCGATCGGATTTTGTTGTCGCAAAATTTTATAGCCTGCTCTCAAACTTTGTGTGTCGGAAATTCCGACGGAAAAAGTCAGATGGAGCCCACACACGATCGGAATTTCCGACAACACAATCCGATCGCACTTTTTTCCGTCGGAAAATCCGACCGTGTGTACAGGGCATAAGTTTGCAATCTCCAGCTTTAGTAAATCCCTTTGTGCACAAAAGTGAGAAGTACACACTATAGAGGGATATGCTTTGTTCATATGCATGTCTGAGGATTAAAACCACTTTAAGATACACATATGTGCATAAACAGCCATCGAATAAGGCGAGGGAACCATATAGTCATCCAATTTTTTTCTAATTAAGAGAGCAATTCTTAGACCTACTTTTTGCCATGTATTATTTTTTTCTTCGGTACACCATGGGTATAGCCACCCTGATTTTTAGACTAAGCTGTATCATGTTCAATTAAAATGCCCATAAAGGACCACTATTCTGGACATATTGTATTTTAATTACTGTAATTAATACAGTTAGTGACAATATTCAGAAAATGGAAAAACGAACGTTTGAAATAAGATTGTTGTTGTCAAAAGCCTCATATCTTCGCTTCAGTTTCTGTTAACCTTGTGACTGCAGATAACATTTTGATTACATCATGTCTGGCCCTCTCTAACATGACTATTATAATTGCCTGCTGTTTTTTAAATGATTTTGTTGTATTTTCTCTATAGAAAAATGGTTTGATAAAGAGTTCTTTAGGGATCTTCAGACTTACAAAATTAGGAACATGGAGTTTGAATTTGAATGTGTGATTCGGGGCAGAAGAAATATGGAAACATTGGCTACACCATCTATGTTGCAAGAGCAAGCTGGCCTTGTGTCACTCAGTGGGCCTTTTAAATCCTTTTAGTTTACTTCCAAGGGTTTAACACATCTGTGTGCTGTGCCTAACTTTGGCTGCAGATGTATATTTGTATTTTACACTTCTTGGGAGCAAATTGGCAGCCAAAAATGTGTATTTACTTCTTTTTTTTTTTCTTATTTTATCAATTGGACAAATATCAAAATGTTTTGGGCTTGAGAATGAAATCTGGAGAAAACCTAAAGTAGTTTGCCATATCAGATATTCGGGTTTAATACTTTATAAAAGGGAAGGGATCTGATTGGCTGCTCTCCATAGTGGTTCCACTTTTGCTCGTTTTTGATTTTTTGTACATCAGCTCTGTGACTAGAAATTTTGGGAAGCCACACGTGGGCTAACTAGATTCACTTTGCGTAGTCTGTTTCTCATTAATATCCCTTTCTTATCTATTTCTGCAGGGAGGAGAAAAGGAAAGGAGTAATGAACGAGGCTGGCCAGTAGCAGAGAGTTCAGTGTGGCAGACAGAAGAAAGGCGAAGGTCTAAGCAGACCAGGAAGGAATATTTCAAGGTAAAACTAACTGATCTGCATATCATCCCCTCTGTCAGATAAAAAGCTGTGTCCTAGTGCCTGTGCTTTATTAAAAAAAGCAGATTTCTACCTTAATTAACAGTGTCTTCAAGCGATCACATGACCTCAGATGATTCCAGGCTCTCTGCTCTTCTCCTCCCCGGATGACTCTGGAGCTATCAAACGGGGAGACCTGAGAGCCTGGAGTCATGTGATTGCTGGAAGACACTGTTAAGGTATAAATTGACTTTTTTTTTATAACGCACAGGCACTAGGACTCAGCTTTTTATGTGGCAGAGGGGATGATATAATGATCAGTTAGTGTCTTAACCACTTTAATGTACATGGCCACGTTTACATTTCGCGTTTAGCCGCGTTTGCGTTTTAGAGGCGTGTTTTTTTTTTTTCTTCTTTAAATAGTAAAAAATGTATCTCCAACGCCTGTAAATGAAACACAGCTAAACACAAGTTACCGCATTTACACGCGTTTACAAGCTGTTACAGGCATTTGCCGTTTCAAATGCCTCTGAACATCTGTCCTGAACGCATTTATCTTTCTCGAACATCACGGGACACAGAGCCTCAGTAATTACTGATGGGTTATATAGGTATCACTAGGTGATTGGATACTGGTCACACCCTAAACAGGAAGTTCAACCCCCTATATAATCCCTCCCCTTGCAGGGATACCTCAGTTTTTATGCCAGTGTCTTAGGTGTTGGACCTGTAAAGATGTGCTGTGCTGAGCTCCAAAGGGAATATCCTATATCCTATACTGGGGCAAGCCAGGCGAACCGGATCCATTTCAAAGTGTCTTTTCTAGGCCGAATTGAATGGTACCCGGGCCTCGTGTCCGAAGAAACAAGGTTTTACCTGTATCACTTCTCTTTTTAGAGAGCTGGACCCCGCATATCAGAAAATGGTTTTCTATCCTTATTTCTGGCCGAGTGCTTTACAGGCCAGAACTGTGGATCCCCCTTTGTAGGGGGCCCCAGTCTCTGAAGGTTTTTTCAAACGGAGCCCACTGTGAGAGGTGACGATTGGGTCTGTATAACATAACCCTGCGGCTGGATAAGGTAAGGGAGATTCCACAGAATTTTTTAATTCTAGTGGGTTTTCTCCTTTAAGGTAAATGCATGCTATGCCTATTGTCGCCACCAGGGGCTGCCAAGAGCACATACCTTCTCATGCTGATGCCTGTCTCAGTGTTACCACGCTGCACAAGCTCCCCGGCCGGCTCAGGTAGGATGGGATGGGGGACTCTCCTTAGGGATATCTCCCCCCAGACTAGGGGAAGGCCGCAGGTGGTCTGTAAAGGCGGTTGTACACCGCACTTTTGCTGCCGCCGCCATTGCCATGTGCAGGCCCCATTACTACCAGCCTCTCTCCTTCCTCTCCCCTCCCCCAGCCTTCCCTCCATGCTGTCCCGGAGGGTCGGCTTGCGCTGGAAGTGCGCGTTTTTCATAGAACGAAGGGGGGGGGGGGCGGTAGGGGGGGGGGGGGGGGGCGTTGGTCAGCACAGCGGGACGAGTAGCTCAGGGGAAAGGGAGATTCTGTGAATGCACTGTAGACTCCAAGGGTGAGTGTAAAGAGCACAGCTGCGCTCAAATCCCTGAGTGAAAGTCTGGCAGCGTGCTCAGGCCCACAGATGCCGGCTACAGGCTATTAAAGGCTTTACAGGTGCACTAAGCCTTTGGAGGGACACAGAGCTGACGGTCGCATGTAAGGTGGGACACAGGCATTCTCCTAGGCAGCATTTACTAAGGGAACACCAGTCTAGGCATTTGGTAGCAAGGCTTTTGCCAGACCACATCGCTCAGCAGTCAGTGTTCATTTTGTGATACCTCCACCTTGTTGCTTTGCACTATGGGTAGAAGAGGTTCAAATACCCCAGGAACCAGAGACTCTAGGGGATCTCGTTCAGGTTCTGAGGACCCCCTTTCTGCAGCATCCTCTCCCCCTGAGGGGCCAGGGACGGCTAGCCAGGGAGAGCCGTTGGGGTCAGGGGCTACACCTGCTTTTGGCACTTCAGCCCCTGTATACATTACACAGGAGGTTTTTTCCTCAACCATTAATGGATTAGAGGAAGGATTAATGGCCGTGATTACATCTTCACTCAGTGGAAGAAAACGCACTACGCCTTCCTCTGTTCCCCAAGAACCTCAGGCAGAGAAGCTCTGGGATAAAAGAGAGGAATCCCTTTCAGAGGAACGGGATGGGACGGATGATTCCTTCTCTGAGGAATCATGTGGAGAAGGGCCCTCTTCGCTTCTCAGGCTGAGAAAGTCTTGGTACAGATCCTTGCTGGATTGGTCCGCTCCACATTTAAAGTATCCATATCTGAATCAGTCAAAGAACCCTCTGTTTCTTTGGGGTCACTGAAGCCTCCTCAAACAACGCATGCTTTTCCTGTTTATAATGTACTTGAAAAAGCTTATTTTTTCTGAGTGGGATTACCCAGATAAACGTTTTTTTTTTCCGCCTGTAAAAGTTTTTTACACTTTATCCTAGGGAAGAAATGTTTATAAAGATGTGGGGGATACCGGCCGTTGATGCCGCCATTTCCTCTGTAGTCTGACTTGTCCTGTAGACAATGCTCAGAGGCTCAGGGATCCTGTGGATAAAAGGATGGCATCCCTATTGAAGGATATTTTCTCCTTAGCAGGTTCAGTAGTTTAACCTAGAGTAGCAGCGATCGGAGTCTGTCAATACTTAAGAAACCGTGTTAAGCAGGTTCAAAGTTTTATTTGAACAGCAGGCCCAGGGGTTGGCTAACCTTCCAGCGGCCTTATGTTTTTGCTGTTTATGCCATTAGAGATTCTATCAGGCAAAACCTCTTGTCTTTCACTTGAGTTGGTGCGTATGCGTAGAATCTTATGGTTGAAAAATGGCCAGCTGAAGCACCATGTAAAAAACTTCTGGCTGGATTTCCATTTCAGGGTGCAAGGTTGTTTAGTGAAGACTTGGATTATTACATTCAAAGGTTCTCTAGTGGGAGAGCACTCTCTTACCTGTTAAGAAGAGGAGTAAGCGTCCCTCTTTCAAACTGACTCTTTTCCCCAGTGCCAGGGGCATCAGCCTCTAGGCAGTCACGACGGTCTTCTCCGTCTGGGTCAGGAAACAAGAGTCAAACCCCAGAGACAAAGAAGTCCTGGGAGAAGAAGCCTGCTAGACAGGACTCTAAGGCCTCTTTATGAAGGGGCGCCCCCGCTCGCTCGAGTGGGGAGAAGACTGCTACAGTTCTCAAAAGCTCTGGCAGGAGGATTTCAGGACAGATGGGTAATCTCCACGGTAACCTTAGGTTACAAACTGGAGTTCCAAGAGTTTCCCTCTCATCGTTTCCTCAGATCAAGTGTCCCCAGAGATACAGAGAAGAAGCAGTCGCTCCTTCTAGCATTGGAGCGACTTTTGTCGCAGGAGGTCATTATGGTGGTTCCCGCGAAGGATCAAGGATTGGGTTTTATTCCAACCTTTTTGCGGTCCTTCCGCATGGAATCAATTCGGACAGTAGTCTCCATCCTGCAGGGAGGAGAATTTGCTGGCATCGATAGACATCAGAGATGCATATCTGCAGGTGCCCATTTTTCCTGCTCATCAGAAGTTTCTGCACTTCAAGATAGGAGGGCGTCATTTCCTGTTTGTGGCTCTGCCTTTCGGGATAGCCACCGCACTTCGAGTGTTCACTAAGATCTTGGCTCCTCCTCGGGCCAGATTAAGGGCTCAGGGTATAGCTGTCATAGCATACCTAGACGACCTGCTCTTGATAGACCGGTCGGTAGCCTTGTTGAATGTTAACTTGAGGACCACAGTCAAGTATCTGGAACACCTAGGTTGGATCCTCAACCTAGAAAGATCTTTCCTTAAACCAGTAAGAAAACTGGAGTATTTGGGTCTGATCATAGATACAAGCCAGGAAGTAGGTATTTTTTTTTTTATCTCAGGCAAGGATCACTGCCTTAAGGGAGCTGATTCTGGTAGTCAGGACCAAGAAGGGTCCTTCTGTCCGCCTTTGTATAAGGCTGCTGGGAAAAGAGGGTAGCTTCATTCGAAGCAGTTCCCTATGCTCAGTTTCAGTCAGGACTGTTGCAACACAGTACACAATACTTGTGTATTGTATACTTGAGTATTGCGAGTGCACGTAGGTCTGCGACTGTTCTGCGATTGCACGTAGGTCTGTGAGTACCTGTGTATTGTCTTGTTGTGTACCTGTGTATTGTCTTGAGTATTAGTGCCAGGAAGCTAGCTGTTAGGTAATTTGGACAGGGTAAAATCCCCAAATCCTCACTAAATTTAATAGGTACGATGCCCGGCAGGTGTGGAGAGGCGACTCTTTGTACATCTTGCGGCATGTATGCGTTCCTTGATCATCCAATCGAGGGCAAATACTGCTGTGCAAAATGTAAGCACATTGTTTCCCTGGAAGCCCAGGTTCTGAATCTGGGGAAGCAACTGTCAGCACTGAGAAGTCCCTCCATACTAAAGGTGAGCCAGGAACGTACATGGCAGGTGCCGACAGGGGCCAGCACAGAGGCGGGTGGAGACAAAGAGGTGCAGGCACTAGCAAAGAGTAGATGGGTGACAGTCAGGAGGGGTAGAGGAGGAAGTGCCAGAGAGGCCGATCCAGGACTGGAGCATCCCAATAAGTACGCTCCATTCAGTGACATTGGTGAAACCAGTCAGGGACCAGCACTGCTGGAGATGAGGGACTCTCCTAGCTGCCAGGAGAAGAACTCCTCCAGTGGGAGTGGGGGGGCAGCAAAGGGAAAGGAAAGACAGATTCTGGTGGTAGGGGACTCAATTCTTAGAAGGACAGAGAGGGCAATCTGCAACCAAGACCTGAAGCGCCGAACAGTATGTTGTCTACCGGGCGCTTGGGTTCGGCACATCACGGATCTTGTGGACAGATTACTGGGAGGGGCTGGGGAAGACCCAGCTGTCATGGTGCACGTTGGCACCAATGACAAAGTCAGAGGCAGATGGAGTGTCCTAAAGAATGATTTTAGGGACTTGGGTGCTAAATTGAGGAAAAGGACCTCCAAGATAGTGTTCTTAGGAATACTACCGGTACATCGAGCCACACCAGAAAGGCAGAGGGAGATTAGGGAAGTAAACAAGTGGCTGAAGAGCTGGTGTAGTAAGGAGGGGTTTGGGTTCCTGGAGGACTGGGCCGACTTCTCAGTCGGTAACCGGTACTATAGAAGGGACGGACTGCACCTAAATGAGGAGGGTGCAGATCTGCTGGGAATAAAGATAGCCAAAAAGTTAGAGGGGTTTTTAAACTAGGCGATGGGGGGGGGGGGGGGGGGGTCCAGAGACAGTGATAGCCAGCGCGGAAGATATTCCAGAGGGTAGTATTGGGGGCATTAGTGGTAGGTTAACCAAAGCACAAAAACACAAGGTGAGTATAGTAGCAAGTCCTAGTGGCAATCTTGAAACACCCAATACGAGGACAATATGCGACTGGTCTAAACTATGTGGCATGTTCACCAATGCCAGGAGCATGGCAGACAAGATGGGTGAACTAGAGATACTGCTGTACAAGGAGGATTTGGATTTTGTGGGAATTTCAGAGACCTGGTTCAACAGCTCTCATGATTGGCTGGCAAACATTCAAGGGTATACCCTATACCGCAAGGATAGAGAGGGTAAAAAAGGGGGGAGGGGTATGCCTATATATCAAGAATAATGTACATGCGAATGTGAGAGATGACATCACTGAGGGAGCTAGAGAGGAGGTGGAATCCTTATGGGTAGAGCTCCAAAGGGATGAAGCTAAGGGGAAAATAATACTGGGAGTATGCTATAGGCCCCCTAACCTGAGGGTGGAAGTGGAGACGGATCTCCTATCACAAATTGGATTAGCAGCAAGGATGGGAAGTGTTATCATAATGGGGGATTTTAATTATCCAGACATAGACTGGGCGGAAGGAACCACGCATTCATTTAAGGCTCGTCAGTTCCCTAATGTCTTGCAGGACAATTTTATGGGTCAGATGGTAGACGCACCAACTAGAAATAAAACATTACTGGATCTACTGATTACCAACAATACAGACCTGATCACAGAAGTGGAAATACGGGGCAATTTAGGTAACAGCGATCACAGGTCAATTAGTTTCAGTATATATCACACAAATAGGGAACATGAAGGGAACACAAAGACACTGAATTTCAAAAGAGCCAACTTCCCTAAACTACAAACCTTGCTAAAAGGCATAAATTGGGATAAAATATTAGGAACAAAGAATACGGAGGAGAGATGGGTTTGCTCTAAGAGCATATTAAATAAGGGCATTAGCCAATGTATCCCATTGGGTAATAAATTTAAAAGAGCGAGCAAAAATCCTGGATGGCTTAACTCCAATGTAAAAATGCATATAAAAGCAAAGTAGAACGCCTTCAAAAGATACAAGGTTGAGGGATCATCCTCAGCATTCAGACTTTATAAAGAATGCAATAAGAAATGTAAGGGTGCAATTAGGACGGCTAAGATTAAACATGAAAGACACATAGCGGAGGAGAGCAAAAAAAATCCCAAGAAATTCTTTAAGTATGTAAACAGTAAAAAAGGGAGGACAGACCATATTGGCCCCATAAAGAATGAGGAAGGACCTCTGGTTACAAAGGATGGGTAGATGGCAAAGGTATTGAATTTATTCTTCTCCTCAGTCTTCACGAGTGAATCGGGGGGCTTCAGTAACCAAAACTGCAGTGTTTATCCTCATGACACAACACAGAAAGCACCTCCATGGTTAACAGAGGATGGAATTAAAGTTAGACTTGAGAAACTTAACATTAATAAATCACCGGGACCAGATGGCTTGCATCCGAGGGTACTTAGGGAACTCAGTCAGGTGATTGCCAGACCGTTGTTTCTAATTTTTACAGACAGTCTATTGACTGGAATGTTACCAGCTGATTGGAGAAAAGCCAATGTAGCACCAATATTTAAAAAGGGCCCAAAAAATATCCCTGGGAAGTACAGACCAGTTAGCCTAACATCAATAGTATGTAAACTCTTGGAGGGGATGATAAGGGACTATATACAAGATTTTAGTAATAAGAACAATATCATTAGCAGTAATCAGCATGGATTCATGAAGAATCGTTCTTGCCAAACCAATCTATTAACCTTCTATGAGGAGGTGAGTTGCCATTTAGATAAAGGAAGGCCCGTAGACGTGGTGTATCTGGATTTTGCAAAAGCATTTGACACAGTTCCCCATAAACGTTTACTGTACAAAATAAGGTCCGTTGGCATGGACCATAGGGTGAGTACATGGATTGAAAACTGGCTACAAGGGCGTGTTCAGAGGGTGGTGATAAATGGGGAGTACTCAGAATGGTCAGGGGTGGGTAGTGGGGTTCCCCAGGGTTCTGTGCTGGGACCAATCCTATTTAATTTGTTTATAAATGACCTGGAGGATGGTATAAACAGTTCAATCTCTGTATTTGCAGACGATACTAAGCTAAGCAGGGCATTAACTTCTCCGCAGGATGTGGAAACCTTGCAAAAAGACCTGAACAAATTAATAGGGTGGGCGACTACATGGCAAATGAGGTTCAATGTAGAAAAATGTAAAATAATGCATTTGGGTGGCAAAAATATGAATGCAATCTATACACTGGGGGGAGAACCTCTGGGGGAATCTAGGATGGAAAAGGACCTGGGGGTCCTAGTAGATGATAGGCTCAGCAATGGCATGCAATGCCAAGCTGCTGCTAATAAAGCAAACAGAATATTGGCATGCATTAAAAGGGGGATCAACTCCAGAGATAAAACGATAATTCTCCCGCTCTACAAGACTCTGGTCCAGCCGCACCTGGAGTATGCTGTCCAGTTCTGGGCACCAGTCCTCAGGAGGGATGTACTGGAAATGGAGCGAGTACAAAGAAGGGCAACAAAGCTAATAAAGGGTCTGGAGGATCTTAGTTATGAGGAAAGGTTGCGAGCGCTGAACTTATTCTCTCTGGAGAAGAGACGCTTGAGAGGGGATATGATTTCAATTTACAAATACTGTACTGGTGACCCCACAATAGGGATAAAACTATTTCAAAGAAGAGAGTTTAATAAGACTCGTGGCCACTCATTACAATTAGAAGAAAAGAGGTTTAACCTTAAACTACGTAGAGGGTTCTTTACTGTAAGAGCGGCAAAGATGTGGAATTCCCTTCCACAGGCGGTGGTCTCAGCGGGGAGCATTGATAGCTTCAAGAAACTATTAGATAATCACCTGAATGACCGCAACATACAGGGATATGTAATGTAATACTGACACATAATCACACACATGGGTTGGACTTGATGTACTTGTGTCTTTTTTCAGCCTCACCTACTATGTAACTATGTAACTCAGTATCCTGTCGGCCTGGAACAAGAAGGTTCAGGCATTAGATTTTCCGATGCACTCGTCTCATGCAGTGCGTCAGTGCCTCAATTTGTGGTTAATACCCGAAAGCTTGCAGAAAGGGAAATCCTTCCTACCGGTCACCTGGACGGTGGTAACAACGAATGCTAGTCTTTTGGGTTGGGGAGCAGTTCTGGAACAGTCTGCGGTCCAAGGGGTATGGTCCAAGACCGAGAGGTCTCCACCCATCAACATTCTGGAGATCCGCGCGGCATATCTAACCCTAAAGGCCTGAACTCTCAGGCTACAGGGATGCCCAGTCAGGATCCAGTCCGAAAATGCCACAGAAGTGGCTTATATCAAATTTGTGGCAGGGACAAAAGATCCTCTTGCATACGGGACGAATGCGATGGTGATTCTGTGGCATCGGTTCTCACTGGTTTATGCGTTCCCGCATATTCTGCTACTGCCACGATTCCTTCGCAGGATCAGGCAGGAAGGTTGGTACTTCTGGTAGCCCCCCGCTTGGCCCAGGAGGACTTGGTATGCAGAAATAGTAAGACCTGTTATCTCAGGGTCCAGCGTTCCAGCCTGCCTTACAAACGTTAAAGTTGACGGTTTGGCTATTGAAACCCAGGTTCTGAAGATTCGTGGGGTTTCAGGTCCTGTGATATCTACCTTGATCAATGCAGGGAAGCCAGCTTCCAGAGTAATTTATCATAGAGTCTGGAAAACTCATGTATCCTGGTGTGAATCCAGGGGTTGGCATCTCAGAATTCTTAATTTTCTACAATTGGGATTAGAGATGAAGCTGGCCTTGAGTACCATCAGGGGCCAGGTCTCGGCCTTATCAGTAGTATTGTCAACGGCCACTTGCTTCGCATTCTTTGGTCCGAAACTTTATGCAGGGGGTGACGCGTTTTAATCCTCCGGTTAAGACGCCCCTAAGCCCCTGGGACTTGAACTTGGTTCTGTCTGTTTTACAGAAACAGCCCTTTGAACCAATACATCAGATTCCTTTGGTCTTGCTGACAAGGAAGTTAATTTTTCTGGTAGTCATCTCTTTTGCTAGAAGAGTATCAGAATTAGCAGCTCTTTTCTGTAAAGAGCCTTATTTGATTATGCACAAGGATAGAGTGGTATTGCGCCCTCATCCTAGTTTTTTGCCGAAGGTGGTTTCAGATTTTTATCTAAACCAGGACATTGTTCTGCCTTCCTTTTTTCCAGATCCCTGTTCTTCGGAAGAGAGGTCACTACATTCTTTGGATGTAGTAAGAGCAGTCAAGACCTATCTGCAAGCAACTGCTCAAATTTGCAAAATGGATGTTGTGTTCGTGCTGCCAGAGGGTCCCAATAGAGAACAGGCAGCGTCAGGATCTACTATTTCTAAATGGATTCGACAGTTGATTATTCAAGCTTACGGGTTGAAACAGAAGATTGCTCCGTTTCAGATCAGGGCACATTCCACAAGAGCTATTGGTGCTTCTTGGGCAGTGCATCACTGGGCCTCTATGGCTCAAATCTGCAAGACCGCAACCTGGTCTTCAGTTCATACATTCACCAGATTCTATCAGGTGGATGTGAGAAGGCATGAGGATATCGCCTTTGGGCGTAGTGTGCTGCAGGCAGCGGTACAAGGTCTTCGGGTCTGATTGCACCCTACTTGGTTGTGGTTCCCCTCCCCTCAGGTAGCATTGCTCTGGGACATCCCATCAGTAATTACTGAGGCTCTGTGTCCCGTGATGTTGGAGAAAAAAAATAGGATTTTTTATAACAGCTTACCTGTAAAATCCTTTTCTTTCGATGGACATCACGGGACACAGAGGTCCCGCCCCTCTTTTAATACACTTATATTGCTTGGCCACCGGACCCCCCTCCCGCACCTCCCTCCCTGACGCCGCCCCCAGCCAGCCGGCCGGACGCACAGGATACTCCGCGGCTCCGGCCTAGCTCGGCTGCTAACAGGCAGCAATTCACTGCCCCCCTTCATCGACCGGTCTGCCTGCCCAGCGGGCGCTCCCCCACCTCCTTGCTTACCTCACCACCGGATTATCCCGCACACCTCCGCTGGACGTCCGGGAACACCGCAGGAAAGTCCGCGGCTCGGGCCTGGCCGGCGGCCATCTTGGTACACCCACCGCCGCCCAGCCGCGGCTCAGGCCTAGCCGGCGGCCATATTGGCACACCCAGGCCGTCAGTGCAGCAACTGAAGACCTCCGGTGCAGCATCTGAGGCCACCAGCCCCCAGCAGGGTCCCCCCCCCCCGGTTGGACCCACCATCCGTGATCCCTCCTTCTGGCACCCCCCCCCTGGGTCACAGCCGCAGTCTAATCACCATAGGCTAGCTGCTAGATTCTGTGGGACAGACCATGGCTGCGACTTGGTTTCCTGCAGCCAGCCACTCATCCCCCCCCTCCCTTTTTGTCCAACAGAGCCCGCACCCCTCCACACCCGAATCGCCCCTCCCACCATCACTGAACATCATCGCAAGGGCTCCGGTATCTCACCAGAGGCTACTCCAACTCAATCATCCTCGTCGCAGCCACCGCACCACCTACCAGTAAGTAGTGTCTGATCCCCCCCCCGTCGTCCGCCGGACCATCCTACAGGTGAGCCACCAAGGGTACTTCATCAGTTGATCCAGGGGCCAGTCCTTGGGGGGTTAGGAAGGAATTTTTTCCTCTGCTGCATTATTGGCCCTCGCAGCTAGGGGTTTTTCGCCTTCCTCTGGATCAACGACAGGGGGGTAGGCAGCCGTACCTCCGCACCCACACCAGCCCATCGCCACACCACTCCAGAAGCAGCGGGTAGCCATCAGACCCCTCCATCTCCCCGCAAGTGAATCATCACCACATCAGTACCACCATCAGAACACCTTTCCTACTAGCAACACCATCCTCCTCATCATGTGCAACTTTAAATACACAGCAGACACCATCCACAGGCTAAGAAACACCGCCGCAACTTTACCGATCGCCACTCAAAAAAGACTAAAAAAAGAACAATTACTAAGAACCAACCCACAATCAACCAGGAAATGCAAGGAGACACCGATCCAACCGCAACAACTAGCATGCGCCCTGATCAACACCAGATCTGCAGTCAAGCACAGGCTGGAAATCCACGATTTCGTCATCGAAAACAACTTAGATTGCCTCTTCATCACAGAAAGCTGGCTAACACCTGACTGCAACACCATCCTAACTGAACTGGTGCCCGAGAACTACAGTATCCTAACCGAGCATAGAATCGGAAAAAAAGGAGGAGGCCTAGCAGTGATCTTCAAATCTCATCTTGGGTTCACCAAACCAAACGTACAGAACTCAGTGCTTTTCATGGAAACACTCTCACTGCACCTCCAAACAACACCTCAAGACACCATTCACATACTACTATGCTACAGACCACCAGGACCAAAGACCAATCTCCTCACGCCGCTCACTGAATTCTTCTCGATGCACACCTTGAAAACCAAAAACCTGCTGGTACTTGGGGATTTTAACCTGTGGGCAAACTCTGCCCAAGACCCCACTGCAACCGCCTGCGTCAACCAAATGGAAGAACTTGGCCTTCAACAACTGATAAACTCTCCCACGCATGGTTCAGGACACACTGTAGATCTCATCTTCAAACAAAATATGGACATCAACGTATTTGACAACACTCCACTACCATGGACGGACCACCATGCTATCAAATTTAAAATCACCACTAACACCATCCTCCAAAAACAGAAACACGTAACAGCAACACACTGGAATAGATCTCAGAAGAAACTTCACTCTGATCTCTTCAAAACTACATTATCGAGCAAAATTCTTTTGCTAAACTCAAACCTCTCAACAGAACAAACGCTCAACTCCCTAAACAATGTATTACTACAAACAGCAGACTTCGTGACGCCAAAACGTAGAACACTCATCCGCAAAAAAAACTCAAGCTGGTTCAATGGTACTCTCACCCTACTCAAGCAAGAACGTAGAAGAGCATGGAGAAGAAATCCTATCAAGGAAAACCATGCTAACTACAAAGCACTCACGGGGAAATACCACAAGGCAATCTTCAAAGCCAAAAAAGAACATTTCTCAGACACCATCTCATCCGCCTTAAACCGTCCGCGGGAACTTTTCAAAATAGTGGCTCAGTCTATGAACCCGACCTGCTTAGAGCCCCCAGGAAACGATACTCAAGAATTCTGCAATGAGTTATCAGATTTCTTCATCGACAAAATCGACAACATTCGGAAATCAATCCATCAGAAAACAACGATCACCCTCACTGAACCAAAGCAATAAGAGGATATCGACACAAACATCACTCAACCACCGAATTTCTTTTTGTCCCCAATCAACATAGACACAACCAAAAACATCATCAGAAGCCTTCGAGACAGCACATCACCGAACGACATCATCCCCACTAAACTGCTTAAAGAATGTTCCGACATTTTGGCCCTTATCCTAACACAGCTCATAAATCAATCATTCAAAGAAGGGACTTTGCCAACCTCCCTCAAGCAAGGCATCGTCAAACCTCTGCTAAAGAAAGCCAATCTCGACCCTAAGGACCCTAACTGCCGCAGACCAATAACTAGCCTCAACGCCATCTCCAAGATTATGGAGAAAGCGGTAGTACAACAGCTACAACGCCACCTGGACACACACCTCCTCCTGGACCCTCTGCAATCAGGCTTCTGCCCAGGCCATGGCACAGAAACAGCACTTCTCAAAATATGGGACGACGCCCTTGAAGCAGCAGACGACGGAGAACAGAGTCTCCTGGTACTGTTAGACCTCAGCGCAGCATTCGACACAGTGAACCACAATACTTTACTTGTCCGCCTCGCTGAAGTAGCAGGAGCTACAGGTTCTGCTCTAAAATGGTTTACATCCTTCCTAGAGAATCGCTCCCAGACAGTGAAACTAGGAACATTCACCTCGGAAACCCGGGCAGTCTCCTGCGGAGTCCCTCAAGGATCACCCTTGTCACCAGTACTATTCAACATATACATCCGCCCACTTCTCAATATCATCAGGAAAACTGATCTTTGCTTCCATTCATACGCTGACGACACCCAACTCTACCTTCGTATCAACGGACAAAAAGACCTTCATCAGCAATTACAGAAATGCCTCTCCTTAATAGACGACTGGATGACCACTAGCTCCCTCAAACTCAACGGATCAAAAACAGAACTTCTCCTACAAGCTAACAAAAATTCCAAAATAAAGACTACATGGACACCTCCCACCATCCTTTGACAGACCATCTCCCCAAGCACCAAAGCCAAGAGTCTCGGAGTCATTTTTGACTCAGGAATGACAATGGATGCACAAATATGATCAGTGGTGAGCGGATCCCACCATCTCCTCCGCCAACTACGTAGACTCATCCCCTTCATCCCAGAAGAGGACAAAGCGGCAGTTGAGGGAACTATCATCAATTGCGGACTCGACTACGCAAATTCGCTCTATGTAGGACTACCCCAATATCAGCTTGCGCGCTTACAGCTCATCCAAAACAAGCGGTAAGACTGTTAACAAGAAAAAAACCCTGGGAATCCATCTCCCCCTCCCTAAAGAGCCTACACTGGCTAACCGTGAAGAAACGGATCACATTCAAGACCCTCTGCCTCACCCACAAATGCGTACAAGGAAACGCCCCACCATATCTCCGCAAGAAAATAAAACACTACACACCGAATCGCAGTCTTCGATCAGCTAACCAAAACCTCCTTACCATTCCCAAATACCGCTACAAAGCAAAGGGAGAACGAAGATTCGCAGTCCAAGGACCTCGACTATGGAACGCTCTTCCTACCAACATCCGCATGGAAGAAAACCACCAGGCCTTCAGAAAAAAACTAAAGACCTTCCTTTTCTGAGAAGCTGACATCAGAGAATGCATCCAGCGCCTTGAGGCGATTCAGTTCGCATTTGCAGCGCTTTATAAATCATTTATTCATTCATTCATTCACAAAACTGAGGTATCCCTGCAAGGGGAGGGACTATATAGGGGGTTGAACTTCCTGTTTAGGGTGTGACCAGTGTCCAATCACCTAGTGATACCTATATAACCCATCAGTAATTACTGAGGCTCTGTGTCCCGTGATGTCCATCGAAAGAAAAGGATTTTACAGGTAAGCTGTTATAAAAAATCCTATTTTTTGCTTTCCAAAAAATGCTTCCAATCTCAACTGCCTAGAAATGACTATAAACATCTGTGTACATGTACTGATAAGATATTATAGAGGAGAGTTCAGGGGCAGCTGAAAAAAATGCCCAAATGCTCCTAAACGTCCGTTTACCAGCAGCAGTGTACATGAAGCCCTAATGACACCTAACTCCCGCAGTCTAACCTTTTTTGTAGAACCCATAATTCCATGACATGAGGTTGTGCCTAGTATCTCCCCAAACCTTATTTTCCTATTAACCTCAGCTGCATTTTAACAGTCATGTCACTAGGTGGCAGCATTGGCCTACAAATACTTTATCATATATTTATATATAGATATGTGTGTGTGTGTGTGTTATATGTATATAGAGCGAGATAAAATATATATCATTTTTAACAGCCCTACAGGGTGTTAACACCCTAGAATCACAAGTTTAGTTTCCAGAAGGGAGTAGTACCTGAGTTTAAATTCAGGCTTATACCCTCATCTACATGCCCCATATCTTCAACAGTTTTCTCTGTTTTTCCCAGTTTCTACAAACATGCATACACCTCCCAAGGGGATCTATACCACTATTGCATGCATGCTATGAAACCTAGTTAAATTAAGAATTTATGGGACTTGCACTTGGCCACATTTTAAGGCGAGACTGCTGCACTAGATAAAGTCCTGAATACTGGACCACCACAAATTCTATAAAAATAATATTGCGCTTGTCAACAAACCGCGGTAACTAGATGTTACCGGGTTCTCCTCCTCACACACCGATTGTGTGTGAGAAGGAGATTGCGGTAACATCTTGTTACCGCTTACAGTGCACACCAACACACACTGATTGCCCCCCCCCCCTCCCCTTAATAAAGAGGACCTGTCACCACCCATCAAAGTACCTGTCGCAGTCCATCTGAGTACCCGAGTACCTGTCACAGTTCATCTGAGTACACGAGTACCTGTCACAGCCCATCTGAGTACCTGTCACCAGGCCATCAGAGTACCCGAGTACCTTTCACCAGGCCATCAGAGTACCCGAGTACCTTTCACCAGGCCATCAGAGTACCCGAGTACCTGTCACCAGGCCATCAGAGTACCCGAGTACCTGTCACCAGGCCATCAGAGTACCCGAGTACCTGTCACCAGGCCATCAGAGTACCCGAGTACCTGTCACCAGGCCATCAGAGTACCCGAGTACCTGTCACCAGGCCATCAGAGTACCCGAGTACCTGTCACCAGGCCATCAGAGTACCCGAGTACCTGTCACCAGGCCATCAGAGTACCCGAGTACCTGTCACCAGGCCATCAGAGTACCCGAGTACCTGTCACCAGGCCATCAGAGTACCCGAGTACCTGTCACCAGGCCATCAGAGTACCCGAGTACCTGTCACCAGGCCATCAGAGTACCCGAGTACCTGTCACCAGGCCATCAGAGTACCCGAGTACCTGTCACCAGGCCATCAGAGTGCCCGAGTACCTGTCACCAGGCCATCAGAGTGCCCGAGTACCTGTCACCAGGCCATCAGAGTACCCGAGTACCTGTCACCAGGCCATCAGAGTACCCGAGTACCTGTCACCAGGCCATCAGAGTACCCGAGTACCTGTCACCAGGCCATCAGAGTACCCGAGTACCTGTCACCAGGCCATCTGAGTAACTGAGTACCTGTCACTAGCCCATCTGAGTAACCGAATACTTGTCTCCAGCCCATCAGAGTACCCAAAGAACCTATCTGCAGCCCATGCATCATAGAATATACGTTGGGGTGTTTGCGTTTTCCTAAATGGGGTAATTTTGTGCGTAATTCCACTGTCCTGGTACTCCAGGGCCTTCAAAAGTGTGATAGGTAGGAATAAAATGAGAGTAATTTATGCTCCTAGAACTGCCGAAGGTACTACTTAAATGTTGGGCCTTTGTATGTGACCAGGCTGTGTAAAAGTCTCACACATGGGGTATCGCCATACTCGGGAGGAGCAGCAGAATGTGTTTTGGGGTGTAATTTTTGCTATATACATGCTTTGAGTTAGAAATATCTTATAAGCTGACCACTTTGTGTAAAAAAAAAATACGTTTTAATTTTCTTTCCACGTTTTCCGAAGACTTGTGGAAAAAAAACCTTTCAAAAGACTCATTATGCCTCATAGAATAGACGTTGGGGTGTTTGCTTTCCAAAATGGGGTCATTTTGTGGGTAATTCCACTGTCCTGGTGCTCCAGGGCCTTCACAAATGTAATAGGTCGTTAGGAAATTAGAGATGTAATTTGTGCTCCTAGAACCCCTGATTGCGCTCCCTGCATGTTGGACCTCTCTGTGTGGTCAGGCTGTGTAAAAGTCATACACATGTGGTATCGCCATACTCGGGAGAAGTAGCAGAATGTATTTTAGGGTGTAATTGGAAGTATGCATATGCTGTGTGTGAGAAATAACTTGTTATTATGACAATTTTGTGGGGAAAAAAATTTCTTCATTTTCCCAAGAATTGTGGGAAAAAATGACAACTTCAAAAAACTCACCATGCCTCTTACTAAATACATTTGACTGTATACTTTTGAAAAGGGGGTAATTTGGGGGGTATTTGTACTTTCCTGACATTTCAGGGCCTCAAGAAATGAGATTGTCAGTCAGTGCATCAGGTGTGATAAATTTTCGGTGATTTGCGTCTAATGCAGACTAAATAATATCCACTAATTTGGGTTATTTTTACCAAATAGATGTAGCGGCATAAATTTTGGCCCAAATTTATGAACAAAAATGACTTATTTGCTAAATTTTATCATAGAAACTAAAAAAAAATTAAAAAAAAAAAAATTTTTCGCTCTTTTTTCACTTGTCGCAAAAATCCCAGTGTTGATTAAATACCACCAAAAGAAAGCTCTATTTGTATGAAAAAAATGATAAAAATTTTGTTTGGGTACAGTGTTGCATGACTGAGTAATTGGCATTCAAAGTGTGAGAGCGCTGAAAGCTAAGAATTGGTCTGGGCAGGAAGGGTGTATAAATGCCTTGTATTGAAGTGGTTAAGAACACCATCCCCACCGTCAAACATGGAGGTGGAAACATTATGCTTTAGGGTGTTTTTCTGCTAAGGGCAAGACAACTTCACTGTATCAAAGTGACGATGGATGGGGCCATGTACCGTCAAATTTTGGGTGAGAACCTCCTTTCTCCTGGGTCGTTGATGGGTATTCCAGCAGGACAATGACCCAAAACACATGGCAAGGCAACAAAGGAGGGGCTCAAGAAGAGGCACATAAGGTCTTGGAGTGGCCTAGCCAGTCTCCATACCTTAATCCCATAGAAGATATGTGGAGGGAGCTGAAGGCTCGAGTTGCCAAATGTCAGCATCGAAACCCTAATGACTTGAGAGGATCTGCAAAGAGGAGCGGGACAAAATCCCTTCTGAGATATGTGTGCAAACCTAGTGGCCAAGTACAAGAAATGTCTTACCTTTATAATTGCCAACAAGGGTTTTGGCACCAAGTACTACGTGATGTTTTGCGAAGGGGTCAAATACTTATTTAATTTATTAAAATGCATATCAATTTATAACTTTTTTAACATGCGGTTTTCTGTATCAGCTTTCTCCTCTAATACAGGTAAGGTTTAACCACTTGGCGACCGCCTCACGCTGATACGTGATCTGCCTCCCGCGGGTGGGGGGTCCGACCGGACCCCCCCTGGTGCCTGAGGCAGTAGGCGTTTGTCCCCCGGCGATCGGAGGTGAGGGGGAGGCCATCCATGCGTGGCCCCCCCCTCGCGATCGCTTCCAGCCAATGGGATCATTCCCCTGCCTCTGTATAGTACACAGAGGCAGAGGAAATGATGTCATCTCTCCTCGGCTCTGTATTTTCCGTTCCGGCGCCAAGGAGAGAAGACTGCAATGTGAGTGCACAAACACTACACACACAATAGAACATGCCAGGAATACATTACACCCCCCAATCACCCCCCCCCCCCCCCCCCGACGCAAGCGTCGGTCTGGCGTCAAATGTAGACAACAATTGCACCATGCATGTGAGGGCAGAAGGTCAGATCGAGGGCAGTAATTTTAGCAGTAGACCTCCTCTGTAAATCTAAAGTGGTAACCTGTAAAGGCTTTTAAAGGCTTTTAAAAAATGTATTTATTTTGTTGCCACTGCACGTTTGTGCGCAATTTTAAAGCATGTCATGTTTGGTATCCATGTACCCTGCCTAAGATCATCTTTTTTATTTCATCAAACATTTGGGCAATATAGTGTGTTTTAGTGCATTAAAATTTTAAAAAGTGTGTATTTTCCCCAAAAAATGCGTTTGAATAATCGCTGCGCAAATACTGTGTGAAAAAAAAATGAAACACCCACCATTTTAATCTGTAGGGCATTTGCTTTAAAAAAAATATATAATGTTTGGGGGTTCAAAGTAATTTTCTTGCAAAAAAAAAAAAAAATTTTTCATGTAAACAAAAAGTGTCAGAAAGGGCTTTGTCTTCAAGCGGTTAGAAGAGTGGGTGATGTGTGACATAAGCTTCTAAATGTTGTGCATAAAATGCCAGGACAGTTCAAAACCCACCCAAATGACCCCATTTTGGAAAGTAGAGAATCTGAATATGAACGCCATCAAAGTTCACTGAACCCATACATGTGTATAATTTCTTCTTTTTCCAAAAAAAATGTAAAAATGTATCCTACGTTGCAGATCTTGTGGGGGTTCATCACGCGTCGTTTGAGGTCCAGCGACCCGATGGACTCTATCCAGCTCTAAATGTTCTGTGTTTTCCTTACCTAAGACTATGTTCAGAATGGTGATTACAGAAGTCTTGATATCAGATCCAGCTGTTGTCTCAGGGATTCCTCATAATCTGATGTTGCAGTGGCTTTTATTCTCTTAGTCCTCAACTTGTATTTTTAAGTGAGCAGGTTGTTGTAAATGGCGGGAGGAAAGTTGCTCAAGTGAAGTTATAGGAGACTTGTGCATGATAGATGACTATAACTCCACAGCCGTCACTCTAGACTCTGGCAAGTTGTCATCTAACTCGGCCATAAAAAAAAGCCCTCTAGCCTCTGTGTCTACCTCTCCCTAGAGCTTATTTAGTGGGTAGCAGCTGCAGATCTGATGTCTCGGCAGACATCCTGACATCCTGTTCCATCCTGTTTATCAGGACTGTCAGCAGATGTCCTGGGAGAAGCAGTAGCAGCAGACAGCGGAGGAGCTGTAGTTGTGGGAGAATGAGATACTGACTGTGTAATTTTCACAGATAGAGGCTTTGCATCATCTGTTGTGGACACATGGTGTCCACATGAAGCAGGAGGTGGCGGTGCCATGTCAGCTGCAGTTGTCTGGAGTGGGTGCGGGATTCAGAAGAAATGTTTTGTTCTATGAGTTCTCAATAAATGCTGGGGGTTCTTTTCATCTTTTGACGGGCCAACAATGGAAGACTGCCATTGCACTTGGAAGGCCTTTTTTGTCTTGTGCAAAAGCAGGCACTTTCAACGCTCAGGAATATTGTATGCCATACACCTTGGCCTTCCTCCAGTCAGGTTTAGAGGAGCTTCTGGCTCTTAGTAGTCTAAAGGTACAGGTTTCTTTTCTATCTTTTCTGTTTCAAAGACCCATGGCTTCACACACCTCTCTTTGAACCAATCCAGAATATCCCATTGCAAGATCTCACCAGCAAAGTAGCCAATATGTTGCCCATTAGCTCTGCTAGGTGTGTTTCCAAGTTAGCGGCTCTTTCTGGAAAACAACTTTTTGTTATCTAGATAAAGTGGTCCCGAGACCTAGACCCTCCCTCCACCCCAGGGTGATCTCTTCATCCCTTCTTTTCACATCACTGAGAATTTTATCCTCCCTTCCCACTGTCCAATCCTGAAGAACAGTAAGGAGATTTCACTCCATTGTGTGGATGTGTTTCGAGCAGTTAGGGTTTACCATGTTTAAAAAGAAAACTGTGCTAGTGAGTATAAAATAAGAAAAAGCTGCAACTCAAAAGTGAAATACACACCAAAGACAGAAATATAGAAAAACACTGTACACTGTAGTGAACAAGTAATAATTAATCAAATATACATAATATAATGATTACACCTTAACCTGCAGACAAGAACAAGGCAAGTGGATGCAATCCGGTGGAAAAACGCACATATAAGTGACTAATTAAATAGACATAAAGCTTTAGTCCAAAAATGATGAATAAAAATCGTTCAATGCATATAAGTCTTTTCCATGAAATCTCTCAGCGGGTAATGATGGGTAAAAAACACCCGGTTAGGGATCTTCTATGTATAGGGATATTGTGAATCCACCACCATAAAGACTGAAAGCTTACCAACTAAACAAGCTATGGAAACTTGTGGCCTATACCCGGCCAGGGCCTTTAGATCCTCCCGACACCTCTGGTGGGCAGTCAAGCCAGATATTCCTGAAGGCTTGATGGAAGACAGCACTCTGACAGGCAGCCACAAATGTAACGTCAATGGTTAAGTGTTAGCCTCGGTCGGGTTCGCTCTCCTCGCTCCAGGGCCGGGGGAGGTCGGCAGGTGTCGGACAGAAGAAGAAGCTCCGCCGGAGACACTGAGCAGCGAACGAGAGCAGCTGAGCAGGGTTTACCATGCTTCAACATCTTCCCCCAAAAAAACTGATTATCTTTTTGACCTCCCTGAAGGTCCCAAGAAGGGTTATTCCGCTTCCTATTTCACCATAGCTAGGTGACTCGGGCAGCTAATTTCCAGGGTTTATGCCCTAAAAGAAAGGATATTTCTTCCCCTCCCCCATCAGAGCTCTCTTTACCAGATTTATTGGACCTTTCAGCATCAAGCATACATTTGGCAGGTTTGCAGAGCAGCCCCTGGCGGTTCTCTGTTTATACCTTTTCAAAATTTTACTGGGTGAACCTCCAGGCCTCGGCTGATGCAGGCTTCAGCCAATATGGATTTCAGGTTGAGTGTTTCCCGTCCATTGACCTTTTTTTTTTTTCTATGGGCCTGCATGCCATAGTCGCTATGTTATTGCTCTCCTCTCCGTTTATTCCTTGAGGATGTCCCATGGTCTATTGTTAAAGATCCTGTGTAATGTAGAATTGAGATAATTAGACGTTTGGATTACCTGTAAATTCCATATCTTGGAATAGTGTACAGGACACAGGTCCACCCCCCTTCCTCCCCCAATTCTGTTTCTTCTTATTGCTTGCTACAAAACTGGGGTCCCACAGAGAAAGCGGGAGATATGAGGATGTACTGTGGGTTGTTCTCAGCAAAGCATTTGCCAGTGTCCAACCTCATGAAGGTAGCAGCATGCAACACATTTTCTTTGACTGCAGATCCTGTGTCCTGTACTGTACTCCAAGTTATGGAATTTACAGGTAAATCAAAATTCAAATTTTTCCAGGGCAGTGAGTCACCAAGAAGTGAACCAAGCAAAAATCTGGTCAGCCCTAGCAGCAATCATAAATGACCTTATAAAAGCAATTTGGGTGTAGAAAGAATAGCTATTGTTTAATATACATTTTCACACTATACTGTTCCTAGCCCCACTTTCGTTTTGTGGAGTCCTTTGAAAAGGTATCCGTTTAATGTTGGAGATGGAGATCCCAACATTAATTGAAAATAGAATGGCTACTTCCATAGCTAATTAATATATATTTTTTTAAATTTTATATTGAGTTTTTATGTTGAAAATGTGTTAAAAAATTACTGCATTGTGGTAGAATAATGTTGATGAGTATGCTGTAACTAGAATCTTCCTCAAGATGGCACTGGAGTATGTTTTGTGTGTGCTGTATAACATTATTGAATTTTAATTCAAATAGTTTTTATTACATTTTGGACATTACACAAAGGTAAAATTGAAACAGGTTAAGCAGTATACAACATTATTGTATTTTAAAGACGCACGTGGAATACAAGGCTGTGTTTTAATCTAGTAGTCTCTAAGATTATCAAGTTTTCAGTAAAATTTAGATATGAAATAATAAACTGTCACTGAATAAAATATTGTTGAACAAAAGTTCTATAACCACAAGTAAGAAATTGGCATATCTGAATGTTTACTTCACTACAGTGCTAGAATTATTACAATGTTGGGTTTACGAACTCCTCATTTAACCTACATATGTGGTGAAAAAAAGGCATAAAGATTTACATGAGTGAACAGCCAAGACCCCATAGGTACCCTCACAAATCGGAGTACTCTGTAAGCCCATGAATTCTCTTGGTACTATGTAAGAAAATTTCAACTCCTACCCAACAAGGACTCTGAATCAACCCCACTTCCCCCAAAGCAGTATAAGATAGGCTCAAACTATTTTATTAAAGCATGCTTTAGGCATTTTGGGTGGAGATTTTGACCTTTGCTGCCACTTTATCATCCTTTATGCTTTGCTTTTAGTCAGACTTGGTGGCCAAAACGGCACTCTGATTGTTGTGGATGCAATAGGTGCCAGGGCTTAGCTAGGGAGGAAGCTTGAATTCTTCTGTGCAAAGTAAAACCAAGATCAGAGAGGCACACAGAAAAATCTTGTTTGGCTTACAATGTTAACACAACTCAATTAAATAAGTGAGTCATTTAATCGAAAGTACACCAATTCCAAAGCTCTATTTTTTTTAGTCAGGATGGCTGACATTAAAACTGGAGTTGTTGCCAATAATAATAGGATGCCTTGTTTTCAAAAAGCAAAAATATCTGTTACTGGTGGTTGTGCATATTTGAAAAAAGTGATATATATATGAGAGTCCACATCTGGGTGTGCAGTTGATAATAGTCCCTGCCGTGCACACAGGTTTCCTCCCGCTATCATGTTGCTATTAAGGATTAAACATTTTTGTAGTTTTCCTTGGCAGTAATGTAGTTTTCTAGGGCCAAATTATACAGTGCCTTAAAAAAGTATTCCTACCCCTTGAAATATTCCACATTTTGTCATGTTGCAACCAAAAACGTAAATGTATTTTATTAGGAATTTATGTGATAGACCAACACAAAGTGGCACATAAAAGTGAAAGGAAAATGATAAATGGTTTTCAAATTTTTTTTACAGATAAATATTATGAAAAGTTTGGCGTGCATTTGTTTTTAGCCCCCCAAGTCAATACTTTGTAGAACCACCTCTAGCAGCAATTACAGTCTTGTTGGTTATGTCTCTACCAGCTTGGCATATCTAGAGAGTGAATTTTTTGCCATTCTCCTTTGCAAAATAGCTAAAGCTCTGTCAGATTGGACGGAGAGTGTCTGTCAACAGCAATTTTCAAGTCTTGCTACAGGTTCTTAATTGGATTTAGGTCTGGACTTTGACTGGGCCATTTTAACACATGAATATGCTTTGATCTAAACCATTCCATTGTAGCTCTGGCTGTATGTTTAGGGTCGTTGTCCGGCAGGAAGGTGAACCTTCGCTACAGTCGCCCCTGTCTGAAGTCTTTTGCAGACTGTAACAGGTTTTGCCCTGTATTTGGCTCCATCCATCTTACCATCCACTCTGACCAGCTTCCTGATACCTGGGGCCTCGTATCCAAAGCACAACGTTTTGCCTGTAACGCCTCTTTGTAGGGCTGGACCCCAGGAACCCAGGGCTTAGGTCTTGTTACATTACCTAAACTTCCTGATGGGGTGCCCTTTACAGGCCCAAGGCAGTTGGAACGCCGTTTTAGGGACCCAGTCCTTGAAGGTTTGCTATGCAGACCGCCGTGATGGGTGAAGGTTGGATTGTCTGTTAATTCAGCAAATCTTGCGGCGAGGATAAGATAAGGGAAGAAACTTGGGTATTAAAAACATCTATGTATTTCTTCCATTAGGGAAAAAATGTTGTCATGCCTTAATTCTCCACTTGAGAGAGTCTATGCACATACCTTACTCTGTTGTCTTCACTGTAAGCTCAGTCCGTATCTGGTTGAAGCAGCGTGTTGAGGGAGACTTTGCGATGTAAAAGAAATCTGCAAAAATGTTTTCTTCTCCCCCTGATTGGACCAGAGGGTTAGGGGCACAGCAGCGCTGTTCCCCCCTTACATTACCCCCCCCCCGGCTTACATTACCCCCCCTGCGGGGGGTGCAGAGGTCCCGCTAATAGCGCTAATTGTTAACTGTGGCTGATTTCACTGTTGTTTGTGCCTGCTGCTGGATGGGTCCCTGCTTCCTCCCTCCCCCCCTTGTGTTCGGTCGGTGGACCCGAAAACGAACATTTTTAAAAGTAAAAAGGGGCAGAATTTTTTCACGGAGGGGGTTCGGGGCCTAAGCGGATGCCGTGAAACGTCCATGAGGACACACGGCAGGCTAAAAACAAATACAACACAGCTGTGACAGTCTCTCCTCGGCTGACGAGGAGAAAACAAGCAGCCTGCAACATAAGGACACAAGCTGTGGGACATGTGAGTGTTGCAAACTGGCATTCCTGATACAGGAACGACACATTTTTTTCCCAGCACTAGGCTAAATTGTATAGCAGCTTTAAATGTCATGACTATTTTCAGCGATTAAGTGTAATTTGTATAGTGCCTCTGTTTTTGTACATAGGACTATGCCTACCAAAAAGACACCACAAAAACAAAAAAGGTAAAGGTTTCACCCCCAGGCGCTAGGATCCCAAGTCACATTTCCATGCTGTCATCCTCGCCTGAATTACCAATTATGGCAAGCCAGGGTGAGCCATTGGAACAAATGGATGGTGCAACTGCTTCTCACATCTCAGCCCCTGTATACGTGACTGAAGATGTCCTTTCCTGCTCCCTGCAGGGTCTGGAAGAAAGATTAGCGGCTTTAATCGCATCCTCCATTTAGATGGATAGGAAGCATGCTAGATCCCCCTCCCCCACTTCAGAACCTTTGCAAGGGGAACAGTGGGCACAGGATGAGGTGTTACCCTCAGTCGATCATGAGGAAAAACAAACCGATGATGATTCCTCTGCGGAGGAAACAACGGTAGATGAGCCTTTTTTTTAGCCTATCAAATCTGAGAAATTGATGATACAATCTCTTATGGAGATGGTTCATTCTACTTTCATGCTACCCCTAACAGAGTCTCCTGAAAGTTCGGTTTCTTCCTTGGGTTCCTTAAAACCCTCTCAACCATTGCATGCATTTCCTGTACATGCATATTTTTGCTGAATGGGATCACCCAGATAAGCATTCTCCCTCCTAAGAAAATTCTCTATCCCCTGGAGGAGAAATTCTCCAAAAGATGGAAAATACCAGCAGTTGATGCTGTGATTTCCAATGTGAATAAAGGCCTAACTTGTCCATTAGACAATGCACAGATGCTTAAGGATCCAAAAGATAAGGGTTTGGAATCCCTGTTAAGATCTACTTTTTCCATTGCAGGTGCCATTACTCAGCCTGTAGTCGCTGCAATAAGCGTCTGTCAATCCCTAAAGGACCAATTTAAACAGGCGCTTAGAGAGCTTCCTGCACAACAAGCTCGGGATTTGGCTGAACTACCAAAAGCATTATGCTTTGCCATAGATGCTATTAAAGATTCTATTCACCAGGCATCCCGCCTTACGCTTATGCTTGTGCATATGCGTAGAATCCCGTGGTTAAAAAATTTGGTCAGCTGGAGCACCATGTAAAGACCTCCTAACTGGGCTCCCTTTTCATGGGGAGCGACTATTTGGAGAAAACTTGGACAAATATATCCAAACAATTTCTAGTGGAAAAAGTACTCTTTTGCCAGTCAAAAGAAAGTATAAACGCCCTTCATTTAAACAGGCTCTCTTTCCCCTATGCCAGGGGCTTCCGCCTCTAGGCAGGGGTGACGGCCTCCGCCGTCACACTCTAGAGGAAGATCTCAGAGTCAGACCCAGGCTCAAAAGAAGTCCTGGGGTCGGAAACCTGCAAGCCAGAATCCTAAAGCCTCATTATGAAGAGGCAACTGCACTCACCAAGGTGGGGGGAAGACTTCTGCAGTTTTCAGAAGTCTGAAAAGAAGAAATTCACGAGAGATGGGTCATCTCCGCGGTAACGCTGGGGTACAAGCTGGAATTTTGGGACTTTCCACCATCTCGCTTCCTGAGGTCAAGCGTTCCCAAAGATCCAGAAAAAAGACTATCTCTGTTTCAGGCACAAGACCGATTAATATCTCAAGGGGTGATCATACAGATCCCCACAAAAGAGCAATGTTTGAGATTTTATTCAAACTTTTTTATGGTACCGAAACCAAATGGAAATGTCAGACCCATTCTAGATCTAAGAAATCTAAATCGGTTCCTGAAGATCCGCTCCTTTCGCATGGAGACGATCAGGTCAGTAGTTCTATCCTTCTAGGAGGAGAACTTCTGGCATCAATCGACATCAGGGATGCATATCTGCATGCCTCTATATTTCCCGCTCATCAAAAGTTTCTGCGCTTCGAGTTAGAACAGCAGCATTTCCAGTTTGTAGCCCTGCCATTCGGGCTAGCCACAGCACCCTGGGTGTTCACCAAAGTGCTGGCCCCACCTCTAGCCAGGTTAAGGGCACAGGGCATAACAGTCGTAGCGTACCTGGACTCTATTGCTCATAGATCAGTCTGTGGCTCATTTGGAGCAAAGCGTATGTACTACAACCAACTATCTGAAGAGTTGGGTTGGATTCTCAACCTAGAGAAATCTTCCTTAATATCGCTAAAAAAGCTGGAGTACTTGGGTCTGATCATAGACACAGCCCAGGAAAAGGCACAGATCAACACCATAAGAGAGTTGGTGTGGATGGTCAGGTCAAATGGCGATCCCTTCATTCTCATGAGGTTGCTAGGAACCATGGTGGCTTCATTCGAAGCAGTTCCCTATGCCCAGTTTCATTTAAGACTGTTGCAAAACAGTATCCTGTCTGCTTGGAACAAAACAATTCAAGCTTTAGACTTGCCAATGCAGCTGTCCCAAAGCCTCACTTGGTGGTTACTAACCCAGAATCTGCTGAAAGGAAAATCCTTCAGACCAGTCATCTGGAAAGTGGTAACGACGTATGCCAGCCTTTAAGGCTGGGGAGCAGTACTAGAAAAGACAACTGTCCTGGGACAGTGGTCAAGAACTGAAAGAACCTTGCCCATCAAAATATCCTAGAGATTCGGGCAGTACGTCTGGCTCTAAAGGCCTGGACTTTCAGGTTACGGGATTGTCCTGTCAGGATTCAATCTGACAATGCCACAGCTGTGGCCTATAGCAATCACCAAGGGGGCACCAAGAGTCTCTCAGTGCAGAGAGAGGTGAACCATATTCTAACTTGGGCAAAAAGGAATGTTTCGTGCCTCTCGGCAGTCTTCATTCCGGGAGTAGAGAATTGGGAGGCAGGCCAGTAGTTATTCCCAGGGGAATGGTCTCTTCATCCTGACATATTTCGGGCTGTTTGCCAAAGATGGGGGACTCTGGACGTAGATCTTCTAGCGTCCAGGTTCAACATGAAATTAGTCAACTTTGTGGCCAGAACAAGGGATCCATTCGCATGCGGAACGGATGCGTTGGTGACCCCATGGGATCAGTTCTCACTGATCAATGCATTACTCCCTGTTCAGTTGCCTCGACTTCTTTGCAGGATCAAGCTGGAAAGAAAGACAGTAATTCTGGTGGCACCAGCATGGCCCAGAAGGTCATGGTATGCGGAAATCCTAAAGATGGCAGTGGAAGGCCCATGGTCCCTCCCACTACAGCCAGATCTGCTCTCATAGGGACCGATATTCCATCCTACCCTACGGTCTCTAAATTTAACGGCTTGGCTATTGAAACCAACATTCTGAAAAAGCGCGGGCTTTCCGGATCAGTTATCTCTACCCTGATTAACGCAAGGAAGCCAGCTTCCAGAACTATCTGTCTGGAGGGCTTATGTTTCCTGGTGTGAATCCAAGGGTTGGCACCCTTGGAGATGTATCATAGGCAGAATTCTTGCCTTTCTACAATTAGGGGTAGAAATGAAATTGGCCTTGAGTACTATTAAACGCCAAGTCTCAGCTTTATCAGTCTTATTTCAAAGGACCACTTGCTACTCATTCTTTAGTCCGGGGTTTTATACAAGGGGTGATGTAGCTTATTCCACCTGTCAAACCTCCCTTGAAACCCTTGGGACTTGAACTTAGTTTTGTCTGTGTTACAAAAAACAGCCATTTGAACCAATACAACATATTCCCCTAGTCCAAGGAGGATCTTGGAATTGGCTGCTCTTTCTTGTAAAGAGCCATATTTGATTTTTCATGAGGACAGAGTGGTGTTACGCCCTCGTCCAGACTTTGTTTACACGTTTTTTTTTTATACGTTTTCCAAAACCTTGTAGAAAAAAAATGACATGTTTAAAAGACTCATTATGCCTCATAGATTATACTTTGGGTTGTTTTCTTTCCAAAATGGGGTCATTTTTGGGGGGTCCATTGTTCCGGTGCTCCAGGGCCTTCAAAAGTGTAAGAAGTAGTCAAGAAATTATATGTATTATTTATGCTCAAAGAAAGCCTGACAGTGCTCTCTGCATGTTGGGCCTCTGTATGTGGCCACGCTGTGTAAAAGTCTCACGCATGTGGTATCGCCGTACTCAGGAGTAGCAGAATGTGTTTTGGGGTGTAATTTGTGCTGTGCATATGCGGTGTGTGAGAAATAACCTGCAAATATAACAATTTTGTGAAAAAAAAAAAGAGAAAAAAAAATTTGATTTTGCAAAGAATTGTGGGAAAAAATGACAACTTCAAAAAACTCAGCATGCCTCTTACTAAATACCTTGGAATGTCTACTTTCCAAAATGGCGTAATTTGTGGGGTATTTGTACTTTCCTGGCTTGTTAGGGTCTCAAGAAATGAGATAGGCCGTCAGTGCATCAAGTGTGATCAATTTTCAGAGATTGGCACCATACCTTGTGGACTATAACTTTCACAAAGACCAAATAATATCCACTAATTTGGGTTATTTTTACTAAAGATATGTAGCAGTATACATTTTGGCCAACATTTCTGAAGAAAAAATACTAATTTTCAAAATTTTATAACAGAAACCAAGAAAAATTTAATTTTTTACAGAATTTTCTGACTTTTTTTAGTGGTGCACTGAAATTTCGGCTGCCGAAATTATTGGCCAAAAATTGTTTTTGTCATTCGGCTGAATGACAAAAACAGCCGATACCGAAAAGGGGGCATGGTCCGGCGTGGGTGCCGCCCATTGCGGGAGTGTCCCTCCCTCCTGCTCTCCTTGTGTTAGCAGGGGCACTTGTGTGGGCACACCTGCCCAGGGACGGGCTGACCGTCGCCTGCTTCCCTCCCTGCTCAGAAAAACCCTGTCCTCAGCCCGCTCAATCTACCATCCCAGCGTCTGTGTCCGGCTGCGGCTCCTCACCCGTGGTTGCTTAGCAATGGGACGCTGTAGACGGTGAAGGTACTATGGCGTGGCGGCGTCCAAGGAGGAGGGAAAAAAGAGCGTGGGCAGGAAGAAGGAGAAGGCGGCAGAAGAGAGGACCACTGAGGAGAACAAGGAGTTCTACAAACTCCAGATCTCGGACCTCGAGGGCTGCCTGGAGAGGTGATGGTGGAGAGGGCTACAGGTCTCAGCATGCTCTGACTGGAAGAGGAGCAACAAGTTTAAGGTAGCACTACAACTCCCAGCATGCCATGGCAGAGTAAAAGTAAATGTTTTCATGAAAGTGCATCAAACTCCTGTACGCCACCTCTTTGATGCGCCTTCATAAAACATGCATACTTATCTACTGGTAGCACATCTAAAAACGTGCATAGAAAATGTGACAGAGAGAAAAACGCACCACACTCATGTGGTTCCGGCCAAAGTCATGTTTGTGCATTTTCGTGTGCATTTGCCTGCATTTTTTTTTAAACGCACATGAAAGCACTACAGTGGTATAATCAAAGCTGATTGGGATCCTTCTGACTCTGACCATCTCCTGTACCATGTCCGCAGTCTCTGACCATCTCCTGTACCATGTCCGCAGTCTCTGACCATCTCCTGTACCATGTCCGCAGTCTCTGACCATCTCCTGTACCATGTCCCCAGTCTCTGACCATCTCCTGTACCATGTCCCCAGTCTCTGACCATCTCCTGTACCATGTCCCCAGTCTCTGACCATCTCCTGTACCATGTCTGCAGTCTCTGACCATCTCCTGTACCATGTCCCCCAGTCTCTGATCATCTCCTGTACCATGTCCCCAGTCTCTGGCCATCTCCTGTACCACGTCTGCAGTCTCTGACCATCTCCTGTACCATGTCTGCAGTTTCTGACCAATTCCTGCATCATATCTGCAGTCTCTGACCATCTCCTGTACCATGTCTGCAGTCTCTGACAATCTTCTGCATCATATCTGCTAGAGGTGCACCGCATGAAAATTTTGCTAATACTATTAGCAATGTGTTCTATAAAAATGTATACAGTTATTTTCGGTTTCGGTTTTCGGCCTAGTATATTTTTCATTTTCGGTATCGGTTTCGGCATTAAAAAACCCATTCACTGCACCCCTAGTCTTTTTTGCTTTTTATAGCGCAAAAAAAAAAAAAAAAAACAGCGGTGATTAAATACCACCAAAAGAAAGCTCTATTTCTGTGAAAAAAAGGACAAAAATTTCATATAGGTACAGTGTTGCATGACTAATTGTCCTTCAAAACGTGAGAGCACCGAAAGCTGAAAATTGGTCTGGTTAGGAAGGGGGTTTAAGTACCCAGTGGGTAAGAGGTTAATGTTAAATTATTTGCAGAAAAAAAACTGAAAATAATGATTACAAAAGCATCAAACACCTTATTCTTTTTTTTTTTTTATTCTGTTTATATTTACAGTACAAGTCTTCTCGGAAGTGCTCAGGTGGAAACGACAATGATGAGGTGAGACATTTATGGTTGTAACCTTCATGCTTAGCAAGGAAACATTTTTCTCAAATCATCTTTCAGGGCAGCATTGAGAGAAGGCTCCTCCCATCTGGAAACACATCGTCCAGCATTATAAAAAAGAGCAACGTACCCCTGAGCCTCAGTTCAATGTGTTTGCTCCATACCAACAAGAACCATCAGATGTTTGTTTTACACAAATCTTTCAGGCCAACGTGCTAGTTGCAGGAACCTCCCAGCTAACTATCACGTTTTTTTTTTTTTATACGGGTGGTATGCCTAGATAAGGTACGTGGGAGAAATAGGTATATTTTTTTACATTCTCCTCGTGTTTTTTTTAATTGTAAGCCCGAGGCTTCCCTGCCACCGGGGAAGCTGTAGTCATCCTCCAGCTGTGGTGCATTTGGAGCAGATCCCCCTATAGCAGTTTCCCAGCAAACTATTTTTCTCTGACCTGAGGTTGTGGCCCAGGCACTCGCGTGGCTCATGCAGTGTCTGAAATAATGGTGGCACATCTGCGTGGCTTGCAATATGGAGTTTTAGGCTATAGTCCTGATCCGTTATGACGTACGTCCGGTCAGAGGGTGAGCTGTGCAAAAACACAGCACTGCAAACATATTTTTTAGTCTCAGCTGAGACCAGGACAGCAGAGAGATACCGTATATACTCGAGTATAAGTCGTTCCAAGTATAAGTCGAGGCCCTAATTTACCACAAAAAAATGGGAAAAACTTAGTGACCCGAGTATAAGACGAGGGTGAGAATTGCACAGCTACTGTAAGTGGAAAAGAGGGTCAACAATGCCCATTTGCAGCCTCACTGTGCCCATTTGCATGCCTCACTGTGCCCATTTGCAGCCATAGGTCCCCCGAACTTCGAACTCGGTAGTTAAGGGTTTCTAGATGCCCCCTAGCTGCAGCCAAAATTTGGGGTCTCTGAACCCAAATGGTCCCGAAATGACATTGCTGCAGATGGACACAGTTGACCGAGTTTGGGGCCCTGTATCTCGTAGCCACTTAGTGCTAGGAACCCCAAATTTGGTGTGCAAACTCAGTGGAACTAGCACCAAAAAATATCCAAAGCTGGGGTTTCTAGCACCAAGTGTCCCCGAGATACAGGGCCCCAAAAATCGGTTCAGAAAATGTCAAGCACTTTTCTGCAGCAGAGAATGACATTTTCCGAACCGATTTTGGGGCCCCGTATTTTGGGGCCACTTAGTGCTGCTAGGAACCCCAGCTTTGGATATGTTGTGGTACTAGTTCCGCTGGGTTTGCACACCAAATTTGGGGTTCCTAGCACAAAGTGACCCTGAGATACAAGGCCCCAAAATCGGTTCGGAAAATGAAATTTTTTGCTGCAGAAAAGTGCTTGATTCGAGTATAAGTCGAGGGGGGCACTTTCAGCACAAAAAAAGTGCTGAAAAACTCTACTTATACTCGAGTATATACGGTATGTACATCTTTGAATTTCCACCATACATAGCTTGGGGATAGCTGGGAGGGGCCAGAGCTGAAATAGGGCTATAAATTTAGAGGCAAATAGAGCAATATGTAGCTGACCATGTCAGACTCAACACATTACCTGCCCTGCAGATCCTGTCATACAGGTGAGCTCCAAGGTAAGCTGGGGATTACACATGGCGTACCTCCTTGTGCTTACCTTCACCTATGGCACATTGTGGGGTACCCTTGGGAAGAGGAGGTCCTCTCTTATGGTGTTGGTTGCTATGAATGTTTGTGTGCCTCTTACAAGCTCAGGGTGAATGAGCTTGTAAGAGGCACACAAACATTCATAGAGGCACACAAACATTCATTTCCTTCACTGACAGCACTGATGGGCACTGATGGGGAGGCACTATATGTAGAATTCATGGGCACATATAAGCCGCACTGATGGGCACTGATAGGCAGCACTGATAGGCGACACTGATGGACATTAAATAAATTGTAGCGCTAAAACACACATGTGCAAAATGTCTCTGTGGACATAAACATAGTGTCCCAATAGTGACGTGTTATCAAAGCAAAAACAGTCCACAGTGAATATGTGTAATCCGTGTGGCAGTTCTTTCTGCTTCCCAACTGTCAGCTCAGATGTCATCAACCTTAACGAATAGATGGGATACGCTTACCGGAAATGTTGGATTCTACTGCCATGAGCATAGAATCAATAGAGCTTTGTGCCACCAAGGGCAGATGTGTAGAGTGATGGAGGCAGGGTAGAGCCTCTGCAGAGCCGAGATGTCACCTCTTGATCCACTGGAACAGGGCAAGATGGGTTCCAAAGTAAAAGTGGTTTCTCAGTTCACCGGAATATGTGGAAAAAAGAGGAATGCTTCCACATAGTGTAATTCAGGGTATTTTATTACTAAAAAAAAACGCAATACATAAAACGTGATCACAAATAAAAAAGGCTGTGTACAGGGTATATAAAGCCGCCCTATGCGTTTCGATCCAACGACCTTCAACAGGGTATGGGTCACTGATGGACACTAATAGATGACACTGGCACTTTGGTGGGCACTGACTGGTATTTTGATGGGCACTGACTGGCATCTGATGGGCAGTGTTCGACAGCTGTGGTGGGCACCTCTGATTGATAATGCGCTGCTTATCAGTGCACCCCCCCCCCCCCCGCACAGGAAAGCCGTCGATTGGCTCTCCCAATCATCGCAAACTGAGGAAAGCCAGTTACCGCTGTGATCAGCTGTGATTGCTCAAAGCTGATCACGTGGTAAAGAGCCTACATTATAGGCTCTTTACCATGATCGGAGATGGGGTGTGTCCCTCAGGGGCGTGCACGAGCGGCTTATCCTGCTGGACGTCACATGACGCCCAGTCAAGATAACAGAGCCACACTGTGGACGTCAATCCGCAATAGGGCGGCGGGAAGTGGTTAAGCATAGAACTCATGAGTTTTTCCCATCATGGGTTATTTTATTTATGTTGTCTTTCCTACGGTAGAGATAGTCTTCATGTTATGGCACAATACATGAGGCCATACCAACACTAGGTCCTTTAGATAAGGATGTGTGGTCAGTATGTTATGTGCGGGTTATGGCCAGTGTTTCAGCCTGTAGAAATAGCATTACTTGTTGTCACTCTGAACCTTATACCTGACTTGGTTTGTTATAGTACTATATTCAAAAATAGTCAATATGTATCTTTTAACAACAGAACATGGTGTAACAAGTGTATGTATTTATGTTCTGTTACTGCTACAGGCTCAATCTCCTTAAAGAGGTGTTCCAGTCTGTAAAAAAAATAAAAATTAAGTCAGCACTTGCCTGTCCAGGGATCTCGCAATGTCGGCACCTCTAGCCTGTTTCCTACTGCATATACGCTTCCTGAATGGTCCCCCCTGTGTGTCCCAGAAGGCAGTGGGGGGAGGAGTCGGGGCCGCAAATTACGTAGATCGCCGTGCAGCCATCTTACTGGGAAGTGGGAGCAGGTACCTGTCAAAACCAAAAAAGTGGCAGATGTTGCAGTGGTGTGGATTGTGCGAACAAGCAAAGCTTCCCCTTTTGGTTAGAGCTCTGCTTTAAGTGGTAATCTATGCAGCTCTGCTCACACCAATATTGCATTGAGCGCTATGGTCCTGGAGGGGCTCAGGCTTCAAATACCATGCAGGGCACCTGACATTTGCTTTCAGATGTGACAAGGACAGAGATCTTGCATATACACGAATGTACCATCTGATTGTCCTTGTATATCGCTTATATGCAGTTTATTTTTAACTATGCATTGTTATGGCAATGCTGTACATGGCTCAATATGTGCTGCTGTGGCTGTCTGATATTATCTGCCTTCTAGCAAGAAAATTGGAAAGTCCCAAAACTTTGTTCCCTAAAGGAAAAGACAGAGGCCAGGGCCAGGTACATTTCACAACCTGACATTTTTTTTTTACTTTTGGGCCTAGGTTTTTCCTGAATTCTCTATTACTTCCTGTACTGACGCAAGAGTTAGTCTGTGGGAAGGGGGGGGGGGGGAACGGGACTGGTGGCAGTTAGCTTTTCATTACAGACCTTTATTTTTAAAGAGCCCTTTTGAATTGCCATTCTGCACAGACAATGCAAGACTCCTCATAGGATGCTTCCAGTCGACAAGGATCCGCCACATCCTTAACAACCAATGACTCATTCAGCGGTCAGTGGGGTTCCCCTGTTGACAGCTTAAGTGTAAGCTAAAGCTGTCACTGCAAGGTCATTCTCTGCTCAAACTATGTTGGGTTGCAGGACCTGCGCTGCATACTCAACTCTGTCAGAATGCAGCACAGCTCCCACAACCCGACAAAGTCTGCCTAACCCAGCGCCTCACTGTGTTGGTTGCTAGAACCGCCGGTATCCTGCCAACCAGTGAAGTACTTCATTGCGCACCTGCAGCACCTCCCAACTCCTGCCCCACTGCTAGCATCAGTGTCCTTTTACCGCTGTCATTTTTTATACAATGTGCCTGTGTAACTTGGGTGGGAGGCGGGAGGTGCAATAGATCTGCCCTGAGCCTGGTCTAAACAATCTAATTAACATAAAGGACACTGATGTAAGCGGGGGTGCTGGTGATATAAATATGCAGGGGGTGGGGGATGTGTTTCTCTGGGGGGTTTCTGAGAGGGGATAAATGTGGGAAGGGGGCTCTAATGGGGACACAAACGTAGAAGGGGCCACAGATAGGAGGGAGGTTCTGATGAGGCCACAGATACGCAGAGGGGCTCTGATGGGGACGCCAATTTGTTTTGAGACACTCATGAGAACACCAATTTGTGGGGGACTTTGAAGGGCAGACAAATGAACAGGGAGCTCTGATGAGGGACACAAATGTGTGGGGAAACTCTGGGGACAAAATGTGTGGAGAAACTCTAGGAACAAAATGTGTGAGGAAACTCTAAGGGGGACACATGTATAGAGACAAAGATGTGTGGGGAAAATCTGATGGGGACCAAATGTAAAGTTGGGGTTCTGACAGGAACACAGATATAAAGGCTTGTGCACACTGGAAGTTTAGCTCCTGTTCATGAGGCTCTGGCATTTAGCTGTGGGCAGCCTGTCAAATTCTATTCTTTATCGCTGCCTCTGATTCATTTATAAGTAATCCGATTTTTTTTGGCCCAAGAATTTGTAAAATATACAGGGTAAAAAGTTTGGCGACTCCTGGTTTAGGCCATGCTCCAAGTATTTATTTGGGCACTTCAGGAGTTGCAGTGGCATGCTTTAGCTATCGTGAAACCATATGATACTGTTTTTTTTTTTCCCAGTCTTTGTGGTTCTTACAATAGTTTACCCTAAGTTGGAGCTTAGGAATTGATCATTTCCTCCCTATTCTCAAACCCATCCAAAGACAAAGCAGCGTCTCCATACTTGCTGTGGCTGATTGGCCTCCCGTTGGGCCAAAGACCAGTGGCACTCCGCGAGCCATGCTGAGTTACAGCAATAGGTGTTTTCATCCATTTTCCTATTGCTCGCAGATGAATTGATTTTCATAAAGGATGCCTGAAAACTGTAGTTTACTTCAGGGTCCCTTGGAGTTGAACACTTTGAGAAAGGCTGATCTACATAGTTTTAAAGGTAGAACCTTTCAGAGTATTTAGAAATAATTTTACAAGTCTTTGACTTCAGTATGGATTTAAGAAGGGTTTGCATCAACACCTCTGCAGAGCTACAACCTTGTTCAATTTTTATATAGTGTTTCAACATATCCATATGGCCCTGCTCTCCTGTCAGGGGTAAGCCTTATGGAATAGGTCCTGCAAGCAGTACAACCCCACCCTAAGATATTTTCTTGCTAACAACGCTCATTGTTGCCCTGGAAGATGACTTGAGAAAATAGTTAAATACCTGGTAACTCATTTGCTAGGAATCTTCCAGGGCTGCCGGTTTCCTGTCCCTATGCCCCTATTACTTTTAAAGATTTTTATTTAGCATTTTGTGGTTATATGAATGTTTATCTGTTGTTCACTCGGTACTGTTATGTTACTGAGGCTCAAAGGTATGTTGCTCTTTTTTATAATATTCGATGATGTGTTTTCCTTTTTCTAAGTGAGAGGAGCCTTCTCGCAAAGCTGCCCTGGAAGATTTCTAGAAAATAATTTATTAGGTACCTAACTGTTTTTGTTCACACGTAGTGTATGCTGATTTTACTATGTAAATATATTTAAACCTTATAAAATGTATTACTTGGCCCATGACCAATCCCAGGAGTATCATTTATTATAATGCTCAACCAGTTCCTTCCTGTAGGACACCCTGGACTTTGAGTGGTGATACCGTGACGATGCCTGCAGCTACAGGCATCCTCCTGATTTCCTTTGTTTTTTTGGGTGGTTTTTCTGCCGGTGATGCTTTTAAATGTAAAAGCAATCCTAGCGGCTAATAGCCACTGGATTGTTTTTAAATGCGGTGATCCTGACATGTCGATCTAAGAACAGCAATATTATTAATGTTCAACAGCAATTCTTCCTCACTTTTTTCTTTCCCCTCTTCTCCTTCAATCCTTTTTTGTTATTTGTCTTCATTGGATTTCCTGTATGCTCCTATACGTTGCCTATACCCATTTGCGGTTCCTGGTGGATTGTAGCCATAACCGCTTGGGAAGAGTGAGAATTACTACATTACATGTTATATGTTTCGGTATGGGTGACTAATGTTTTGTTACATCCTTTATAGATTTTGTAACTTAACCGCTTCAATACCGGGCCAATTCTGACACTTTGCTCCTACATGTAAAAATCATAATTTTTTTTGCTAGAAAATTACATAGAACCCCCAAACATTATATATGTTTTTTTTAGCAAAGACCCTAGAGAATACAATGGCGGTTGTTGCAACTTTTTATCTCACACAGTATTTGCGCAGGAATTTTTCGAACACGTTTTTTTGGGGAAAAAAACTGTTTTGTGTTTAAAAAAAAAAAACAAAACAGTAAAGTTAGCCCAATGTTTTTGCATTTTGTGAAAGATGAAGTTACGCCGAGTAAACAGATACCTAACATGTCACGCTTCAAAATTGCACACGCTCGTGGAATGGCGCCAATGTTCGGTACTTAAAAATCCCCATAGGCGATGCTTGAAATTTTTTTACTGGTTACATGTTTTGAGTTACAGAGGAGGTCTAGGGCCAAAATTATTGCTCTCGCTCCAACGTTCGCAGCGATACCTCACATGTATGGTTTGAACACCGTTTTCATATGTGGGCGGGACTTACGTATGCGTTCGCTTCTGCGTGCGAGCACACGGGGACAGCGGCGCTTTAAAAAATTTTTTTTTTATTGTTAATTATATTTTATTTTTTTTATTTTGACACTTTTTTGAAAAAAAAAAAAAATTGATCACTTTTATTCCTATTACAAGGAATGTAAACATCCCTTGTAATAGCAATATGACATGTCAGGTGCTCTTAATAGTGAGATATGGGGTCAATAAGACCCCATATCTCACCACTAGGCTGGGAAGCCTAAAATAAAAATAAAACGATCGCCGCTTCCCAGCCGAAGCGGTGCCGTTTTTTTGAATGGAGAGGCCGGGCGTGACCTCATAACATCGCGCCCGGCCTCCGAAGATCATAGAGACTCCGGGGACCATCTGGTCCGCCGGAAATCTCTATGATCTACATCCGGCGCCGGCGGATCCATTCTCCGGAGGGCGGCGGGAGGGGGGGGACGTCCCCTCTCGCCTCCCATAGGAACGATCAAGCGGCGGAACGGCCGCTATGATCGTTCCTATGGTGTAGAGATTCGCCGGCTGAAACTGGCAATATCTGAATGATATCTGTAACTACAGGCATCACTCAGATATACCCGCTCAAAGCCAAGGATGTCATATGACGCCCTTGGTATTGAAGTGGTTAAGCATATGTACCCAAGCTGTTTTTGAACTAATATGGAATTCTGTCTTTGTTCAAATTCCAATAAAAATCAAATGTGTTAAATGCGGCGGGGCACTTCCACAGCTGGATTCAACAACCACCGGATAGGCCTCTCTCACCGACCCAGCAGCCGATGCGATGCTCGAACACGGTCTCTGCCACAGAACTTACAATCTTGAATGAACTGACTGCTGTGATTAACACAGTCTCTGCCACAGACCTTACAGTCTTGAATGAACTGACTGCTGTGTTAGATCCAAGATGCGTCTCCGACTGAGTTCCCAGGCTCTTCTCAAGATACCAGCCTTATGCTCGGTCCTCTCCCGAAGAGTCCTCCCCTGGTCACTGCAATCCCTTGCTTCTTCCCGCAGGCCAGACAGCAAAGAGACCATCCTTTGGACCGGAAGGCCACTAAAACTCTGATCCTTCTTTTAGTAGCTAGGCCTTAGGTCCGCCAACCTCAAGGCAGAGCTTTAAGCAACCGCAGTTCCCCAGGCCAGGAGAGCCATGAGGTCAGGAAGCGCCAACCACTTCTGCACGGTTTCTGTCCCTTAAATACCCCTACCCAGAATGTCCGGCGGGTGAACCACTCCCACCGAATAGCTTCTGAGCAAAGAGTATTCAATATGTTCGACCAGACTGTATTTCCCACATCCACCAATGATGACAACACCACCCATGGTGTGATGAAAATCTGCACAGTCCAACCAAACTGGTACAGAAACCATTAAATTTAGGCTATAATAAGTTGAGCCTAACTGTAGCTTCAACTAATTTAAATTTCAAAAGAATTGCGTCTGCTCTTCAGGAGCAGGGCGCTATATAGATATCTTTATATCTATAGATATCTATAGATATCTATATATATATATATATATATATAATTCCTCCTCTCTGCTGGTTTCTTCGGCAGAAGGGGTGAACACTGAGGGACTGAGCATCATTTACTGAGTGGAGTATCATCCATGCTTGGCACTCTTACCCACCATTTAGCATCAAAGAAGCAATTTCCTGCTTTAAAAAGGCCCACGTAAAACTCTTCTCTTCAGTCTTGCAACCCTCTGATGAGTATGCAGGGTGATCTGAGGCACAGAGTCTTGAGCACCGACTGGTTTTCACCAGAGCACTTGATGGTGGAGATGGATCGGAAGCCCTAATGGCAGGCTGGTACCAGGTCACCGCCCTCAGGCTCTCATCAAAAACGGGTGAGTGAGGACAAGGAAGGCTTTGGTGTGGAGGCTATACACTAGGGGGTCCACAAGTGAATGGAAATGTCCAGGCAGGTGTGTATTCAGGAGTGTAATCAGGTCCAGGCAGGGGTTGAGGAAGGCAGTAAACAGGAGTACTTGGGTCAATCTAGGAGTCTAGGCAAACATCTGTCAGGCAAACACACAGGTAAGCATTATCGCTCTGTATCAAGGGGTAGCTGGTAAGAAGGCACAGCACCAGCCACTTCAGAAGTTTAAGTACCAATTTGGCCCAAGGACAATTGTAAGTTCTGGCAGGGAGTCTGCCTGAGGCCTTGTCTAGTATCCTTAGCTTTACGTTGCCTAACTGCTATGAAGTTGCAATATGTTTGATTGTAGAAAGCGGGGTTGACTTCAGTTCATATGCTAATGGCTCTGGTGCTGATTTGAGCGTGCCTGCTGATGTCTGCGGCCCGGTGTTGTGCTGCTCTCAGGGTGTATCCCATCTCTACTCTATGGGTCCGTTAAGTGTGGCTGGCTACTCTGCCCTCTCAGCTGAGGGTTTTTTGTACAGTTATGCAAGATTTTATGGCCCGAGTTAACCTGTTGTTGAATGCCTCTGACCATAGAGGTCACAAGTGCCCGCTCGCATCTTCCCCTGCAGAGTATGTCTATGAACTGCTTGCAGCCTTAGTGGTATCAGTGTCTTCTGGCAAGCTTCTTCTGGAGGAGTTGTAGTCTTCTGCTATTACTCCAAAATGCAGAGATAGTGTTTTGGCTCTTACTGATGTAGTGTGCACTATTCTGAAACTAGAGTTGCTTCTACCAATGCTGTTTCCAGTCTTGGGTCCTTTAGAGGCCTTAAGACAACCAAGTCTTTTCTGTGGCACCCACTGTTCCAAGCCTTTCTTTACGGAAATGGAAACACCCAGATTAAAATTTTTGTTCCCTCCAAGCGCTTATTAGCCTTGTACCTGTTTGAGGGGTACGTTGCAAAGAAGGAGTCTACCCCCCCCCCCACTGTGGATTTGACAGGATCCCACCTTAGCAAAACTACAGTATTGCTAAGGATTGCACATGTTTTTAAGGACCCAGCCAAAGGGATAAAAGCTGTCTCTCGAGCTCTGTTCTCACTGACAGATCATGCTTTTTACCCCATCTTTGCTGTAATCTTATTCTGCCAAACCTTGGCTGCATGGGCAAAGCCCTGTAAAGAGCACGTACCACTGCTGCCATTGATCTCGATTTATAGAAACATTTAGAGCAAATGGTTCTAGCTGTAAGCTTCAGCTGCGACAGTCTGCTTGGAAGCTCCCGGTCGCGTATCCCATGTGGGTCTTCTATATGCACACATGTGGAGGAGATTTTGGCTGTAGTGCTGGACTGCAGAACCTAGGTTTTTAGAGGCACCTGATCTGCATCGCCTTTAAGGGACAACATTTCTTTGGTTCTACCCTTAATACATTTTTCAAGAACACTAGTAGAAGTGTTTCCATCTTCCTCAGCAGAAAAAGCCTAAGCTTCAGTCTGGAAAGGTCCATCCATTGCAGGTAAAAAAAAAAAAAGAAGCCATTTTATTTCTCCAGACCTCCTAAGCTTGGCTCCCAGTCTGCCTACAAGTTTTATGCCATTCTTCCTCTGCATGAAGGGGCATCCTCATTTTCCAGAGTAGGGGGACATTTGAGGACATTTTGAAAGCTTGCATCTCAGATTCTTGGATGAAGTAGTTGGTTTCCACGTGCTACACTCTTTGTCACTGCACAGATTAGCATATCTCCTGGACCAGAGTGTCATTACCCCAGTTCTTGTGGCATAACCGTTCAGTAGTTTTACACCAGTTCCTGAACCGAGAGTGGGCACCCACCACAAAGCACTGAATGTTTTCATTTGAGCTCAGAAATTCCACCAATTTCACTGGAATTCACCAAAACTGTCATCGCTACCCTTAATTAGGGATACCTTTTAAGCTTCTGTTTTCATTTTTCCTGCACATCAGCAATTCCTGTGCCTTATATTATGAATTCTGGAATAAAATCAAAATACTAGTAATGCTGCTTTGTAAGGGTGATCTAACAGCCACTCACTCCCACCCCCCAAGAAAAAAAAAATGTTCAACTGCACTTTGTAGATCCTTCCCACTCTTAAATGACATATCTATAATCTTTCTATTAGTAAAGGGCTAGATAGCAAATGTGCACGAAGTCCAAAAAGCATGGGCTGCGACCACAAAACTCACACAGGGTTATTTAGAGCGCAGCACTAAAAAAGTGTTTGGTGTATTGTATTTAACTTTATTAATATGAAAAACCCCATCAGACCCGGTTTACTTTTTTTTTACCTATTTACAGGGCACAGAGGTGGGTGGATTCATTGCCTTTAGCCGCTTTTGAATCCACCCACTGTCTTGCACTGTTTTTCAAAAGTAAGGCAGACCTGATGGGGAACTAGTCTCTCTATTCCCCTTCAGGCTCTGCCCACTCAGTGACGAGTAATTTCCCAAACATTGGCATAAGGGCCTCAGTTGTATACCCTTTTACATTTAGCTAAATTAAATGGGACCAGGGGTACTGTACTGTGCGGGAAGCTGTCACATACATGAGTACTTTCCAGCACAGGCACGGCCCATTCTGAGTACTGCTTACTTCTGTAAACCAGCTCAGTGTTGGTCTTAATTATAATCAGTTTCCTAATCTGGGAGCTGGCAGTAATTCTTTAAGAATTTGTTGCTGCCATAGTAACAGGTTCCTAAAGTACCACGTGTTAACATTATCGAGAAATGCTTACCAGAAATAGTCATTTTTGTGTTTAATTAAAGTCAGCAGTTACAAAAAGTGTAGCTGCTGAAGTTAAAAAAACAAACACTCACCTGTCCCACGATCCAGCAATGCGGCCTCCCGAACCCTCGCTTCTCTCCCTGGCACTGGCATTACAGGTGTGGGCGCCTGGCTGTGACAGCTTGCGGCTTCACAGCCGACTGCGCATGTGCAAGTCACGCTGCGCCTCCTCAATAGCCGGGTAATCTTCTGGGACCTGTGACGTGTCCCAGAAGATGGCAGGGAGGGAGGGGGAGAGGAGAACTTCTGCTTGAGTCGCCTAGGCGGCCCGAGCGAAAGTGGGAGCTGGGTACCTGTCAAAACTAGGTACCCACTCCCCCGCCCCCCCCCACCCAAAAAAAAAATTACATGCCAAATGTGCCATGAAAGGAGGTGAGGAGTCCTTAAAGTGGAACTTCCACTTTTGGGTGGAACTCTGCTTTAAGAAACTGCCACCAGAAAAGTGCTGTTAGGGCTGTGCTGAATTTACTGACAGTCTTTTTAGTGAAATTTATAAAAGGAAGTCTCTCTAATACAAAATGTTTAGCTTGATAAATCCTCAGTGTCACAGGTTCAAACTTCCTCTGATATTTGATGGTGCTCAGATTTTCAACAGTTAGAACAAGCATAATATTGTCAGAATGCTTTGCAGCTGTGCACACAGTTGTTCATTGTCTCTCACCCGCCTCTTAAGACCAAGAACAATAGTGTGTTCTGCAGCACACAGAGATTTCTGCAAACAAGTGCTTACCTCTACTCCCTGATGCACATTTCGCTAAAAAGGACTTTTTCAAATCCCTTTGCAGGGCTGCCACCTGGTCCTCTGCTGTTCTAGCAGGTGGGCATTCAGGCTTCATCTAATGCCAGCTTTAGTTGATTTGTCCTTCAGATGGCTCATTGAGCAGCAGGCAGTCCTCAGTTTTCTGTTGTCTTGTCCTTTAATAGACCCCAGAGCTCTCCATAAAGAGGGCCTGTAACCACTCATGCCATCACAAGGGATATTGTTCATCCCTTGAGAAATTAATAAAGTTCAATAAACTAAAAATTAGAGAGTGTAAAAAAATGAATCTAAATAAAATAACATTTTTTTTAAAGTGCATAGGTCGCCACACATTTGAGTGAGAGCAATAACTGTAGCATTAGACCTACTGTTTAAAGTGGTGTTCCGGCCGAAATTATACTTTTTAAATAAAAATACCCCAATAATACACAAGCTTAATGTATTCTAGTAAAGTTAGTCTGTAAACTAAGGTCTGTTTTGTTAGTTTATAGCAGTAGTTTGTTATTTTATAAACTTACAGCAGGCCGTGGCCATCTTAAGTGTGGGCATCTGAAGCCAGACTGTATTTCTTCCTGGATCTCATCCTTGCAGATCTCGCACATGCTCAGTGCAGCACAAGCAGTGTAATAGGTTTAAGGTCAGGTGTCCATAGCAACGGCAGTTTCAGAGGAAGTTGCCGCCTCTTCCCAGAAGGCATTGCAAACAGGAAATGATGCGATGGGCCGCGGCCAGGGAGGAAGAAGTGAAAAATGAATACAGCAGATATACAGTAGGTGCTGAGAAAAAAAAATTAAAAAATATCCAATTTGTTTACAGTGCACAGTTTAGTGAGGGATGCTGACGAGTTGTAAAAGTGGGTGGAACTCCACTTTAACTCTAAAATGGCAACCTGTAAAGGCTTTTAAAGTGTTGCCTATGGATAATTGAATGTACCCTAGTTGTCACTATTCCATAGATGTGCACCTTTTAAAAGCTTGACATGTTCAGTATCTATTTACTCGGCATATCATCTTGTATATTTTACCAAAAACATTTGGTATTGTGTTTGTGTGCACTAAATTTATTAAAGTGTATTTTCCTGAAAATTTGCTTTTAATAAACCACTACATACATATCATGTGACATACAGAACCGCAACACCCACCAATTTATTCTCCAGAATAAATTGGCTTACAGAAAATATATACGGTTTGGAAGTGCTAATTTTCTATAAAAAAAAAAAAAATGCTGTTTTTTTTTTTTTTTTTTTATATGTGTATGAGAAATGTCAGAATTAGCTTGGGCAGTAAGTGGTTAATGGACACGGTAAAAAAAAAACTTTTTTTTTTTTTTTTTTGTGCTCGCTGTAAAATTCTTACCTTTGGAGTCCATTGAGGGACATAGCTCCCACTCCTCTGTACTCATGATCATGCTGTTGGTATAGCTTTGCTGCATAACAGAGGCATGCTGATTGTAGGAGGGGTAGGTGGCAGTATAACTCCCTGAAGGTGAATTGTTTCCTATGTCCCTCAATGTACTCCAAGAAAAGAATTTTATGAAGAGCACAAGAATCCAGTTTTCTTTGTTTTTTTTGTTTTTTTTAAATAATTGCTGTGAGTACAAAGGGGGGAAGGAAAGGACGTGACTGAGAGGTGCCCCTGACCTGTATATACTATCAGATGTCAGAACACCCTTCTGTGCTCCTAATGGAAAAGGTGCAGTGTTCATAAATTAAGTAGGAGTTCTGGCAAATCTCCCAGAATACAGTGCAGATTCTCAGTTGGCTGTTGACTGCTTGGATCCTGAACCCCTGTCAGGTCATGCAGAGCAATTTTCATAGTACAAGAGTAAATCAATTGAAAACAATGTGATTTCCATTGTCATTAAATTCTTTGCAACTGAAGTCGCATCTGAAATCACACTATTGCGAACTAGGGCTTACTTAGCCTTTTGAAACTTTTAGTGGTAAGTGTCTTGCCTAACACCAGGCACTACAATTTTCCGGGCTACTCTATTTGTACACCCTGGGCTCAGGGAGGTGCATAGAGGAGGTTTTCTAAATTATTGGGCATTTTTTTATGGGTAAAATGTTTATTTTTAAAAATCCAAAATGGCCAACGGCTTTACTTTAAACTTCTAAGAAGACTAATTTTGACAGACACAAAGGAAAAGAAATTACAAAATACTGGCTCACTCATGCATCCTTTAGAAAACATAATTTTCCACTTAGACATTTTTTTTAGGAATTGACTGCATGTATGTTTGTGTGTGCATTTAAATTTACTAGTATGATGTGCAGAACTTTTAATCTGCAGTGATATTATATTTCCACAGTTGCCTATTTGTCTTTTTGTTCCATAAATATTAATCATTCATCGACCTGCAATGCATGTCACATATTACATGAACCATGTTACACAACTAGAGAATCATATAAATTGACAAAGCTAGGCAAACCCACCTTGTCCTCAGAAAACTTTTTCTTAGTGGACACCATCCTTACACAAATTGAAGGCCCGATGTTGCCTATAAAAGGTGGGAACAGGCAAATAGGAATTTATATGTGCCACAGAGAAATCACAGAATTATATAGGATCATTCCAGTCTTTATTTCAAAGTAAAAAAAAAAAAGTAGGACGAAGATGTTTTAAAGAAATTTGTTTATGCAAGTATCTAATATATCGGATGAACAAGTTTCGGGCAATACTCGCTTCCCAGGACATCAATCACCAGGACGTTTATATAAAATCACTCTGCTGAGACGCCATGGGCAATATGTGACAGATGGATGCATTTACAACCGGGAGGAGCATGCAGGCCTAATATGATACTCCGGATATATGGGGGTCTCCATTTACATCTTATCACTAGGCGCTCAGACTTATTGTGTGAAGTTTGGGAACTAACAAGATGGGACCCTGTTGCATATTAAGGTTCTTCCCTTGTCTTGGTGAATATTTTGTGATTTTAAATGATTGTCCTGGCAATTTCAATATGGTAAGACGCACTCTTTTGAAAGAGAATGAATTGACTTACTGTATATGTAAGGGGCAGGGGTTCTGAGGAAGCGAGTCTTTCACAAAATGCTTTGACACAAGATACCATATACTAGATCAATGTTTCTCAAGTCCAGTCCTCAAGGCGCCCCAACAGGTCATGTTTTCAGGATTTCCCTCAGATGAAATGGCTGTGGTAATTACTAAGGCAGTGAAACTGATCAAATCGCAAAATAATGGAAAGCCTGAAAACTTGACCTGTTGGGGCGCCTTGAGGACTGGAGTTGAGAAGCTCTGTACTAGATACTTGCATATACAGAATATTTATTTGAAATGTCTTTATTACTGTTTTTTTTAACTTTGTAATAAAGATTGGAATGATTTTATATAATTGTGTGATTTCTCTGTGGCATCTAAATTCACATTGGCCTCTTCCCGCCTTTTAGGGGCGGTATAGGGCCTTCAAATCATATAAATTGGCTCAGCTGGATATATGATGCCTGTATAAATGAATGTGCAATATGTACACTATAAAAATTAGGCATGGTTTCAGGTTACAGTTACTGTATAAAAACAGGACATCATTGGCTAAGAATATTACTGTGTTAAAAAAACAAATCTGTTAAATGTGTCGTCATCACTATGAATTATGGCATTGATAACCCCTAATACTACCAAAACCATGACTTTGTATAATAAATACTTTAAAAACAGTGATTCAGTCACCAATTATGTACATTTAGATACAGTTAGAAATATACTTTACCTATTTATAGCTATACTATTTATTTAAAATGGTAAACACATCCCTTATCAGTTTTATATAATGTGTTTACTATGCCAATAAATGATTAAAAATGTTACATATGACATTCGGAGAGAGGTCACTGGTTTGATATAATGTTTCCTCTTGTTAAAACCAAGTTGTATTTTTTAGAATATACTATTGTGTGATGAATATTCCTAAAGCAGTAATTCCAGAAAATCTTAAAAACTGAATTGCAGACAGAACATTCACATAGTTCACTGTCTGGACTACACATGCAATGTAGAATAACTACAGTCTGATAACTATTTTATTTATTTATTTTTTTCATTTCATTTTAGCAAAACAGTGATAGTGCAAATGTGTCACCTTCATCTCCAGTGTCATCAGAGGTACATGTTATGTTTTGCTTTTCTTTTATTTGTGGGTCTGGTCTACCAAACCAAAATTTTAGTTACGAATTACTGCTGGAAGGATAAACTGCACACCGGGTGTCCTGCTGCTTTGGCTTCCATGGAGGCTCTGCACCTGCTGCTTTCTTCATATAACAAAAAAGTTAAAATTTTAAAGTAGAACTATAGGCAAAACCTTTTTTTCTTTTAGAGTAAGGGAGGGTTGTAACCCTGTAAGGTTTATTTTTTGCCAACTTTGTCCCACTGGGGGGGTTTACCTTCACTTCCTGTCCCATAGCTAAAACAGGAAGCAAGAGGAAACCCCTGCTACTTAACCACTTTAGCCCCAGAAGGATTTACCCCCTTCCTGACCAAGCCCTTTTTTGCGATACACTGCGTCACTTTAACTGACAATTGCGCGGTCGTGGGACGTTGTACCCTAACAAAATTGATGTCCTTTTTTTTCCCCACAAATAGAGCTTTCTTTTGGTGGTATTTGATCACCTCATTGCGACAGATTGGACACTTTTGACACTATTTTAGGACCATTGGCATTTATACAGTGATCAGTGCTATAAAAATGCACTGATTACTGTCTAAATTCACTGGCAGGGAATGGGTTAAACACTAGGGATCGATCAAGGGGTTAAGTGTGTTCCCTGGGCACGTTCTAATTGCTGGGGGGGATGGGCTCACTATAACATGACAGAGATCACTGCTTCCGATCACTGGAAGCAGTAGATCCCTGTCCTGTTTCTAGGCAGAACAGGGAAATGCCTTGCTTACATAGGCATCTCCCCGTTCTGCCCTTCCGTGTCATGATCGTGGTCCACCGGAGGACATCGAGTCCGTGGGCACACTCCCGCTAGCCGGCGATGACCCAGCAACGTACGGGTACGTTGTTTTGCGCACCCGTGCCACTTTGCCAACGTATATCGGCGTGAGCTGGTCGGCAAGTGGTAAAAGGAATCTTTTGGGGATCCTAGGTCACCAGAACTAGTGTCCCTATTGGCAGATTTTCCCTCTATTACTTTTCTTGGGTGATAATGGTAAACAGGACAAACAGAGAAAATGAATCTCACTAATGGTGGCACAGACAGCAATAAAAACTGACAGGGTGTTCTAATTCCTCTCCCCTCTATCCAACAAGTAAAAAAAAAAAAGTTTTGCCTTTAGTTATACTTTAAATGTTAGAGTAACACCCCATTCTGTTGTGCTCTATTGGGAGGTCATAGCTGGGAACATGGTATGGTATTTCAGTTTCAATCCTGAAACATGTACATTAATTTAGTAAGTGAATCCATTGGCAGCTACTCGCAACTTAAATAATAATTTTGATGAGCCAACCATTTAAAATGTTTTATGTTTCATGTTTTTTTTTTTTTTGTTTGCTAGAAATTGTTTTGACATGTTTGAGCGATTTTGGTGATCATGGTGGATTTTCGCTGATCTCAGCGTATAGTGGGCAGAGAGGTCTGCCTGTTCAGCTCACTGAGCTTTGATAGGATAGACTAAGCAAGTCGAGATGTTTTCAGAGAAAATATTATCCTTTTAATTTTCCATTTGAACACCACCAACCCGCCTCCAATTCAACTTGTGATGAACAGACTAAAATGGATCATGGGTGCAAGCACTGGCACTTTAAGGCCACTTCAACCCAAAATTGATTGAGAGAGACAAAAGCCAAATTCTGATCTCTTGAAGACTCCAGTGGCAAACTTTCCCCTTAGTCATTTCTGTAGAAATCCAGGAATTTGTTCTACCTTGTGGGAGATCCAATGTAATGGCTTGACGCCAGCAGTAGGCTGAAAGTCAATTCTTATAACTGGAGTCCCTAAGAGATTTGAGATGCCAGCTTGTGATTCCACTTCCCAACAGTCTCTGAAAGCTGACAAGTCTGAGTTTGCCTGTTAATTGGAAAAATTGAATATACATTTCCTGTGTTGCCTTTCTCTATTGTTCATTGTATAACAAATGAATCATCTATTATTTGCATAGACTCATAAGTACGTGATTTAGGAACATGTCAATTTATTTTTTTATTTTTGAAGAATATCTGGTTCATCATAACTTTAATGTTTATTTCCATTTTAGGACTGTGAACGGTCACACAGTAGCTCTCCAACGCCATTTGGATTAAAGCCGAGATCAGGTAAGCATTCCCAAAAACTGAAGTTTTTTTCTTTTATTAAAAGCATTTTGGCTGGTGAGGATAGGGTGCCAAACAAGGTGATTTTGGAATCCAAGTGCCATTTTCCTACAAAGTAAGTTGTCATTTCAGATTTTATCCACAGCACAACCTACAGGTTAAACAACAATGACGGCGTGTGTAATGGTACTTTTAGCTCAAAAATAACATATTGCATTTACCATAATTGATTGGTCAGATTTAAACAACCACCAAATGAGGCAGAGATTCTTAACTGGAAGCATCTAAATCTAAAGCTATGAGAACCAAATGATGGGTGTATGGAATTCGACCTTTGAATACTTTTGAAAAAAAAAAAAGAAAGTTTTAAACCAGACTCTCTGCACTATTGAACCTGAAATCAGAGTAGAGAATATGCCTTGACTTGTATTGAATCAGCCGAAATTTGATCCATGGGTGGCTGTCAGCACCATTTAGCTCAAAGCTCGATTTTATCAATCGACTCTTGCAAAGGAGCTAGGCGAAAAGTTCTAGACTGAAAATTGATGCATCCAGTCAGGTGCATGCACTGTTTGGCTATTCTGTCAGTCGGTGATCAGAAGTAGGATCATTTATTTTCAGTTTTTTTTTTTTTTGGTGGTGGGTCATGGTTGATGGCAAGTAATTTACAGCTAAAAATTGTATATCCTAATCATACATGGCAGGTCTTGTAGTGGGGAAGGAATTTTTCCCCTGTGGGAGCAAATTGGATCGTGCTTTGCTGTTGTTTTCTTTTTTGCTCTCCTCTGGATCAACTATGCGTATAGGATTGTAATTTTTTGCTCTTGTACTTTATTGGTTGAACTAGATGGACTTGTGTCTTTTTTTCAACCAGACTAACTATGTAACTATGTCATAGACCATGGGTTATATGCAGGCTATCTTCAGGACACTGGCAAAAAAACTTGCTAGAGCTGCCCCTGGTGCACTCTCACATAATCGCACCCATTTTGTGAGACTTGCTTTGGGCACTGGATCCTGCTTTAGGTGCTCTCCGTGGCATGAACTGTAACAGTTGTAGTTAGTCGCAGGGTGCTATGCAGGTCTGACGTGGTCCCATCTTTATGGTTCCAGACCCTGAAGACCCCTTTGGGGGGTATGCCCACTGTTATTGACAAAGCCTGGACCCCCTGAACCATTTTCTGGCTATTAATATACATCACGTATTGCTTAACACACAATGTGGATACACAAGTACAGGAATTGGGAATTGCTCCATGTTGTTCTTGTTGCTAATGTTTTTGGGTTATACACAATATAAGAAAATCGGGCGAACATTTTTGTCTAAAGAATTTTCATATAGTGTGTACACAACTTTCGCAGCCGATTCTGACTTTTCGTACGAAAATTTCCAAAGGAACAAACTCCAAAAAATATTCTTGTATGGGAACAGAGCGAACGATTTTTGTTTAATGTGTACCGTTTTCGTACAAGAATAATCAGAAAAGAAAGACTGCGCATGATTAGCAACAATGCACAACAAAAGAAAAAGCCTTTGTCGTACGAGAATTTTCGTACGCATTTTCGTTCATCGGTTCCGATTTGCTGTGGAGCAATGAACAAAATTGGACGATCATTTGCCCGATTTTCTTATAGTTTGTACCCCAATTTAGTCTCAGGATGATAATGTAGCCGCAGTACCTCACAGTTGACACACTTCCGCTGAAAAAACGTACACAGAATGTTTTCCTGTTGCCTTGGCAACATTGGCATCTGGCATCTGGGTCATCGCAGCTTCTGCATTTCAGATTCGCATAACCTTGTTCTTCTGCATGCTTTTCCGGGAGTACCCCACCGGGGTTCCACTTAAATTTCTAAGTGCGGATTATAGGTACAAGGGAGCCTGGGACAAACTAGGTGAATAACCTGCATTCTGCTGATGTCCTACAGGAGACTCAAAACATATCTCAAGGTGATACCTGTTACGTTGTCCTGAAGCAATGTCCGATTATGACACCGATCCCCTCCCCTGGCCCGAGCACCCTTTTAGCCATGTACCACACGGCCTATCTGACAAAAACAGATTTCTGGGCCATGTCTGAATTCTTTGGAAAAAAATTGGCACTTGTTCACCTTTGGTTTCCAGGGACCAAAATATGCCACATTTCGAGCCCTTGCACACTGGGGCGGTTTGCAGGCGCTATTGCGCTAATAATAGCGCCTGCAAACCGCCCCGAAAGTGCCGCTGCTGTCATCCCAGTGTGCAAGCCCCGAGGGGTTGCACACTGGAGCGATGCGCTGGCAGGACGGTAAAAAAAGTCCTGCCAGCAGCATCTTCGGAGCGGTAAAGGAGCGGTGTGTATACCGCTCCTTTACCGCTCCTGCCCATTGAAATCAATGGGATGGCGCGGCTATACCGCCGGCAATGCGCCTCTGCAGAGGCGCTTTGCGGTGGTATTTAACCCTTTTGCGGCCGCTAGCGGGGGTAAAACCGCCCCGCTAGCGGCCGCATACCGACGGTAAAACGCCGCTAATAATAGCGACGTTTTACCGCCGCCCCCCGCCCCAGTGTGCAAGGGCTCTTCCTCTCTTCATCCTGACTTTGTTCATGAATCAGAGATGGAACTTGCAAACCTGTTTAAGGATGAAATGAAGACACAGATATTGTAGCAAAAGCTGCAGAGGATTTTCAAACTGCGGCATGGGCTGCTGTTGTGGACACACTAATTGACGCAATATGAACAAATCTCTGGCTAAAAGCACCAGATTCATCACAGTCAAATTAATTGGCTGCAAAATGGCAATGCACAGAAACGCCACCGCAGAGCAGGCTGCTCTGAAAAAGCAATCCACATTCGGAGTGCTTTTCAGAGGTGTTGGAAGGCGATATGTCACCTCACCACCTGATTTAAACCTATAATTGCCTTACTACCACGCCACAATCGCATGCATTGCATGGCAATTGTAGGTTTAAATCAGGTGGTGAGGAAGCGACATAATGTCTCCTCGCCACCTTTTAAACGCGCTTGAATCACTTTCCAGGGGAGCAGCAGTGCTTGTTCCATTTCTAAACCCCTAATTGCATTCGGCTGCGGCACCCTTAGGGCTCATTCACATTTGAGATTAGGGGGTGGTAAAACCCTGCAGCTGAGCTGCGGTTTTACTGCCCCCAATTCCTACCCGGTTGAGGGGTACACTGCAGAAGTAATATCCTCTGCTTTCGGCAGGGCTCTACCTCCTGCCGATCGCGAACCAAGTGAATGTGCGCTGCAACCACGTGCAATGCACCTGGTTGCAGTGTTCTATTGCCGGGTCCAAGGGGTTTAAAGCAGGTGGTGAGGAGGCGATGCAATACCTCCTCACCGCCTGCTTTAACCCCTTGATTGCTGTACTGAAATTTGCACAGAAGGGCCCCATTAATTTGAATGGAACACGTTGGGTGGGCGCCGCAACACTGGAATGCACTGACCAAAATAGAAGATAATGGAGTACACCACAAACCAGAGCTCTTCTCTGTCCCTTGCATCTACTGCAGCCTTTGTTGCTCTGGTCCTATTAAGGCAGGGATACAGAGAGATAGAGTGCAACTTATATCACTCTGCCAGAGCCTGTACCCGGGACTAGAGAATCCGTGTCGGCAAATGCAGCCACCTGCTCATTCTGCTGGCCCCACTCCAGCTCCTATTAAAAGATAGTCCTATTGTTTCTCTACCCGTCACCTTGCTGCGATCGATGAGTTCCTGACCCCGGCTCTGGACTCTTATCTCTATGCATATGGATTTTGTATTTAAAACGTTGGTCTGCTAAACCTGCTAGTAAGGGGAGCCTTATATGCATGTCTTTTAATGGTGAACACCTATTGGGAAATCCCATAATAAATTGGTCAAAGTAGAAAAAGCTTAAATCTCCTATGGCTACTACCTCTACTCAGGGAAAGTGATCTTTTCATTCTCCCCAGGGGTCTACCTCAAAGGCATAGCTTAGTACTTTGTTTTGTCGCAAGCCGTGGACCTCTAAACCCATCAAGCCTACCAGAAGCATGTCACACAGTGCAGTAGTGTCCCCTTTCCTGGCAGGTCCCGGACCTCTGGGTGCAATATGCTATTTCAAAGGGATACAAAATAGAATTTCTATCTTTGCCGCTTCTTGCTTCCCACTCCCAGTCTGCCAGCAGCAGCTCAAACTCCAAAAAGCAGTTTTCTTTTTCAAACATCATGGGACACAGAGTTAGGCTAATATTCATTACCTACTGGGTTATACGCCATCTCTAGGTGAATGAACACTGGTAGACAAAGTCTTCGACAGGAAGTGATCCCCTATATAACCCCTCCCATAAAGGAAGTACATCAGTTTTTTTACCAGTGTCTGCAAGGTGGATGGGCTGGTTTGTTTGAGCTCTCTGAGCTCCAGGTCTCTAGTCCCACAAACGGTTCTTAAATGAATCAAGGGTTTGACCGGTCGGATCCATTTGACACAGGCTCTATATGCTTAGATAAATGGTACCCGAGCCTCGCAAAGAAGACTCAAGATCCTTCAAGGTTTTGCCTGTGATGCAACCTCTGGGCGCTGGACCCTGCAAAGTGGAATCCTGGACACCACCGCTCTAATTCCTGCAGGGAGTGGACCCTGAACATGAAAAGGGTACCCAGTGCTCAAGGTCCTCAAGTGACAGGAACCCGCCGTGATGGGGGAAGATTGGGCTCTTAGTTTCTAAGCTGCCCTGCGCTTGGATGGGTAAGTGAAACCCCTTTATTTACTTATTGTGGGGTGTCCCAGTGATTGTAACAATCAGTCAGGCTAGCTAGAAGCTGGACACCTGTGTCTGGTGACCTTACGGAGGAGTTTTGGGCTAGCTGTGGGTGTTTGCAAAGTGTACCTTTTTTGCTTGTGTCTAGCTGTTTTTTACATGTATGATGGTGCGCCATTTCGCCTTGGTTTGCCATGGCGCACGTGCATTCGCAAGAGGGCTGCTGTGCTCAGTTTATTTGGCAGCCATGGCGCACACAGCTTCGCCTTATGCCACATACACATGAGCGGATTTTCCGTCGGAAAAAACTTGGATAGTTTTTTAGACGGAATTCCGCTCAAGCTTGCCTTGCATACACACGGTCACACAAAAGTTCTCTGAACTTTCGACCATCAAGAACGCGGTGACATACAACACTGCGACGAGCTGAGAAAATGAAGTTCAGTGCCTCCGAGCATGCGTCGAATTGTTTCCGAGCATGCGTAGGAATTTTGCGCGTCGGAATTTGTACAGACGATCGCATTTTTGGATGAGAACTTTTTCCGACCGAAATATTGAGAACCTGCTCTCAATCTTTTGCTGGCGGGAATTCCGCCAGCAAAAGTCCGATGGAGCATACACACGGTCACATTTTCCGACCAAAAGCTCTCATCTGTCTTTTGCTGGCCGAATTTCCGATCGTGTGTACGCGGCAATAGGCGTTGTGCGCACTCGGAATCATGCATGCGCCATAGCCTGATCTGGGCGCACAGAGATTTGCGTCATATTATTATTATTATACAAGATTTATATAGCGCCAACAGTTTACGCAGCGCTTTACAATGTATAAGGGGGACAACACAATTACAGTACAGTTCAATACAAAAGGTACAGGAGGGCCCTGCTCGTAGAGCTTACATTCTAAAGGGAGGGGGTGGTGGTGCAAAAGGTAATAGCTGCAAAGAATGATTTGATGGGGGTGGCTCAGGGACTGTTATATGGGTGTGGGATAGGCTTCCCTGAATAAATTAGTTTTCAGGGATCTCCTAAAGGTGGACAGGGTAGGGGCTGATCGGACATACTGGGGCAGGGAATTCCAGAGAATGGGAGAGGCTCTGGAGAAGTCCTGAAGGCGAGCATGGGAGGAGGTAACAAGGTAGCTAGAGAGCAGGAGGTCCTGGAAGGAGCGTAGGGGGCGATTTGGGCGATATCTGCAGATGAGGTTGGTGATGTAGATGAGGGCGATGTTGTGAATGGCCTTGTATGTTATGGTTAGCATTTTGAATTTTACACGGTGGGGTAGGGGAAGCCATTAAAGGGATTGGCAGAGAGGAGCGGCAGTCACGGATCGATTAGTGAGGTGTATTAGTCTAGCAGCAGCATTCATAATAGACTGAAGGGGGATAGCCTGCTTAAGGGTAGGCCATTAAGGAGAGAGTTGCAGTAGTCGAGGCGGGAAATAATCAAGGAGTGAATAAGTTGCTTTGTGGTGTCATTAGTCAGGCAGGGTCGAATTCTAGAGATGTTGCGGAGGTTAAGGTGGCAGGATTTAGCCAGTGATTGGAAATGGGGGCTGAAGGAGAGGTCAGAGTCAAGGATTACACCCAGGACCCTGGCATGTGTGGAGGGACCAATGGTTGTGTTGTTAATATTAATGGTGAAGTCACAGGAGGGGGACCGTGAAGGAGGAAATATAACAAGCTCAGTTTTAGAAAGATTAAGTTTGAGGAAGTGGTGTGACATCCAATGCAAATACAGCCGCGCCCGTTGACCGCGTATGTGTATGCGCACAAAAGCGCAGAACGTCCCGGCGCGCGAATGTGTATGCGCACAAAAGCGCAGAACGTCCTGGAGCACAGGCAGCTTATTTAAGCTGTGTATGCCAAGCATGCACTGCTTCCAGAAGACAGCTGTGGGACACAGAGCAGGCTGTGAACCAGGCATTTGCAGCGGTTCATTTCTCCTTACCCAGGTCACGGGAGTCACCAGGTGTTGCTTGGCAGGCTAAGGTGCTTAGCAGGATTGTTGCATAGGGGCTTGGTAAAGGGTCTCCCTTCTAAGGTATGTTAATACTACACCCTGGTACTCCCTTTTTGTGGCTTGTAAATGTCTTCAAAAAAGAGAAGCAGGACTAAGACTACATGGAAGGGCACACCTATGTCATCAGTAGCTCCTGATGAACCTAGTCGTATCCCTTGTGTTGTATCCCCGAAAGACCAGAGGCTTCCGGGCAATCTGAGCTACTGCATCTATCTGGTATGGTGCCTACAGTAAACGCTGCTGCTTCACCCTTTATCACCAAGGATGTACTGTCCTCGGCCCTAGCCAGGTGAGAGCACAGTATTGCTGGCATGATTGCCTCATCCCGCAGGGTGGAAAGAAGCATGACAGATCCCCCTCCCCTGAGCCTCCTAGTTTGAAGCAGGAATGGGTCGAGGATGGGGAAGAGCTAAAGGTTCAAGATTCTGTGGAGGGCCTGGCGGATGAGTCTGCTACTGAGCAACCCGGACAAGAAGATAATCCAGTTGGTGTCTGCCTCAGTCGCAGAGGCTTTTGATCCAGACTCTTAACGAGCTGGTTCATTCTGTCTTTAAGTTGCCTCTTGCGGAGGTTACTGAGCCCCCTGGTCCTCTTTGGGTTCCCTGAGGCCTCTTCAGGCCACACAGGCTTTTCCCTTTCACCCTATTTTGAAACGGGGTGTTTGATGATTGGGAGATCCTGACAGGATTTTTGTTCCTCCTAAGAGGTTTTCCCTTTTATATCCCATGGATGAAAAGTTCACTAAGAAGTGGAGCATGCCAGCCGTAGATGCAGCAGTCTCTTCCTTAAACAAGAACTTAACTTGTCCGGTGGATAATGCACAGGGCTTGAAAGACCCTGTTGACAAGAAACTGGAGTCATTATTAAAGTCTTCCCTTTCTTTGGCCAGTTCAGCTATTAAGCCAGCTGTTGCAGCAATTGGTATTTGCCAATCCGTAAAGGATCAGGTCAGTCTGCCTGATAGGCCTAACCAGGAGGATGATCTTGCTGAAAATAAGACAGATATTCCTTGAGCGCTGTGTTTTGCTGTTGATTCCATAAAGGATTCAATACAGCAGGTTTCTCATTTGACTCTCTTGTCTGTACATATGTCCAGACTTTTGTGGCTTAAGAACTGGTCATCTGAGCTTCCTTGTAAGAAGTTATTGACAGGTTTCCCCTTTCATGGGAAACATTTGTTTGGTGATGATTTGGACAAATATATCCAAAAGATTTCCGGAGGGAAGAGCTCTCTACTTCCTGTAAAGAGAAGCACCAGGCACCCCCCGTTTAAAACCTCAGGGACTGCTTCCTCAGGTGTCTCAGCGCCAAGGCGGTTCCGCCCCTAACAGGGCGCTAGAGCCAGGGGCAAGCCGCAAGGCCAGGGCCAGAAAAAGCCCTGGGTTCAAAGCTCTTCTAAACCCAGCACCAAGCCCTCCTTTTGAGGGGACGCCCCCACTCTATTGGGTGGGGGGAAGGCTGCTGCACTTTGCGGACATTTGGAGAACAGTGGTTCAGGACACGTGGGTCACCCCGACTATATCCCGCGGTTACAAGCTGGAGTTACGGGGAGTTCCCCCTTAGAGGTTTCTAAGATCCAGCGTTCCCTCGGATCCTCCAAAGAGAAACTTACTGTTTCAGGCACTACATCATTTAATGCATCAAGGAGTGATTGTACAGATTCCTGTATCCAAAAGCTGCACAGGGTTTTATTCAAACCTGTTTATGGTTCAAAGACCAAACGGGTATACAAGGCCCATTTTGGATCCAAGATCCCAAAACCAGTATCTACTAATCCAGTCCTTTCGGATGGAGCCTGTCCGCTCAGTTGTAGCCTCGCTCCAGATGGGAGTCTTTCTAGCCTCCATCAATATAAAAGACGCGTATTTACACGTACCTATCTTTCAGCCTCATCAGAGGTTCCTGCGATTTGCAGTAGAGGAGCGTCATTCTCCATTTATGACTCTACCCTTTGGGCTTACCACAGCTCCCCGGGTGATCACAAAGGTCCTAGCACCAGTACTGGGTCTTTTACGGGCCCAAGGGATCTTGGTGCTCGAGTATCTGAACGACCTCCTGCTCAGAGATCACTCACTATAGGCTCTAGAACAGAGCATAACCTGCACAGTGCGGTATTCGGAAAGCTTAGGCTGGATCATAAATACCGAAAGGTCAGCCTTGAGACCAGCTCAAAATCTGATGTATTCGGGTCTGATCCTAGATACGGTCCAAGCAAGGGTATTTTTCTCACCCGTAAAGATCTGTGCCCTAAAGGATCAGGTGTGTCAGATAAGGGGCACCAGACAACCCTCCATTCAGCTCTGTATGAGTCTTCTAGCCTATCAATGAAATTCCATTAGACTTGCTGTCACTCAAGCGAGCCTTCCTGATGGCCATCACCTCGGCTAGAAGGGTGTTGGAGTTGGGGGCCCTTTCGTACAGGGAACCATATTTGATCCTTCACCACGACAGGGTTGTGTTATGACCTGTTCCATCCTTTTTGCCAAAAGTGGTGTCAGCCTTTCATTTAAATCAGGACGTTATTTTGCCTTCTTTTTTCTCTCAGCCTCGTTCGGCGGAAGAGAGACGACTGCATTCCTTGGACGTTGTCCAGGCAGTCAAGGTTTATTTGTCTAGATCTGCGGAGATCCGAGGATCAAACTCCTCTTTTGTTTTACCAAAAGGACCCAAGAAGGGGCAGGCAGCTTCCAAAGCTTTCATTGCCAATTGGGTCTGTCAATTGGTCATTCAGGCCTATGGTCTGAAACATAAAGCTCCTCCCTTTAGGGTGAAAGCTTATTCTATCAAGGGTGTAGGAACCTCCTGGGCTTTTCGCCATCAGGTATCTGTGGCTCAGATTTGTAAGGCTGCTAGCTGGTCTGTAGTGCATACGTTCACAAAATGTTTTCAAGTGGATGTTCAAGCAGCTACGGATTTGGCTTTGAGCCGCAGTGTACTGCGAGCTGCTGTATAAGGTCTGATGGCTATTGTTTGTCAGGGTGTCTCCGTCCCCTCAAAGCTATTGCTCTGGGACGTCCCAGTAGGTAATGAATATTAGCCTAACTCTGTGTCCCATGATGTATGAAAAAGAAAAAAGGATTTTTTTCCATCATACTTACCTGCAAAATCCTTTTCTTTGAGTACATCATGGGACACAGAGAACCCTCCCTTCTTTTTTGAGGATTCAGTGCTTGCTACAAAACTGATATACTTCCTGTAAGGGAGGGGTTATATAGGGGATCTTTGTCTACCAGTGTCCATTCACCTAGAGATGGCGTATAACCAAGTAGGTAATGAATATTAGCCTAACTCTGTGTCCCATGATGTACTCAAAGAAAAGGTTTTTACAGGTAAGTATGACGATAAAAATCCTATTTTTTTTGGCAGTCTACACCAACCTCCATCACAAGGAGTGGTGCTACCAGTTCCTTCAGCGGAAAAGTTCTGGGGTTTTTATTCAGACTTAACACCCCAATTCCAAAACAAGCTTTGGCCCAGAGAAGATGGTGGCATTTCTGGATAATTGTTAGATATGGCTGCTTTTTCGCATAATATAGCTTAGTACTTCCTTTAGTCGCAAGCCATGGGACCCCCAAGTCCGCCAAGCATGGTGAACGGTGTTCACAAACAATGATTTTTGGAAGTTTTCCTGATCCCATGCAGTGATGTCCATCACAGAATCGTGCCTTTTGTTTTAATGCAGTGACGTCTGAGAGCTCGATGATCATGGGCATCCAATATTGCACTTCTGCCTTGTCCCTGGCACACAGCGATTTCAGATTCTCGTAATCTTTTGATATTGTGTATAGTAGATAATAATATATTTAAAGTCTTGCAATTTTACATTGAGAAACATTATTCTGAAATTGTTCGACAATTTAGACACAGAGTTTTTACACGGGTGGAACCTGTAACATGTTCCAAAGCTGAACCTATCCTTTAAAATGGCTGAACAGATTACATTGTGTGCCACAATTTCTTATGGAATCGGCAAGCTCTGTCATTGCTTCTCTCTGGCAAAGGCAATTTCCAAAAAAAATAAAAGTAGAATCGCACTTATGGTCCAATCAAAAAGAAAAGCAGCTAGCACACTAGATACAAATGATTATAGAACATAGAAAAAACAGAGCTGTACTAATGAAAAAAAATATATATATCTCATCATAACGCAATTCAGTACGCTAGCACACTAGATACAAATGATTATAGAACATAGAAAAAACAGAGCTGCACTAATCAAAAAAAATATATATATATTTCATCATAACGCAATTCAATACAGTGAAAACAATTGATAAAGATAAAAGTGATGATTACCGTATATACTCGAGTATAAGTCGTTCCGAGTATAAGTCGAGGCCCCTAATTTACCACAAAAAACTGGGAAAAACTTATTGACCCGAGCATAAGACGAGGGTGAGAAATGCAGAGGGTCAACAATGCCCATCTGCAGCTGCATGCCTCCCTGTGTCCTGTGCAGCCTACCTGTACCCTGTGCATGTGTCCTGTACATGTACATGTGTGTCCTGTACATGTGTGTCCTGTACATGTGTGTCCTGTGTCCCTGTGTGCATGTGTCCTGTGTGCATGTGCAGCCTACCTGTGTCCTGTGCAGCCTCCCTGTGGCGATCTCCATCCTTCCTGTGGCGATCTCCATCCTCCCTGTGGCGATCTCCATCCTCAGGCGGCAGCTGGCATGTGATGATAGTGTTCGGCGGCCATTCCACAGTTCAAAAGCCGCGCCTCCTCCTCGTCTGTGATAGGCTGACCGCTGACTGCCTATCACGGACATTCTCTCATTCTCATACCACGGACGAGGATGAGAGAATGTCCGTGATAGGCTGTACACTGACAGCTGTTCAGCCTATCACAGAGGAGCAGGAGGCGCGGCTTTTGAAAGCTGGAAAAGCCCCCGGACACTGTCATCACACACCGGCCACCGTCTGCCTGCATGACACGCTGATCATGCAGATAGACGGCGGTGACTCGAGTATAAGTCGAAGGGGACACTTTCAGCCCAAAAAAAAGGGCAGAAAAATTCGACTTATACTCGAGTATATACGGTAATCAATATGCAAAAAAGATATTGTATACAATACTAGCAACAGTGTCACAGAAATAACAAAACAAGTCCATTCACCATACAATGTGAAAAAAGCTCCTACACCTTATGTCACACAAGGCGCACCGCAAAGGGATGAACAACCCAACCCAATCTCCTTTTGAGTATTGATATTTTTATCAATCATTTTTACTGCACAGAAGTGTGTTAAGGGGGATTTCTTGCATAGGTAGACATGCAAGATGTCTATCTACATATGCATTCTACCTACATTTTACCATAACATCAAGGCTTTCTGCCTTTTGCTGTGTGAAAGCAATACTTCCAATTTGTGGGAACTACAGTCATGGCCAAAAATTGTTGGCACCCCAGAAATTTTTCCAGAAAATCAAGTATTTCTCACAGAAAAGTATTGCAGTAACACATGTTTTGCTATACACATGTTTATTCCCTTTGTGTGTATTGGAACAAAACAAAAAAAGGGAGGAAAAAAAGCAAATTGGACATAATGTCACACAAAACTCCAAAAATGGGCTGGTCAAAATTCTTGGCACCCTTTCAAAATTGTGGCTAAATAAGATTTTTTCAAGCATATGATGCTCCTTTAAACTCACCTGGGGCAAGTAACAGGTGTGGGCAATATAAAATTCACACCTGAAAGCAGATAAAAAGGAGAGAAGTTCACCACACTAAGCATGGACAACAAAAAGAGAAGAGAACTGTCTGAGGACTTGAGAACCAAAATTGTGGAAAAATATCAACAATCTCAAGGTTACAAGTCCATCTCCAGAGATTTAGATTTGCCTTTTTTCCACAGTGCGCAACATTATATTATTATTAGAAGTTTGCAACCCATGGCTAATCTCTCTGAGCGTGGACGGAAGAGAAAAATTTATAAAAGGTTGCAACGCAGGGTAGTCCGGATGGTGGATAAGCAGCCCCAAACAGGTTCCAAAGAAATTCAAGCTGTCCTGCAGGCTCAGGGAGCATCAGTGTCAGCGCGAACTATCCGTCGACATTTAAATGAAATGAAACGCTATGGCAGGAGACCCAAGAGGACCCCACTGCTGACACAGAGACATAAACAAGCAAGACTACAGTTCGCCAAAATGTACTTGAGTAAGCCAAAATCCATCTGGGAAAACGTCTTGTGGACAGATGAGACAAAGATAGAGCTTTTTGGTAAAGCACATCATTCTACTGTTTACCAAAAAACGGAATGAGGCCTACAAAGATAAGAACAAAGTACCTACAGTGAAATATGGTGGAGGTTCAATGATTTGGGGTTGTTTTGCTGCCTCTGGGTGCCTTGAATGTGTGCAAGGCATCATGAAATCTGAGGATTGCCAAAGGATTTTGGGTCGCACTGTAGAGCCCAGTGTCAGAAAGCTGGGTTTGCATCCGAGATCTTGGGTCTTCCAGCAGGACAATGACCCCAAACATACATCAAAAAGCACCCAGAAATGGATGGCAACAAAACGCTGGAGAGTTCTAAAGTGGCCAGCAATGGGTCCAGATCTAAATCCCATTGAACATCTGTGGAGAGATCTTAAAATTGCTGTTGGGAAAAGGCGCCCTTCCAATAAGAGAGACCTGGAGCAGTTTGCAAAGGAAGAGTGGTCCAAAATTCCGGGTGAGAGGTGTAAGAAGCTTATTGATGGTTATAAGAAGAGACTGATTTCAGTTATTTTTTCCAAAGGGTGTGCAACTAAATATTAAGTTAAGGGTGCCAAGAATTTTGACCAGCCCATTTTTGGAGTTTTGTGTGACATTATGTCCAATTTGCTTTTTTTCCTCCCTTTTTTGTTTTGTTCCAATACACACAAAGGGAATAAACATGTGTAAAGCAAAACGTGTTACTGCAATACTTTTCTGTGAGAAATACTTGATTTTCTGGAAAAATTTCTGGGGTGCCAACAATTTCGGCCATGACTGTATACCCCTTGAATGTTCACAAAAGTGCTTGCCCCTCTTCTTGCTCTTCTGCAGACCCAGAGCATTATTGCCACTGGGTATTTAGGCAACCTCCTGCTCAAGAGCTCATCAGTCACAACTTTGTCTGCCAATGTCCAAAGGATGGTTCAGTTCCTTCATACCCATCTGCTGGTTTCCAAAATCTGCCCTCCAGTCCTCATACCATCTGAAGTACATAGGTCCAATCTTGGACACAGCCCAAGATAGAATTTTCTTTCCTTTATAAAAGGTTGGCTCCTGTAAGGTTCCAATGCAGACCTGGAATTTTTTGAAACAATCAAACAGTACAGAACTCCACCTGGAATGCAGCTAGTGAGATTGGAGTGGAACAATTCTACAAGAAGACCCCTGGTCAAATCTAAAGAAGTATCAAGCCGCTGTTTGATATATATTTGAAATCTTATTTTATGGAACAATTTAACTTTTTGTTGGCTGAGCTGTACACAAGCATGTTCTTGGTAAATAGTTAAACCACTCTGAAATGATACAGTTGGTCTTGTTGTTTTGCCCTATCATCTCTACAATCTGACATGGATTTCTTGCATCTGGCTTTAAATCTGCATCTCTAAAGTGTGGATTTTTACACTTCTATAAGTGCTTTATCTTGTGCTAAATATTGTAGGCACATACTGTATATCCACAAATGATTGATGCAGGTAAAAAATTTCCAAAATCCTCTTTGGGTGACTGTCATTAAGGTATATAGGGAACGCATTCATAGAATGGCTTTTTTTTTTAATCACACCTGCCCAGTGTGTCTTTTTAAAGCAAAATGCACCAATATTTAGGCAGTTATACTTTCCTTTAGAAGAAAGTAATTTCCCATCATGCTGGCTTTATTCTACAACTTTCAAATTTGTTTTTACATGTGGGGAAAAGTACAGCTCCCACTGTACTGTGTGCCCACTGAGATTTAAGCACCCAAAAATTCAAACATCTCCACCTCCTTCTCCAGACAATGCTAATATCTGAGCCTTGGGTTGTATATTTTGTAAGTTTTCAAGAGAAGAAGGGGGGGGGGGGACACCTGCAGTGCTTACATTTGAGCAGGCATGGAAGTAAGACCAGAGCTGTACAATGCGCCCCCCTTCCCCCATCCCCCACATGTAAAAGAACAGAGTTGAAACCTGTAGAATAAAGTCAGCATGATGGCATGTTTCTTTTTTGCCAACCAAATGTACAACTGGTGCAATACTAGTGCCACCTTCTGTACATGTATTGACTTTGCTTTCTATTGACATGTTAATTTCTTCTTATGTCTGTTTTGCAAGATATCTTATGCGCAGCAGCATTCAGCAACTGTTAAGCTTAATGTACACGGACCTCTCCTGAACGATATAACTTGACAGATAGTAACCAACGTTTAATAAAATCAGTTTTGCTGCGTTTTAGAAGCATTTTCTTTTTTATCTCTATTAAAACCGCCTGTAAACGAAACGCGGCTGAGCGCAAATTACTGCATTTACAAGCTGTTACAGACATTTGGCATTTCAAATGCCTCTGAACATCTGTCCTAAACGCATTTTTTTTTTAATTTGCTTTCTAAAAAATGCTTCTAAACTTAACTGCCTAGAAATGACTATGAACAACCCTGTGTACATGTACTCATAAGATAACATAGAAGAGAGTTCAGGGGCAGCTGAAAAAACAACCTCAACTGCTCCTAAACGTCAGTTTACCAGCAGCAGTATACATGAAGCCTTACAACCCACCAGCAAAAAGAAACAGATTTGCACCACCTCATAGTAGGTATATTATTGAACTGCTGTCCAACAGGTCCTAATTGCTTTAGTGGCCCTAGTGGAGCAGTACAGGAACAATCTTCGCTGCTGGTGTGTCCTCTATTTTAAAGTCTGGTTTGCAAGATCCTTGCGCCAGGCCAATGCAAAGTCTTTCATAGTGACCCACAGTAGAACTACTTGTTCTATAATGAGTTTGAAATATTCTCTGTTGCAAAAAATGTACACTGGTTTATAAAAGACAGATCTGCCCTTCTTTTTCAAATGCAGCAGTGATGGTAACTTTACACTGAATATGAAGTAACAGACTTGTTAGCAGGTGCCCAGTTTTCCACTTTCTTTTACCTGAAGCTGTCCAGTTCTGCTCTAGCCATCATTTCAAAGTTCATTGCATACCTGTTCTTTGAGAGTATTCATTGGTGCTTTCCTTGCAGCTTTTAGCCGTTCCTCCCGACAAGACTATGGATCTGCAGATCCGGGCTTCACTATGAGAAGGAAGATGGAACATCTGAGAGAAGAGAGAGAGCAGATAAACCAGCTGCGTAATGTATGTATTCAGAATATAGTGCTGGCTGTGGGAGCATGACTTAATATGAAAGAAACAAGACACTTTCATTTTTCTGGGAAGTAAAAAGGAGACTCTTAAGCCTCGTACACACAATGAGAATATCGGACAAATGATCGTCTGTTTTTTTGGGGGTTTTTTTGCATGCTAGTCTCATATCAAAAAAGAAGAGGTTACTCAACTTCTCGTACGACGGAATTCAATTTTGGAAGTGATGTAATGTATTCTTTCATTTCCGAGCATGCATAGCCTTGGTCTTCAAAATTTTTTGGGGACATAAACTGTACTGATTAAGTGAAAATTGTACGATTTGGTATCGTACGAGAAAAATTTTCGTGTTGGTCCCTTTGGATAATTTCAGATGAACTGTCGTGATCGGCTCTCAAAAGCTGTGTACTAAAGAACAGATTATCAGACGATTGCTTCGAAAGCGGTATTTTTTGGCCGCTTTTTTGATAGTGTGTACTGGGCTTTAGTGGGGTTTACAAACATTACTGCCTAATTCATTTGAATAACCAGGGTCTGCCATATATTAAACTCTAGAATAGTTTTTTTATTCATAATAGTATGAATATATGAAAATTGTTTGTGAAACATAAATTTTGAAACATAATTCATAGTAGGAAAAGCACAACAGATGAAGGAATCTCCCCTGCCAGGTCTTATATTTAAGCAGGCACAAAACCCACAGCTGACTGAATACTTGGGACAGTCGACATAGCTACCGATGTCTCAGATCAAATGAAATTTGAGTCTTATATGGGTAGCTGTTAGACAGTTGCCACCAGAATAGGTGTCCCTTTTGGAAGATTTCCCATTACTTTTTATTATCAGTGACAATGGTCATAAGGACAGAAAGAGGTGGTGAATCTCCCAAGCAGGGACATGGACTGCAATAATTCTTGACAATGATTTTAACATACTCTTTCCAGAACAAAGAAAAGTGTTGGGTTTACATACACGTTAAATTTTGATTTAAGAAATAAAAATTTTGCTCAGGGAGAACAAATTTTTACAAAAGATCAGTTTAAAAATAGATATGTTATTCATCCCTTGTGATAAAAAAAACCCTTAAAGGTACAGTGTAAAAATAAAAGAAATAAAATGAAATGCATTTTTTTTTTTGAAAAGCAGCCCCATCCCCCCATGCAACATGCACAAAGGTGAACACACGCAGCAGTCCCGCAAGCACATGTAAGCAGCACACGTGAGGTATCGCCGCAAACGAGTGAGAGCAATCATTTTTGGGCCAGCCCTCCTTTCTTTTTCTAAACTGTGCCATGTTTGGTATCTATTTCCTCTGCGTAGTTTCATCTTTTATATTTTACAAAAAAAGTGGGTATTATATTGTGTTCACTAAAATTAATTAACCACTTAAAGACCACCTACCGCATATGTATGCATACCTGTACGTCATTTCATGCAATATATACTGTGGGTGCGTGCACCCATTGGACAGAGGAGGAGCCAATCAGCAGGTCCGGCATACCCGATGTCCACGGGCCACCTGCGATGGTTCTCTAGAGAGGCAGAGCGGTGATTTGCCTGTGTAAACAAGGCAGATCGCCATTCTGACAGGAGGACACAGATCTTCTGTTCCTGCTAAGCAGGGACCCGGATCTCTGTGTTCACCCAGTCAAGTCCATCTACCCACACAGTTAGCAAGCACCTCCCAGGGACACATTTAACCCTTTGATCACCCCTTCCCTGCCAGTGTCATTAGTACAGTAACGGTGCATATTTTTAGCACGAATCACTGTAATAATGTCACTGGTTCCCAAAAAAGTGTCACGTGTCCGATTTGTCTGCCGCAATGTCGCAGTCCTGCTAAAAAACACTGATCGCCGCCATTACTAGTAAAAAAAAATATCCCATATTTTGTAGATGCTATTATTGGGATTTTTTTTTACCAAAAATATGTAGCAGAATACATATTGGCCTAAACTGATGAAGTTAGATTTTTTTCTTTAATTTATTGGGTATGTTTTATAGCAGAAAGTAAAAAAATATTGTTTTGTTTTTTTCAAAATTGTCGCTCTTTTTTTTGTTTATAGCGCAAAAAATAACTGCAGAGGAGATCAAACACCACCTAAAGAAAGGACATACATTTTATTTGGGTACAGTGTCCCACAACCTCGCAATTATCAGTTAAAGTAAAGTAATGCCGTATCGCCAAAAATTACCTGGTCATTAAGGGGGTAAAACCTTCCGGGGCTGACGTGGTTAAAGTGTATTTTTTCCAAAAACTTTGTGTTTGTAAAACAGCTGCGCAACTACCGTGTGACATAAAAAATTGTAACACCCACCATTTTATTCTCTAGAACCTCTGCTTAAAAAAATATATAATGTTTGGTTTGAAGTAATTTTCTAGCAAAAAACAAAATGCTGATTTTTGAGAGAATTGGCTTGGCTAGCTAGTGGTTAAAAACGGATTATTTGTTTTTTCCCTGGATATGAGGTAATGCTTCTTGAGAAAATACAAGCTGTCAATCGCAGTTCCTCCAAATTATTAAAAAAGCTTCAGGTTACTTCAGCATTTTAAAAGGCATGTTTGTTTGTTTTTTTTAATTAGTAGTTCTCTTCAGAACATTTCCTGAAGTGCTTTGTAAGGCACAGTTTGTCTGTTACCTCATAGTATTAAACCATGCAAAACTAAAACATATGTTGTGCAAGACTTTTTACCATTGAACTGTATATATAATGGCGTTGTTTTGTTTATGTTGTGTGTTTCCCAGAATCTATTAAGTTATAATTTACGTATTTTAGTAGAAATTTGGTTTACTTTTTCACAATCCATTATAAAAAAAAAAAAAAGCTGCAGATACAGCCAGATGTTTGCGTTCAGCTGTGGATAGGAAGCCTATACAAATCAATGACAACAATCCTGGATTCATTCACACACACTCCAAGTGAGATCATGGAGTACGGACGTAGTCACCCTCTAACAGGAAGTCAGATCACAGAAATAAAACAAATGATGTTAAAAAAAAAAAAATCACGATTCAAAGCTTGGTCTCATGTAGATGGTCGCATTTTTACCACCATTTGCACCCAGAGTCCCTATAAAGTACTCAAACACTTCCTTCTTACCTTTTGCCATGGAGTTCACTACAGGACAGTCAACACCTGGGTTGCTATGTATCCTTCTCCAGACATGCTTTTCACACCCTACTCCATGAGTACCTCACAGAATGACAGTCTAACTGATGGCAACAGAGAAACCAGGCACAAAGATACCATGGCAAAATTTCAGGCCAACCTTTGCTCTTTTGAAGATTTGCAAAGCGCTTAAACTGCTCAAAGTGACAATTCTTCCCTTGCACCAGAGCAGGACTCTATTTTAACACTGGTCTTTGCACCTGATTCTAGCTGTAATTCAGGCATGCAATGACTGGCCTATCTACCAAGGCAGATTTCTCTGCAACTATGTGAGACTTTCAAAAACCGTTACAGCTACTTCCCCATCTCCACCTTTTCTACCTGAGTTAAAAGTGAATCTACATGCTCTAGAAGCAGTAGAAATAGACTAAAGAGGACCACCTAAAGTTAGTGCTGGATGATGCTATGAAAGATTTCTCACTCTCAGGCTCCTATACATCTGATACCCTGGCTTCACCAAAATGCTCTCACTTATACTGTGCACAAAAACCTTGGCATAGTAAAGCTAGCCATATATTATATAATTTTCTTATTCAATTTCCTTTAGATTTGCCATGTCTAAAAAGATATTCTGAATCATGAACGAATAGAAGGAGTACGCTTAAAAAGACTTTCATTCCTCTAAAAATCACTGCTGAGCTCTATCCAGGGGAAAATGAATTCAGTATAACGTGGACTGTTCTGCTGTCTCAGTCTTAAAAATGTTACTGTGCCTTTAGAAAAAGTTCCTTCAGTTAAGGATTCTGCAGACAGAAAATTTGAGTTGTTCTTAAAAACTCTTTGCTCTAGCAGGCTCAGCTCTGTAACCAGCTATTGCTACAAGCTCCATATGTCAAACAGCTTGAAGCAATCAACAGGATCCTGTATTCCAAGATAGTTCAGTGTCCTAGAACAATTCATGGTGCAAATTTTAAAACTGGCTCTCATTAATGTCCAGATATGCAGAATCATGTGGCAAAAAGTGTAGACAACTGAAGCAGCATGCAAGGCTCCTTTCACATGGGGCAGACTCTGTTTTGGTTAGCAGGGCATCTGTCCACTGATCCCCTGCTGATCAGAGCAGAGCAGGTGGATGACAGGTCCGTGTCCATTCACTTTCTGCAGACTAGACATAGAAAGAGCCCACTCTGCTTTTAGGGGTGGTTCGTTGTAAACTGACTCCGCTGTCCGTTTACACCCGTATGCCCTCTCATCTGATTCTCCTAGACGGAGGACGGATCCCCTTCCATTTTTTTTTGTGGATTGGATTTCAGCTAGTCAGGTGTAAACAAACACAAGTCGGTTTACATCGGCCAGTGCATAGTGGGGAATGGACCGTCCGATCATCTCTGCCAGAAAAACTGACTAACCTGATTGAACCAATTATGTGACAGGGGTCTAATAGATGTCATGCTCATATGCCCTCTGAAGTTGGACATCTGTTTTAGTGATGCACTTGACATGTTAATTAAGGAGGTCACAGGAGGAAAGGCAGTTCTCCCACAATGAAAGGCTCCAAAACCTCCCTCTTGGGTATTGTTTACCTTCTTTAAACGAACAGCACTTCGTCACTCTCCCCAGGCTTTACCTTTACAGCCAAAATTTAGCTCTTCCTTTGAGTGCAAGACTTGGAACACAAAGTCCACCAAGCTCACCAACTCTTCTCCACAATGAAGAGTGAAGAGACATCTGTTGCAGTTTGAACCCATAGGTATGGGTTTTCTGTGACACAGAGGGATACATTTGGTTTCCAAAGGGTACAAAATATTTTCAAACCCTATCCCTTCTCCATTTTCTTCTCTCAAACCATCCAAAATCTGTCGAACGAAAGTCAGATTTGAAGACTTCCCTAAACTTTCTCTTGTCCTATGGGCTGGTTGTCCTGATGTGGGGGTATTCCTCCTATTCTGGATCTAAAATCCCCAAACAAGCACCTGCAGGTTCCATAGTTTCCGATAAAATCATAAGGTTGGTAATGACCCCTTTTGAGACCAGGAGAATATCACGCATCAGTATTTATTCAAGAGGAGTATCTGCACATTCCCATTTACCCACCTCATCTGCGTTTTCTGCATTTTGCAGTAGGAAACAAGCATTTTAAATTTGTTCCACTGCCATTTGGCCTATTCTAGGTCCCCAGGGTATTCAGAGGTGCTTGACTTTCTAAGAACTCGGGGCATTCAGGTCATAGGGTACTTAGACAACCACTTGAAGAATCCGTCACCTTTTATCCCCATTAAAATTACCTGCAAACATCCAAATGACAAGGCAGATGCTCTAGGTCTTCACCTGTGTAATTAACCTTCAAAAGTATGTTCTCCAGCCTTCACATTGTCTAGAATACTTAGGCCTCATTCTAGACAGGACCCAGGCAAAGGTTTTCCTCTTGCAAACAAACTTGCCTTTCAAAGATTCCATGGATCCATTGGAGCTTAAAGGATATGTTCACCTTTTGACAAAAAGTAATAAATGCACGTTTTTTTTTTCAGGTAAAAAAAGTGCATTTATTATTTTTTGTTGCAGGAGCCTGTAAAGCATTGCACCAACGATCAGCACATCGCTGGTGATATGCAGGTCTCCTGCAGGTCTGTCAGTGTATCGGCTTGCTCATACCTGATACATTTGCACAACACTTTGATAGTCCATCGAAATTTACAAGCCGACAGCCGCAGAGCCTGCCGGGCCTTGTAGTTTTCCATTCACAGAGCACTGTGAATTAGTGATGTGGCGGGGCAGACAGAGCCCCGCACGACTGCGTTTTGTTTTAAAGTTTGACAGCTAGCGGGAGGAGAAAATCTGTTCATAACATGTTACACCCATATTCAGGGTCCTAGCACTCATATTAGTTTCGTTCGAGACTGTTCCTTTTGCTCAGTTACACTCGAGGCCTCTTCAGCATAACATTCTGTTGGCCTGGAACAAACACACTCCCTCTCCTTAAACTTCTTCCCATGCTTCTCTCCACTCAAGCAAAGAACTCCATAACTTGGTGGATTTCCATCCCTAACATTGGATGGTGGCTGAGGGGATTGTTCCAGTCTCCCGCGAACCAAGTGAAGCCAAAACTCCCCATCGATATCCTGGAGCTCAGAGAAATAAAACTAGCTATGCGTCACTGGAACACCCTTTTTCAGGGTGCAACTGTACAAAGCTACAACAGTGGCTTAGATCAACCATTAGGGGGGTTTCAGAAGTCAAGCAGGAAGTAAGCCTTGTCCTCTCCCAAGCTGAGAACCATTGTACAGCAATCTCTGCTGTTCACATTTCGGGAATGGACAATTGACAGGCAGATTTTCTCAGCTGTCACCACCTGGGCCAGGGGAAGTGGCCCCCCATCCTGACATATTAGATCTCTTATGCCAGAAATGGGGAACTCCAGATGTGGACATCCTGGCCTCCAGAGTAAACAATAAGTTACCTCTATTTGTGGCCAAGACCAGAAATTCTTTAGCCCTGTTAATTCCCTGGACTGTATTGTGACTATGTATGCCTTTCATCCAGTGCAGATTCTTCCCTTAATGTGTTGCAGAATAGAAGAACAGAAAACAAAAAGGTGATTTTCATTGCACCGAACTGGCCCAGATGGGACTATTATGGACCCTTATTTTTAATGTGGATTTAATAATTAACTTCTTTACGCTATGGATTCCATGTGTCTCTAATTCTATGTACATGGAATGCTCCTTGAGGTCTGTTTCCAGGAGTCATATAGGAAAAAAGCGCCAAGAGTCCTGCATTCTTGTTTGTTTACTGAACAGCTGACTGGAGGAGTTACATTTGACGAGTGGACACTATATGGGACTTAATTATATCAACCCCTTATTTTGCTGGAAGATTTATGACATCGAAGTGAGACTTGTAGGCCATTCTGACAAAAAAAAGTTACACTAGACACTTTTTAGCCTATTTGCACCTGGTTATGCTGCTTTTTGCAGTATTTTGCACATTTTAAGCTAGAGTTGCACTTTATAGTTGCATTTTTGTACATACAGTCAGGTCCATAAATATTGGGACATTGACACAATTCTAATCTTTTTGGCTCTATACACCACCACAATGGATTTGAAATGAAACAAACAATATTTTCTTTACCTGCAGACTTTCAGATTTAATTTGAGGGTATTTACATCCAAATCAGGTGAACGGTGTAGGAATTACAACAGTTTGTATATGTGCCTCCACTTTTTAAGGGACCAAAAGTAATGGGACAATTGGCTGCTCAGCTGTTCCATGGCCAGGTGTGTGTTATTTCCTCATTATTCCATTTACAAGGAGCAGATAACAGGTCCAGAGTTCATTTCAAGTGTGCTATTTGCATTTGGAATCTTTTGCTGTCAACTCTCAATATGAGATCCAAAGAGCTGTCACTATCAGTGAAGCAAGCCATCATTAGGCTGAAAAAACAAAACAAACCCATCAGAGAGATAGCAAAAACTTTAGGTGTGGCCAAATCAACTGTTTGGAACATTCTTAAAAAGAAAGAACACACCGGTGAGCTCAGCAACACCAAAAGACCCAGAAGACCACGGAAAACAACTGTGGTGGATGACCGAAGAATTCTTTCCCTGGTGAAGAAAACACCCTTCACAACAGTTGGCCAGATCAAGAACACTCTCCAGGAGGTAGGTGTATGTATCAAAGTCAACAATCAAGAGAAGACTTCACCAGAGTGAATACAGAGGGTTCACCACAAGATGTAAATCATTGGTGAGCCTCAAAAACAGGAAGGCCAGATTAGAGTTTGCCAAACAACATCTAAAAAAGCCTTCACAATTCTAGAACAACATCCTATGGACAGATGAGACCAAGATCAACATGTACCAGAGTGATGGGAAGAGAAGAGTATGGAGAAGGAAAGGAACTGCACATGATCCAAAGCATACCACCTCATCAGTGAAGCATGGTGATGGTAGTGTCATGGCGTGGACATGTATGGCTGCCAATGGAACTGATTCTCTTGTGTTTAGTGATGATGTGACTGCTGACAAAAGCAGCAGGATGAATTCTGAAGTGCTTCGGGCAATATTATCTGCTCATATTCAGCAAAATGCTTCAGAACTCATTGGACGGCGCTTCACAGTGCAGATGGACAATAACCCGAAGCATACTGCGAAAGCAACCAAAGAGTTTTTTTAAGGGAAAGAAGTGGAATGTTATGCAATGGCCAAGTCAATCACCTGACCTGAATCCGATTGAGCATGCATTTTACTTGCTGAAGACAGAACTGAAGGGAAAAAGCCCCAAGAACAAGCAGGAACTGAAGACAGTTGCGGTAGAGGCCTGGCAGAGCATCACCAGGGATGAAACCCAGCGTCTGGTGATGTCTATGCGTTCCAGACTTCAGGCTGTAATTGACTGCAAAGGATTTGCAACCAATTATTAAAAAGGGAAAGTTTGATGGAGGATTGTTAATCTGTCCCATTACTTTTGGTCCCTTAAAAACTCATTTCAAATCCATTGTGGTGGTGTATAGAGCCAAAAAGATTAGAATTGTGTCGATGTCCCAATATTTATGGGCCTGACTGTATTAGGTTTACATACGAGTACTATATATGGAAAAAGTTTAGGACACAATATTTATGGACAGGAATTACACAAGCATAAGATATTATATAGCAGGGGTTGGGAACCTATGGCTCGCTAGCCAGATGTGGCTCTTTTGATGGCTGCATCTGGCTCGCAGGCAAATCTTTAATAAAAAAATTATTAACATTAAAAATATAAAACATTCTCATGTATTTCAATCCATTCATTTCCTACCGCTCATGTTCATGGTTGCGGGTAGGGATGGGCTTTATGTTCGGGTGTTCGCGGCAAATTCGAAAGCCGTGGAACACCCTTTAAAAGTCTATGGGAGAGATCAAAAGTGCTAATTTTAAAGGCTTATATGCATGGTATTGTCATAAAAAGTGTTTGGGACCTGGGTCCTGCCCCAGGGGACATGCATCAATGCAAAAAAAAGTTTTTCTGGAGCAGTGATTTTAATAATGCTTAAAGTGAAACAATAAAAGTGTAATATTCCTTTAAATTTCGTACCTGGGGGGTGTCTATAGTATGCCTGTAAAGGGGCGCATGTTTAGAACAGTCTGACAGCAAAATGACATTTCTAAAGGAAAAAAAGTCATGTAAAACTACTATCGCTAGCGCCGGCTATAATGAATTGTTGGTCCGGCAATACACATAACAGTTCATTGATAAAAACGGCATGGAATTTCCCCACAGGGGAACCCCAAACCAAACCAAAATTTAAAAAAAAAAAGAATGCCTGGGGGTCCCCCTAAAATCCATACCAGGCCCTTCAAGTCTGGTATGGATATTAAGGGGAACCCCACGCCAAAATAATGTGTTTCCACCCTCCGCTGGTAGCCCCTAGCGTTACCCTTGATGGCCACACTTCGGCTTCTGCCCTTCGAGTGGTGTCTTTCTGGCAACATTTTATTTCTATACCAGTACCAGATCCTCATCCGTCATGTTTATAGCTCCCCTGGGTCGCCGCGGGAGATCAATTTTCGGTGGCATTGTCCTGCGCCTGATGTCTGCGGGGACATGGTTGAAACCTATCTACAGAACCCCTCCTGATGAAGCGGCTATGGTCCGCGAAACTAGTCGAGGATTTTTAATTCTGTGATCTATCGTTCCACTGTATAATTCCCCTTCGGGCTAAATGATTTAGATATCTGTACTGTTGTCATGTTTTATCGTGTAACTGTTGATTATTTTCTGCATCAATAAAATCAACTGTACAAATTTTATATCATTGCTGATTATCTATTTCTATATACATTTTTTATTGTACCGCAATAGTCCAAATGCCCTCATGTCCTTTTGGTGGCCTGATTGGGGACCAGGCTCCCAATGTCTTTATATGTTGCTTACATATTATAACAAAAATGTTATTTTGCGTGTGTTCCCCAACACGCAGTAATGTGAATCAAGCCTTAGCCCCGGTTCACACTGAGGCAGCGCTAATTGCAGCGCGACTGCCTCAGGCGACCTGGACACGACAGGGGCGGCGACTTGCAAAACGACTTCTATATAGAAATCTATGCAAGTCGCCTCAAGTCGCCCCCAAAGTAGCACAGGAGTCTTTTTCTAAGTCGGAGCGACTTGCGTCGCTCCGATTAGAACGGTTCCATTGTACAGAACGGGGAGCTACTTGTCAGGCGGCTAAGTCGCCTGACAAGTCATCCTAGTGTGAACCGACCCTAAGACTAGGGTGCCTCGAGACTAAAAATACTTTTTAAGGGCGCCCTGACTGAAAAAAAGTTGAAAAACGCTGCTGTACTGTACAATTCAGATAAAAGGAATTTTGACTTGCCTGGGAATTCCATACCTTGGTGTACCTTCCTTCTGTATTACTCTGCATAGCTTTCTTGCAAAAAAAACAAACAAAAAACTGAGGTCTCAGAGGGGGCAGAGTTTTGAGGCATACTGTTCAGTCACTTGAGGATAGCAGCTTATAACTCTGTCTGCATTAATATCCAGCCTCTGTCCTGTACTGTACTTCAAGATATGGAATTTACAGGTAAGTTATTTTTTTATTTTTGTTTTTGTGAAAAGAACGCCCATCTCTGCGTTCTTTTACTGACTGACCAAACACAAATTATGGACGCACAACCAATGTTCTATAGCGATATACCTTTAGGTAAGGTGCATATAAGGAGGTTAATCAATCTCCAATGAATAGTGCATGTAACAAACAAATTGTTTAAAACACTAAAAGTCCATTCACTAAGGGCAGCTGCCTAGTGGAAACAGAAGCAGGTTACGATAAACAGCTGAAGAAAACAAAAAGAAGAGGCACCTCCAAGTGTAAGAGCATGGGACAATTTTGCCATTTGTCTTAAGTCATTAAATTGTCCCATACTCCTACACTTAGAGGCGCCTCTTCTTTTTGTTTTATTTTACTGACTAGCATCAGCCCTTTTTCCAGGAGTACAATTGTCTGCCGGGTGCTTGTCCCTGCTATAAACTACAAGCCAGCGTGCATACGCATGTCTGAGCATCATAACAGCCTAGTAATGCACCATAGTGAAAAGGTGCTGAGGTCACTAGGAAATGTAGTTTCCTTGGATACATCACTTGTATGTATACCCCACACTCCAAAATGGTTGCAGAATAATGGAAGGTAGTGAACTAACATGCATGTAGGTAAAGTATTAAAATGTTATATATGCTCTACTAAATAAGGTTATTAAAAACGTTCATATGCTGTTTCACTAAAGGGGGAATTTGAATGAACATTACTGTTTTTATCATTGTTTAGTTCTACTTCATAGATGAAAAGCTATTCGCTTTTTATGTGTTTTCATTGTGCATATTTTCTAGAATTGCAGTTAATACAGTCCCGAGTAACAGGAGAATATCATTACACTGTTTTCACAGAATCTTGAGTCCAGGCTTAAGGTTATTTTACCCGATGACATTGGAGGAGCACTTATGGATGGTGTTGTGTTGTGCCATCTTGCTAACCATATACGACCCCGTTCAGTTGGCAGCATTCATGTTCCATCACCAGCAGTGGTAAGATATTCTGTTTATATATGTACGTGAATGGTTCACTTGCACAGAAGTTGGCACGGTTGGCTGTAAATCGCTGTTCCTAAATGTTAGTATCTGTTAGAGACTGTCAGCAGACCATACTATATTTTTACACACTTCTTTGTAGGACCACTAAAATAATGCTAAGTAATGCACCGCATATACTAAATATCTGGCACCTTAATATACAGTATCTCTCAAAAGTTAGTACACCCCTCACATTTTTGTAACTATTTTATTATATCTTTTCATGTGACAACACTAAAGAAGTTACACTTTGCTACAATGTAAAGTAGTGAGTGTACAGCTTGTATAACAGTGTCAATTTGCTGTTCCCTCAAAATAACTCAACACACAGCCATTAATGTCTAAACCGCTGGCAACAAAAGTGAGTACACCCCTAAGTGAAAATGTCCAAATTGGGCCCAATTAGCCCTTTTCCCTCCCCGGTGTCATGTGACTCGGTAGTGTTACAAGGTCTCAGGTGTGAATGGGGAGCAGCTGTTTTCAATTTGGTGTTATCGCTCTCACTCTCTCATACTGGTCACTGGAAGTTCAACATGGCACCTCATGGCAAAAAACTCTCTGAGAATCTGAAAAAAAGAATTGTTGCTCTATATAAAGATGGCCTAGGCTAGCCCCTGAAAATGTCAAAATTGGGCCCAAATTGTCAATATTTTTTGTGGCCACTGTTATTTTCCAGCACTGCCTTAACCCTCTTGGACAGAGAGTGAGAGCGATAACACTAAATTGAAAACAGCTGCTCCCCATTCACCAGAGCTTTACAGGTTGCCACTGGAGTCTTCTTCCACTCCTCCATGACGACATCACGAAGCTGGTGGATTTTAGAGACCTTGTGCTCCTCCACCTTCCATTTGAGGATGCCCCACAGATGCTCAAAAGGGGTTTAGGTCTGGAGACATGCTTGGCCAGTCCATCAACTTTACCCTCAGCTTCTTTAGCAAGGCAGTGGTTGTGTTGGAGGTGTGTTTGAGGTTATTATGTTGGAATACTGCCCTGCGGCCCAGTCCCTGAAAGTAGGGGATCATGCTCTGCTTCAGTATGTCAAAGTATATGTTGGCATCCATGGTTCCCTCAATGAACTGAAGCCCCCCAGTCCCGGCAGCACTCATGCAGCCCCAGACCATGACACTCCCACCACCATGCTTGACTGTAGGCAACATGGTTCCAGTAATCCATGTCCTTAGTCTGCTTGTCTTCAGCAAACTGTTTGCGGGTGTTCTTGTGCATCATCTTTAGAAGAGGCTTCCTTCTGCAACGACAGCCATGCAGACCAATTTGATGCAGTGTATGGCGTATGGTCTGAGCACTGACAGGCTGACCCCCCTCCCACCCCTATAACCTCTGCAGAAATGCTGGTAGCACTCATACGTCTATTTCCCAAAGACAACCTCTGGATATGAAGCTAAGCATGTGCATTCAACTTCTTTGGTCGGTCATTGCAAGGCCTGTTCTGAGTGGAACCTGTCCTGTTAAACCGCTGTATGGTCTTGGCTACCTTGCTGCAGCTTAGTTTCAGGATCTTGGCAATCTTCTTATAGCCTAGGCCATCTTTATGTAGAGCAACAAGTCTTTTTTACAGACCCTCTGAGAGTTATTTGCCATGAGGTGCCATGTTAAACTTACAGTGACCAGTATGAGAGAGTGAGAGCGATAACACCAAATTTAACACACCTGCTCCCCATTTACAGCTGGGACCTTGTAACACTAATAAGTCACATGACACCGGGGAGGAAAAATAACTAATTGGGCCCAATTTGGACATTTTCACTTAGGGGTGTACTCACTTTTGCTGCCAGCGGTTTAGACATTAATGACTGTGTGTTGCGTTATTTTAAGGGGACAGCAACATTTCCACTGTTATACAAGCTCTACACTAACTACTTTACATTGTAGCAAAGTGACATGTCTTCAGTGTTGTCACATGAAAAGATATAATTAAATATTTACAAAAATGTGAGAGGTGTACTCACTTTTGTCAGATACTGTAAGAGCAGTAGTTCATATACTTTTCTATGAAGTGCTACTTCAGCTATTGAACCACTTGACACTGGGAGAGTTTGGGAAAAGGGGGATTGCGCTTTGTATAAGCACAAATCCATGACTCTAAAGCTAAACTGTAGGCGAACTGCTAAGTACAAAGTTGAATTATATAAAGGAGACTAGTTTACCTGTCAGAGTATTTTTACAGTGCCTTGAAAAAATATTCATACCCCTTGAAATTTTCCACATTTTGTCATGTTACAACCAAAAACCTAAATGTATTTTATTGGGATTTTATGTGATGGACTAGCCCAAAGTGGCACACAATTGTGAAGTGGAAGGAAAATGATCAATGGTTTTCAAAAGTTTGTACAAATAAATATCTGAAAATTGTGGCGTGCATTTGTATTCAGCCCCCTTTACTCTGATAACCATAACTAAAATCTAGTAGAGCCATATGCCTTTAGAAGTCACCTAATTAGTAAATAGAGTCCACCTGTGTATAATTTAATCTCAGTATAAATACGGCTGTTCTGTGAAGCCCTCAGAGTTTTGTAAGAGAACCTGAGCATCATGAAGGCCAAGGAACACACCAGACAGATCAGGGATAAAGTTGTGGAGAAGTTTAAAGCAGGGTTAGGTTATAAAAAAAATATCCCAAGCTTTTGAACATCTCACGGAGCACTGTTCAATCCATCACCCGAAAATGGAAAGAGTATGGCACAACTACAAACCTACCACATGGCCATCCACCTAAACTGACTCTGGAGGAGCTGCCGAAATCCACAGCTCAGGTGGGAGAATCTGTCCACAGGACAACTTTTAGTTGTGTACTCCACAAATCTGGCCTTTATGGAAGAGTGGCAAGAAGAAAGCCATTGTTGAAAGAAAGCCATAAGAAGTTTTGTTTGTAGTTTGCAAGAAGCCATGTGGGGGACACAGCAAACATGCAGGAAAAGGTGCTCTGGTCAGATGAGACCAAAATATTTAACTTTTTGGCCTAAAAGCAAAACGCTATGTGTGTGTGTGTGTGTGTGTGTGTGTGTGTGTGTGTGTGTGTGTGTGTGTGTGTGTGTGTGTGAAAACTAACACTGCACATCACCCTGAACACGCCATCCCCACCGTGAAACATGGTGGTGATAACATCATGTATTGGGGATGCTTTTCTTCAGCAGGAACAGGGAAGCTGGTCAGAGTTGATGGGAAGATGGATAGAGCCAAATACAGGGCAATCTTACAAGAAAACCTGTTAGTCTGCCAAAAAAAATGAGACTGGGGTGGAGGTTCACCTTCCAGCAGGACAACGCCTCTAAACATACAGCTACAATTGAATGGTTTAGATCAGGGGTCTCCAAACTATGGCCCTCCAGTTGTTCAGGAACTACAATTCCCATAGTCAGGACTCACATTTGAGATGCAATCCATTTGAATGACACTTAAAATCGTATTGCGGGTCTGTCGTGCAATAAATCGTGCTTCAATAGCGGTAACCTGCATCACGTGAAGCATGTCGCCCAAAATTAGCTCCTGAACTTTTTTGGGGCGTCATGCTTCGCGCGATGCGGGCTGCCGCGATTTATCGCACCAAACCCGCACCGCAGTTTTAGGTGTCATTCAGATGAATTGCATCTCAAATGTCCCACGATTTATCATTCACACATCGGCGCTTTCAAATCAAAAGCAGAATCGCGGCAAATCTGCCCGCGCTTCAAAACGCTGAAGTGTGAATGCAGCCTTAGTGCTCTGGATTGAGACAAATACACACTATAGAGCAGAGGTCTCAAATTGACGTCCCTCCAGCTGTTGCGGAACTACAAGTGCCAGGAGCCATTGCAAGGCTGACAGTTACAAGAATGACACCCACAGGCAGGGAAATGATGGGACTTGTAGTTCCGCAACAGCTCGAGGGCCGCTAGTTTGAGTGCCCTGGTATAAAGTGATATGCTTTGTTCCTATTTTATATTTCAAGTTTACAACTACTTTAAGTAATACAACTTGGTACCCAGGCTGCCCTTCGGTCTGTGATTGGAGAGAAGCATCAATAGAGCTCTAATTTGTTCAAACTGCTGCTCATCCCTCTTCCAGACTGTGTAGGGAATTGCAGGAGTATCATTATGGGGTCATAGCCTGTGTTTAGCTACACTGCAGAAGTCAGAACCTGCTGTAGACGATCCACTCGCAAGTGTCTATAGGTACAAATGTTTGATGTTTGCACGATGTAGCAGGGCAGGCCTTTTCTAATTCTTCTGTGCAAATGCAATGTTAAATAAGCAAAATTAAGTTGTCTGTTGGAGCCTGCATACAATTTAGCCCATTCTAGGGATATCTGTAGTTCAAATTGTTTTGGAACCAATGTAAAGCATGTGTGCTGCTGCATGATGAATAGAAGTTAAAAAAAAATCGCGACTGGTTGGAGCAGTTGTTTGTTTTCTGTTGTATTTTGAAACTGAATTTAGGTGGTTCAGCAGTTTTTCACATCACCTTCCACTTCATGTTTTGTGAGAGGAGTTGTGAACTACTGTGGCTTGGCATTCACACATCCAAACAGGTTCTGAAACGGACCATTGACAGAGCAATTTTATTTCCTGCAACCATGGGAAAATAGCTTGATTCCCCCATCAACACAGGCAATAATCAAATGTAAAATCTGACAGGCAAGCTACTGAACCGGGCAAGATTCAAACCGTCGGTCGGCCGGCCTAATTCACCTAGTAGATTTGTTGTTGAATTTACCAATGAAAACTAGATTTACATATCTATTACTGATTGTATAAAACATTGTTCAATATTACACACAGTACCAGTGGATCCAAAGTGTGAGGCATTTAATGCAGACTACCCAGACTGAATTAGCATTTCATGTCCTTTCATAACAGCGCACGTAGTAAAATAAACATACTCGGGTTCCTGACCTACGGTGCACTTATGTTTCTACTTTAAGTAGCTCTGATATTCAGGCATATTGGTTAGTATTCAGGTTGATTCCTGTGCCCTTGAATCCCTTGGACTTCAAGCCAAGTTCTCCATGGCATGCAGGGGTAGGCAACCTTTTGAGTATAGTGTGCCGAAAAATATTTTTAAAAGAAATTGAGAGTGCCTTTTATATAGAAAAAGACCAACTTCCAACACTTAATCATGAAAACGGAATTTTTATAAACTAAATGCTGTAAATGACATAAATAATAGTTCAAAATGAACATTGAGGTTTGAGCCTTCACACATCAAATCAGCCCAATTCCTGCACTATAGACTTCAGTTCCTCCTGCACCTTCACACCCCAGATCAGCTCCAACTCCTGATCCTTCACACCTCAGATCAGCTCCAACTCCTTCACACCTCAGATCAGCTCCAACTCCTGATCCTTCACACCTCAGATCCGCTCCAACTCCTGAACTTTCACACCTCAGATCAGCTCCAACTCCTGATCCTTCACACCTCAGATCAGTGCCAACTCCTGCACCTTCACACCTCAGATCAGCCCTATTCCTGCACCTTCACACCTCAGATCAGCCCTATTCCTGCACCTTCACACCTCAGATCAGCCCTATTCCTGCACCTTCATACCTCTGATCAGCCCTGATTCCTAAACCTTCGCATGTTGGATCAGCCCCGATTCCTGCACCTTCACACCTCAGACCACCCCAGTTCCTGCACCTTCACACCTCAGACCACACCAGTTCCTGCACCTTCACACCTCAGACCACCCCAATTCCTGCACCATCACATCTCACATCACCCCAGTTCCTGCGCCTTCACATCTCAGATCAGCCCCAATTCTTGCACCTTCACACCTCAGATCACACCAATTCCTGCATCTTCACATCTTAGATCACCCCAGTTTCTACACCTTCACACCTCAGATCAGTCCAATTCTTGCACCTCTGAATTGGTAGTTCCCAATAGCTGGTTAATTACCAGTCCAAAATAAGAGCAGGCAGCTTGAAGTGTCTGACTCAACACCAGTACCAGATCTAGCCTGTTTGATTTGGGGGTGCAGTAAAAAATGTCAGCAGGGCAGAGGATGGGACTCAGCAGTGCAGGGGACAGGAGTTAGTAGGGCAGAGAACTGGGGTTAGCACGGCATGGCTCAGCAGGGCAGAGGACATGGGTTATTATGGCATGGCTCAGCAGGGCAGAGGACTTGGGTCATCAGGTCAGAGGACTGGGGTTAGCAGGGAAGGGACAGGCATCAGTGGGGCAGAGGGGGGTTTACATCAGCGGGGCAGGAGGGGGGGGTGTGGTCAGCGGGGCAGGGGGGGTATATCAGCATGGCAGAGGACAGGCGTCAGCAGGGAAGAGGATGGTGTCACTGCTGACAGGGCTGCACCTCTTGAAACTGCACACAGCTAAGATCCTGATTCCTTTGCAGATGCAACCTATATGTGCACAGTGTGTAGCTGGCTGTTGCAGGCTGAGGATTTCACAATTAAGAACTGCTACCGCCAGCCACAGGCTGTGCCAATCGCGGATGTGTCTGAAAAAGAAACAGATTAGCTGTGTGCAGGGGAAGAGACGCTCAGCTGCATATCCTGTGACAAGCCTGACTGTAGTCCGAGGTTGGGTAGAACAGCTTACCTCCCCAAGCACAGCATTCATGCTGAGCGGTGCAGTGCACCACCTGCTAGATCTGGCCATCTGTTGCGTCAATGTCGACTGTAATCCGAGTGAGGTGGGTGGGAATAGAGGCAGACAGCCAGTGAGGTCATGCCAGCTGTGCTCCCTCTTGTGTAGCCAGCTGCAACTGTGGCTGGCTTTGCTGATGTGTGGGAGGTGTGATGCCTGTGCGGGCATCACAGGGTATCGGCACCTCGTCACTGATAAATTTTAGGCATCTGATTTGTTAAAGACGCTGGGGTGCTGGTATGCCCTCATTGTAAAACTCTCCTCCTGTGTGTCCTAGTTTTACTTTGCAAGTTCAGGCTTGACTTCTATGATGTCAGGAAAGTTTTACAGACGTTACTTTCAATAATTCTCGCAATGATATATCTGTGTGCAGTCACTAAAAATATGTCGCACATTCTTTCTCTTTTATGGGTCTCATGTGGCTCATAGCAATGGTGGTCTGTCTTTTTATTATTCCTATGTAGGTGGAAGAAAAAATAGTGTAGACATCCCAGCAAAACATTACATGCATAACGCCTTCACAGCTTTGCCCAGTAAATTAGTTATTTGGAAAACTGATTAGAAAGCAACATTTTGAAAGAAAGCATCAGACCTGTGACTGCAAAGGATCGTTGCTTCGGTTACTGGAAGAAAACAATAAACCTTCTGTCACAGATCATTAGATCTGCAACTGATGAATGCAGAATAAATAGTTTAAAGAGCTTTGAATTCCCCCTGAAAGCAGACATTTCTTCATGGAGTTTAGTATGAGCTTTCAATTACATGTTTAACTTTATGAATGTGAAGCTTTAACAAAGTGTTACTGGTATATAGTTTCAGATATTCTGGGGAAACATGATCTTAAAGGAGCAGTAGCCCTAAAATGAAAAGCTTGTCAAAGTGGACACGTTGATATAGAGGAACCAGTCAGTCCAATCAAAAAGTCAGTTAGGCCCCTTTCACACTGGGGCGGTGGGTGCGTTGGCTATTTTTAGCGGCGCTTTACCGTCAATTTTGGGGTGCTTTTACTCCCGCTAGCGGCCGAGAAAGGGTTAAAACCACCGCAAAGTGCTGCTGCAGCAGCGCTATGCCGGCGCTATAGCCGCACTGCCCCATTGACTTCAATGGGCAGGAGCGGTGAACCGCTCCTTCACCGCTCCAAAGATGCTGCCTGCAGGACTTTTTCTAACGTCTTGCAAGCACACCGCTCCAGTGTGAACACACTCGGGCTTTCACACTGGAGAGACAGGGGCGGCGCTATGCAGGCACTATTTTTAGCGCCTGTAAAGTGCCTCAGTGTAAAAGGGGTCTTACTGAAATGATATTATAGTTCCTACTATGTGCCATTTTGCTATCCTGATCAAAATTGACTGTAGATTAACTTGTAGAAAAGAGCCTTTACTCCCCATTGCAGATGCTGTGGCTGTCTTGAGCCCAACCTAGTACTACTGCGCCTACACAAGCGCATGCTGTAGAAATGTATGGGGCTGTCTGGCTGTTCTTCTGCCTGTAGGCCTAAAATGCCAACGGGGACAAAGAAATACACATAGTAGTCACTGTCTTTTAATTTTATTTACTCGTTTAACAAATTGGTTATTAAGGAAGAGGCGGGTTTCTAATTCCTGTGTTGCAAGCCATTCTCAGGTTTTACAGACTGCATTCTAGTTTGGAAAGAGGTAATTGTAACTGTAAGCGCAGATACACAAGTGCATACAATACTTGGGGTGTTGGGTAGCTAGGCAATTAGTCCATAGCATTACATATAACATTTCAAGAGTTAAGCAGGTATCTGGCAGTTCAGGGGTTAAACAGATAAATATTGTGGCTGGTTAAAGAGACGGCTGCTGTCCTTGGAGAGCTGGCTCTGTAGTAGGCAAAAGAGGGTAGAGAAAGGAAGCGCCACCTAAGTGTAGTATTAGAGGGTACTTTAATGACTTAATAAATGGTCACATTTACAGGAAACAAACGGTTAAAAGGGCTCATCTGCATTAAGAGGATGGTCCATGGTGTGGTCCTCAGTTCAGGGTCCGGTGGTACTTGTCCGGGGGTGCTGCAGAGATGTTTCTCGGCCCCAGAGACGTCCTGTGGCCGCCAGGAAGCGGCAGGGGCTGGCGTTGAGCGCACGTGACGTCACGGGTCATGCAGTGACTTCCAGGGGAGGGCTTCAACCGAGGAGAGAAACTTTTGATAGGCTATGCGCCCAGAGTCACTGCTCCTTCAAAGGGCCTGAATTGCAGATTGTATATGAAGTTCCAATTATGTATACATGCATATACAGTGTGTGTGTATATACAGTGCAACTGGAAAGTATTCACAGCACTTCACTTTTTCCAGATTTTGTTATGTTACAGCCTTATTCCAAAATGGATTAAATTCATTATTTTCCTCAAAATTCAACAAACAGTACCCCATAATGACAACGTAAAAGAGATTTGCATTCATCTTTCAATCCTGACTAGTCTCCCAGTTCCTGCCGCTGAAAAACATCCCCACAGCATGATGCTGCCACCACCATGCTTCACTATAGGGATGGTTTTGGCCAGGTGATGAGCGGTGCCTGGTTTCCTCCAGAGATGACGCTTACCATTCAGGTCAAAGAGTTCAATCTTTGTTTCATCAGACCAGACAATTTTGTTTCTCATGGTCTGAGAGTCCTTCAGGTGCCTTTTGGCAAACTCCAGACGGTCTGTCATGTGCCTTTTACTGGGGAGTGGCTTCTGTCTGGCCACTCTACCATACAGGCCTGATTGATGGAGTGCTGCAGAGATCGTTGTTCTTCTGGAAGGTTTTTGGTCACCTCCTTGACTAAGGCCCTTGTCCCCCAATCACTCAATTTGGCAGGGTGGCCCACTCTAGGAAGAGTCCTGGTGGCTCCAAACTTCTTCCATTTATGGATGACGAAGGCCACTGTGCTCATTGCGACCTTCAATGCTGCAGACATTTTTCTGAACCCTTCCCCAGATCTGTGCCTCGATACAATCCTGTCTCGGAGGTCTACAAGGAACTCCTTGGACTTCATGGCTTGGTTTGTGCTCTGACATGCACAGCTAACTGTAGGACCTTATATAGATAGGTGTGTGCCTTTACAAATCATGTCCAATCAACTGAATTTACCACAGGTGGACTCCAATCAATTTGTAGAAGCATCTCAAGGATGATCAGTGGAAAGAGGATGCATCTGAGCTCAATTTTGAGTGTCATGGCAAAGGCTGTGAATACTTATGTACATGGGATTTTTTCCTTTTAACAAATTTGCAAAGATTTCAAACAAACTTCTTTCACGTTGTCATTATGGGGTATTGTTAGTAGAATTTTGAGGATAATAATGAATTGAATCTATTTTGGAATAAGGCTGTAACATAACAAAATGTGGAAAATGTGAAGCGCTGTGAATACTTTCTGGATGCACTGTATATATCTATGTCTATGTCGAATGTTTTATCTGAACTGTTCCTTGAGGCAAAAGGAGGCTTACTAGTGGCAGTTGTCCAAGAGTTTTCTGGACATTCGTAGTAAATGTCTGCCTTTTGTACTTGAGAACAGGTAGTACTTGTACTGTAATCAGGGAGATTTATGAGGTGTAAAATGGACTAAGTGTTAGATGTTGTGAGACTTATTATAGCAAATTGATAAGACATCCATTTTCCTGCTAAAAATTAACTCTGCCAGTATAAAGCATTTACCTGACCACATATTAGGTACATCTGTGTTTAAATGATGCAAGCACAGAGATAAAACTGACGTGGATTACGAGCTGTGCCAGATTGCAGGCCTGAATACCGGTAATAAAAAAATGAAGAAACACGTCTGGATTTGTACAAGATTGGGACATAATTATGGTGGAAACTTAATACCCCCCCCCCCCCTTTTTTTTGTTAACACCAAAATTTTTTAAATACAAAATGCAATTGAAAAATAGAAATGCAGTACAAACAAAACCACATCTTTTATACTTGTAATAGGTGCAGCTTGAGGAAATTTCTTAACAAATAAGAAATGAGTAAATAAAAAAGATGTAATCTGCTCCCATGATGCAATGCTTGGGTCTAGCTATTATTTGTTAGGCCTAGACATTGTCAATCGATAACATTGCTCTTTGTAAACTTCAAAGCTGTTTTGCTGTGACCTAAGGGGAAGGGGTGCCAGGGGCTTGTTGAAAAAACACTAGGAAGGTGAGAATAACTGAGCTGGTGGGTGGATTTAAAAGAAATCCTATCTTTTTGCCCTGAGTGGGCAAGTTGACAGGGTCTCTTTAAAGTCCTGCAGGAATTGGGCTCCGTCAGTGTGGATAGAAATCTATTGATTGTGGATTTCAAAGCTGGCCATATATGGAGCAACTTTCAGTCAGTTCCTGATGAACTGACCAAATTAGCTCAGTGGGTGGCCCTGTTGGCCGCTTCCGCTCCAGCATCCCTAGATTGACCATTTTCCACCCAGCTCCTTCGATTTTATTTGTTTTTTAATGAACAATGTCTGCATCCAATCGGATGCAGGCACTGTTCTGGTATTTTGAGAGCTGGCAAGGATTGCTGTGAAAATACAATTGCCATGGCAGTAGATTTGTCCATTTACACTGTGTAGCATGGATCAAGGAATCTAATAGATTTTTGTATGTCCATTTTAGAGATTTTGTGGACAGTTAAGGACCCCCTGTCTCCCCCTTCTTAAGAAGGGCGGTTATTGTTCTGTTATGTTTTCTGTGTGTGTGTTTGTGTGTTTTTTGGAATCAGTATTATGTATTTGCAAATTAACTGTATGTGGTCATTGTATGTGTTTTAGCCTAAACTCAGCATGGCAAAATGCAGGCGCAACGTGGAAAACTTTCTGGAGGCATGTAAAAAACTTGGAGTTCCACAGGTGAGTCTTGTTTTCATACTTGGGTTACAAGTACAGATTGTTTATCAGTTTTACTGTCGGTGGAGTGGTATAATCATTTCAGCAGCTCAGCTTTTAGCATGTTTACTAGTTTTTAGTAAATTTCACCCCTCTCTGCCCATCTCTGGCATCCCTTTAAGTGGGTTTATGATTAGCTGTCACGGGGTCACCTGATCGGGAGACCGTCCTGCTGCCTCCCGTATCAAGAGACCAAGTGCGGTCAATGAGGGTTTGGCCACTATACTGGGATTGTGCAGTGTGCACGCTCTTCGTACAGAAACCTCAGCTGTCCTTGGACGCATACTGTATATGCATTACATGGGTGGCAAGAGGTTACTGTTTTTAATGTGTGAGGCTTTCTAGAGTGTTTGTAGAGTTTGGCCAGTTTAGCTGATCTCTATGACTCTGATCTTTATTTTTGTTACCTTTTGAGTTTTGTTTCTTTTTGTTTTTTAGTTTAAATCGGAGCTTGCACAAAAATGCATACCTTTTGCTTATTTCCCAAGGTTTTTCCCTCCCCCGTGCCAAAATGACCCCCACTTTCTCCTGCAGCTCCTAGATGAGGGTAATGTCACCATTCTTCCAGTAAGATCCCGTGGATTACTGAATAGCCCAAATCCAGCAAAAAAAGCGTTTTTACACTATACTGGAGTGTCATCACATGTTTTGGGCTATTCAACATGCCTTAGGATCACATCTGAAGGATAGTGGGGTCATTTTCTGCAGTAAAAAAAAAAGCCAGAAGCAAAATAATAATAATTTTTTTTTATAGCCCCCCACCCTCTTCTCTCCTTTTTATTTTTGTTTTTTTATTTTTTTTTAAAGATACGCTTTAAAGAGTTCCTGACTTGCCATAAAACCTATTTGAAGTAACAGCAATATTAGAACAAGTAACAATTAGTCTTCACATTTTTCTGCAGACTGGCCTTGGATCCAAATGGTCTAACGCTAAAGGAATTTCATCAGAAATGTTTTTGTTTTTAGAATGTTTGTTTGATGTTCTGATCATTAGTGGTGTCAAAAACGTTTGTGACAGAATGGAAAATTCTTTTTAAATGAATACATTTCTTACAATGTGTGAAGTTTTCTTTCGGGAACGTCCATTCATTCCAGAATTAAATGATAAATGCAAACAAAATTTTGAAGTACTTTCGAACTACATTTGTCAAGTCATCGAATTTTGTTACAAAGGTTTATTTGAAAATCCACTAGTGTTTGCTAAGCTTCAGGCCTGGGCTTTATATTGGGCGACAACGTCTGGCAGAGTTGAGACTTAATTCTTCCCTGTCCCATTGTTAGAGTAGCATTAAACAGAAAAAAACAAGAATTTATTATATTCTATTTTTTGGCTTTTTCTTATTTATTTTCACCTGGTGGTCCAGCATTAAGTCTGTTATTTTTTTACTTCCTTTAACAGACCAATCTGTCCAGACAAAGTAGCGGGTAGAGGGTTGAGACAAACCATTTAACACTGACAGGGGTGCTTGCAATGGTCAGCTTTTATTTCATTATGTAAAAACTTTACTCCAAAAGGAAAAAAAAAACTAAGATCCCGGACTGACAATGCTGCTATTCAAACATGCTTTACTACTTCATCCCGAATGCAGACAACCTATGACTGAAATTGTGCTACTGGCTGGATCTAACTAATGCAGCTACTAATACAGCCACCACATTTAAAGCGGAGTTCCACACAAAAATGGAAAAATGGAACTTCTGCTTTAAGTGATGGTGACCCCCTGACATGTCACATTTGGCATGTAATTTATTGGGGGGGGGGGGGGGGGGGAGCGGATAACCTCTAGAGGTATCCAGCTCCCACTTCCACACAGGGCTCTGCGGCACCGGAAGGAAGTTCACCTCTCCCCCCTCCTTCCCTGCAATCGTTTGGGACACGTGTCAGGTCCCAGAAGATTGCCCAGCCATTCACAGCACACAGCGCAGCTCGCACATGTGCAGTGCATGCCCGGCTGTGAATCCACAGCCGGGCACCCACAGTAAGAATGCCCGCGCTGTGGAGAGGAGCGGGGCTTTGTATGCATCGCATGACCATGGGACAGGTGAGTGTCCGATTTATTAAAAGTCAGCAGCTACACTTTTTGTGCCTGCTGACTTTAATTTTTTTTTTTTTCGGCAGAACTCCGCTTTCAGGATTGAATTTTGCACTTTGCCAGATAAATGTGCCATAATGTGCAGTTATGTTGTGCAAACGTATACACTATTCAGAAGGCCCAACATTATAAAGCTCTGCTTTTCTTTGGTTGGCAGCTGTGACATTGCATTGTAGCTGTCTAAATGAGGAGTTTCTACATTGCAGTTGTCGTGATCAAGGCTATATGACCTTGTTTATAAAGATGTCCTCTGTACTGTTCTGTAGACTAATTTTAATTTAGGTTATCAAATTTGGAAACCTGACCAGTCAATTTTGTTTTTAACACCATGGTAAACTTTTATAAAAACCCTTTCTGTTTTTTATGCTTTAACCCAAGGATTCTGTCACTTTACTCATTCAGGCAAAGTGACAGATTCTATTAAAAGAACCCTCCGCCACCCTCTGATACACACCTTTTTCATGACACTTTGATGCTCTATTGGAGCCCTTGATAATTGTTGGGTGCTTACAGGTATGTATGAGCTCTAGTATGTGAGCACCTCCCAGGGTGCAGTGCTTAAGTCTGAGTGGTCAGTTTCAATTCTAATTTCAAGCACAAGAACAAACAGGGCACTGGATTTGGATTTTCTAAAGGTCACTGAAATTGTCACTGGGAACACTGGCTCTGGTTGGGCAGCACTCCACAAAACGGGAACCTCCTCAGGAAGAAGGGAAAGGACCCAGAGTTGAGAATCCACATAGTACAATCTAATGAGAGCACCAAGCTGTGCAAGGGTCCAAGCTCATTTAATGATGCAATTGATTCATAGTAAAACAAAGCCAATGCATTTCGTGGACAGGATACACTCCCTCTGGAACTCTAACTAGGGTCAAATGGACTCAGGTGAGCAGATACCAAATAAAACAGCACTGTTGATTTTACTGCTTGGAAAGTGTCAGGAGGGCAGGTTACGCCAATGTTAGTGAATTTGCTGCATTCACTAACACTGGCGTAACCTGCCCTCCTGACACTTTCCAAACAGTTAATCACAATGCTGTGTTATCTGCTCACCTGAGTTAATTTGAGCACAAATCAGAATTTAGTAGAACTAAAGGCAAAATGTTTTTTATCTCTATTTTTATTCCATTTTGCATAGAGTAGAGGAGGGTTATAACCCTTGTAAGGTTTTTTTATTTTGCCACCTGTGTCCCATTGGAGAGATTTCCCTTTACTTCCTGGCCCATAGCCAAAACAGGAAATTAGATGAATCCCTCTAAATCCCTAGGAAGTCTGTTTGTCACCAGTTTAACTAGAACTAGTTCTTGGAACAACCCAAAATTTGGGATTTTCTTTTACTTTCACTTTTGGTGATAACAGTTAGGCCTCATGGAAACTAGTTTCTTGTAAACGCTGTTTATCCTGACAGGAAATAAATGCGGAAGTGCTAAACCGCAACTAGCATTTATGCACATTTATCGGCGTTTAACAGTATTCAGTGTGAACTCCTAAAAATGGCCATGTGTGTATGGATACATAGGATAACATAGGGGAGTTTAACCACTTCCAAACCGGGCCAATTCTGGCATGCCTCTCCTACATGTAAAAATCATCATTTTTTTTACTAGAAAATTACTCAGAACCCCCAAAAATTATATATGTTTTTTTTATCAGAGACCCTAGAGAATAAAAAGGTGGTCGTTTCAACTTTTTCTGTCACACGGTATTTGCGCAGCAATTTTTCAAACGTGTTTTTAGAAGAAAAAAAAAAAACTTTCATGTTCATTTTGTATAATGTGAAAGATGATGTTACGCCAAGTAAATAGATACCTAACATGTCATGCTTTAAAATTGTGCACACTCATGGAATGGCACCAAACTAAAAAATGTTTTCAGGTTACCTCTTACCCGCTCTAACGTGGGGATGGGAGAGCTTTACGTTTTTTTGTTTTTTTATTTTAATTTTACTCGTTCCATATTTTAATTTTTTTTTTTATCACTTTTATTCCTATTACAAGGAATGTAAACATCCCTTGTAATATGAATAGGGCACAACAGGTCCTCTTTACAGTGAGATCTGGGTCTATTAAAAAAAAAAAAACGATCTCCGCCTTTCCAGCCGAATACACGGCGATGTTTACAACTTTCGGGGCCGGACGTGAGTTCATAATGTCGTGCCCGGCCTCCGAAAGTCATAGAGACTGTCGGGGCCCATCTGGTCCTCCTATGGTGAACTTCCACCGCCAGCCGATTCCTTCTCCGGCTTGCCTACCGCACGGATGAAGCACTTGAGGGCGGGGGGAGGGGGGGCACTTCCCCTCCTTTCACCTGTAAAAACAATTAAGCGGCTGACCAGCTGCTAAGATTGTTTTCACAGTGCAGCAAATCGCCGGCGGAAAAGAATGCTATATGAATTATGCCTGTACCTGCGGGCATCGTTCAGATATCCCCACTCAAAGCCCTGACACAGGAAGGAGTTGACCAGCTGATCACATTAGCACACACCCTGCATCATCCACCCTCAGCTGGTCAACTCCTTCCTGTGTCATGACCTAAAGTCTGCCCAGGAAGTAAGGCAGAAGTAATAGATAAGTGTTTTTAAACAGCTATGAAGAGAAGTGAGGTAAGCATGTGTAGAATAAATGGAAGTTTGGCGCTCTCATCGGATAGTATGTGTGCCAATTCTAATCCTTGTCCAATCCCTACTCCCAACAGCGCTTGTTGGGTGGTAGTGAAGGGAGGGGGGCAGGGGTTCTTACAATAGAACACAACACTGTACCATAAGGGGGCAAAGTTTTTAAATACTTATTTGAATTACTTTTAGAATTCAGACTTTGTATGCCCACCCTCTGTTTCTGGCATGGTCACTTGAGATTTCATAGTACGTTATTTGTCTTTTGTTTGTTTTCCAGGACAAGCTGTGTTTACCCCACCACATCTTAGAAGAGAGGGGATTAGTAAAAGTTGGAATCACAGTTCAGGCACTGCTAGAACTTCCACTGCTGAGAGCTTCACAACTTTCTTCAGTTTAATCCCAAATCTAGTACGGACACTTAGGACTTGATCTCAAGCCTGAAGTCTGGACTGTTCTGAGATCCGCAACTCCGAAGCTATTTTAGCCCTAAAAGGGAATTGTGCACACCTGCTGTATTATCACTATTTCTAGTGAACCACAGCGGTATATTTTTAGACATTTAACATATTTTAAAATATTTCTGTCTGTGAAATTCATCTGTAAGAGGTGTCTTTTTCTGCATGTTTGTGTGTTTATGAATATGTGACATATTCATAAATACACAGTTTTAACACCATAAAAAGCCACCTTAAAGTGAACCTGTTAGTTCTGGCCATAATATTCCCTTGTATAGAGCATAATGCCCTTTGCAGTCAAGAAAATGCACACCAGTTTTTGGACCAGTGTTCTCATCCAAGTGGACATGTTAGAATTTATCAGCTTTTGAAGCCTTGAAGTTGTATTGTATAAAACATGTCTAGAAACGTGGGTGATAAAGCTAGCCTGTAAAAGAAGCAGCTCCAATACTTACCTTTCCTGGGGCAGTGTGTTAAATTCTGTAGTAACATAGGAGATGATGAGAGAAATGCAGGCACTCGGTGGAGGACATGCAACCAGAAACTCCAGGACATGTCCAATGCCAGCAACACTCAGAGCTCTTCAATAGAGCAAATGTTTCACACACCCCTGCAAGAAAGGTGGGTATAGAGCTTTTTTTTTTTTTTTTTTTATTTACAGTCGAAATGGTTTACCCCCCCCATGTGACAACTCCTTTTTTCCGCCCAATCATAAAGTGCAAGTGCACTATGCATAATATAAAGGGCTGCTCTGACTAAAACTGACAGATTCTTTTTTGATTTCTTTTAATATAGTGCTGTAGAACAATGTAAATAATCCAATCTAGTCCTTGTAGTTTATTTTTCACCAGTGAAATCAGTTTAACAATGATTCGTTTTGAGGTATTATTTATTGCACTTACTGTAATTTATATATATGTATTATTATTTCTTTTGTTATTATTTTTTTGGCATCTTGGGTATTTTAATTTTGTGATTTTAGTGACTGCAAAAAAAGGAAACTGACCTAATTTCTCTGGGTTTTATATATGTATATATTTGTAATTTTTTAAGTATTTTTATAATCTAAGTTGGTGCCAAAATATGATTTTTTTTCTTCTTCTGTTGTAGACTGTTTACATGTGAAGTGCCTGTGTAACTGACCTTTATAGAGTCCAAATTTCCACAAAGTGAACTGAGACTTCCCAATGTCAGTTTTGTAATGTCAAGAATTTAACAGGGTTTCACATCTTATTTGTTTTTTGTTAATTTTTTAGGTTACTTTGTAATGTGGGATTTACTTTGCGGACTGAGCACTGGATTTCCATTGTAAATATTTTTTTTATTTAGTTTTGAATTTAAGCTAAAACTATGTTTGAAGACTGGATCTTTGATTTGCTCGGGTAAACATTCTTATTGCATTTCATTATTGAAAGTAAAGATCTTTTTATATAAATACTCAACAATCAGTGTGCATTGAAGAGTGACGTTCTTACTTATTTGTACGTTCAACACTAGGTGGAATCTACTATGTAAGAGAAAAAAAATGCATTGTCACATTTCTTAAAGTACCCCCCCCCCCCCAAAAAAAAAAGATTTTAGCTAGGAACCTGCTATCTTTCTCTCCCATTCTTTAGAAAAATTAAAAGAAGAATGTAATCTGATGGTTTCATCTGCAGCAGTCTCTTCCTTTCTTATCAGAGGCCCAATCAGCCACCATTGCCAAAATGCATTGCAATTGATTTTATAGTATCCATGCAGCATAGTCCTTTCTAAAAACTTGTTGGAGTTCTTGTTCTTTCCTTTCACTTCTCCATTCAGTGTCTCGGGCTGTATATGTATGAAGATTATCTCCTGGTTTTGGATTGGACCAGAGAATAAGAACTACAGCAGTAAAGCAATGCTGGGGTTACAGCTGATGCACCTCTGAGCCAAAAGCCTTGAATATAAGTAAACAACTATTCTCTACTTGGAGCAGGATATTGTGTTCAAATAAGGAGCAGATAAAGTCACTAAATATACTGTGAATCGTTATCACTTCCCCTCCAAAGCCAGAGCAGATGTTGTGCAGTCCAGTGTCTTAACACCCAGAAACCTTTTGCGTGCCTATCCCCTTCCTTAGTAATATATTTGTAGAAAGAGGTTAAAGGCCAAGATCGCGTTTCCAGAAAATATCCCATGCTGTCAAGGGGTATTACAAAATTACAGTGGTATTGCAAAACTCTGTATGTTCATTGATGCAAAACTAAAGGCATTTTTCTTTTTTTAAGAGGAGGTTATACTTTACCTGGTCCATGACATGATATTGCACAGAAAGATTTCTTTCCTCCTCTTCTGGCAGTCCCCACCTGTGCTATCAGCTCCTCCCTTCTTCAGGTGCATGCTCCTGTTGGGTGCCGAGTCAGGCTGCGTGTGTCCTTATGCCCTGTACATGGTCGGATTTTCTGACGGAAAATGTGTGATAGGACCTTGTTGGCGGAAATTCCGACCGTGTGTGGGCTCCATCACACATTTTCCATCGGAATTTCCGACACACAAAGTTTGAGAGCTTGCTATAAAATTTTCCAACAACAAAATCCGTTGTCGGAAATTCCGAATGTGTGTTCACAAATCCGACGCACAGTGCCACGCATGCTCAGAATAAATTAAGAGACAAAAGCTATTGGCTACTGCCCTGTTTATAGTCCCGACGTACGTGTTTTACGTCGTCTAGAACGATCGGATTTTCCAACAACTTTGTGTGACCGTGTGTATGCAAGACAAGTTTGAGCTAACATTCGTCGGAAAAAATCCATGGATTTTGTTGTTGGAATGTCCGATCAATGTCCGACCATGTGTACAGGGCATTAGACATATACAGCACTGGTAAGCCACTACCTCAATCCCTCCTCACAGAAGTCTGACTGGCGGCACGCCCCAGATAGCCCCAGATAGCCCCAGATATCCCCATATAGCCAGAAGTGAGGGGAGCTGGAGGCTGCACTGGAGTCGTGACATGGAGCTAGGTGTTTGGGGACAGGGAGGGAAGGACAGGTAGTGGGCGTATATCTCTTAAAGGAGAAATAAACTTGTTATGAGAGAAGCATACATACTGCTTTTGGTAATCACTGCTGTAAATGCTTTTTGCCTGACTGTCACAACGACACCCCTGCTTCCCCATTTTAAGTTGGTGTCCAGGGAAGAGTACAAAGAAAAGGACTTTTGACTTTCCTGATGAGAGTATTTGTTGTGGGTCAGTGACTCAAGATAATGAAACCAGTATTTCAGAAGAACTACCCGACAAGTAGCATTTTCAGAAGTCGACATAGGGATCCTCTGTGCTTTTCTTTTGGCAGGTTCTTGATAGAAGATAAAAGTTCTAGTTCCTGTAGCATTCTGGTTTTCTTCGCTGTCTCTGTATCTACTTCAATCGGACATCTTATTGGCCAGGGTAGGATCCTCTAGGTTTTGGAGGTGTTGTATAACACAAATACTTTTTTACCAACAGTGCTTGTTTTCCTGACATCATAGATCGCCTGGCCATCTACTGTGGCCTACTGTAGTCTTGGTTTATACAGCAAGCCCAGTTCATGTCTTCCAGTGTAGGGAAGAGGAGGGCGTTAAGGGGTTTTTCGTTTGACTGTTTTTCTGCAGCATTAATCTGAAAATGTTTTAATATGCTGTATAATTTTCATGATCAGATTTGATACACATCTCAGTTTGTCATGGCATGGATTCCACAAATATTCTTTTGAGATTCTGATCAAAGTTAACATGATTGCATCGCACATTTTCTATGGATTTATCAGCTGCACATTTATGCTGTGAATCCTCACTTCTGCCACATCCCAAAGGAGTTCTATTGGATTCAGATCCAGTGGCTGGCCTACCATCTGTGCGTCTCAGCAGAAATCAAGATTCATCAGATCAGGCTACATTTTTTTCTGTCAACGCAAACCAGTCTATCTTTTTAAATCTGACCTCTCATCAACAATGCATTTCTGTTCACAAAATTGCTACTCAGTGGAAGTTTATCTTTTGCACCATTCTGTGTAGATTCTACAAACTGTTGTATGTAAAAATCTCGGAAGATCACCAGCCCATCTGACACCAACAATCAAGTCCTGTCAAAAACGTTGGGATCACATATTTTTTCCTGTCCTAATGTTTTGATGTGAACATTACCTGAAGCTCCTTCCGCATGACTTTATGCATTTTGCTGCTGCCACCTGATTGGGTGATTAGATACTTGTAAACATTAGCAGGTGTTTCTAGTAAATTGCTCTGTGTGTTTATGTCGTTAGATATTTACACACATACTAAGGACTGAGAGAGAGATTCGTATGCTTTTGAGAGTGGTTCAAGCAATCCTCCTGGTGGCCTTGTTGTATTAGGCAAACCAGTCTAGGATCTGTAGCATCCAAAGTGTATGTTTGAAGAAATTTCTCATGTTACAACATTGCAACAAACTTTCATCATTTATCAGATCATGTTTTGTATATCACACACACACTTTTATAATAAGCAGTACTTTTGAAGCCATATGGAAAAACAAGGGGCCCTGTAAAACTGGAGGACAGTGAATGGAGTGTAATGTGATGATCTATCTGTCCTCGTTCTATTGCAGGTCAAATCATGAATGCAGGCAGTTGTTTAAAGTTGGTATCCACTTTTCCTGCAGTGTTTTATACAATGCAGACAATGCCCTTCAGCACAGCCAAGGTGAAAGCTGCTTTTACTACCTCTGTATTTTGGCAAACTTAAAAAAATAACATCTTGTTATAGTGTGATTCCGGGTAAAATGTATTTTCTTTTAATGATACAGCAGGCTATTTTGGTTCTTTTTTTTATTACTTATTTTATTACTTTTTGTTGAAACTTTGCTCGAAGAAAGAAAGGAACAAATGTACACATGTAACTGCAGAATTACCTTTTTTTGTGCTGCAGTTAAGTGGTTGTGTTTAGTTTCTTCCATATAATAAGCCCATGCAGTTTCTTTAAAGGGGTTAGTTCACCTTTACCAAAAAACTGCCTGTGCAGAGAAGGGACATCTGTAGATGAAAACAAGCTTGTGCAACTTTGACCGAAATTGAATAATACCCTTGCTATAGTTGTAGGTCATTTACATACCTCATGAGATTTAACCTGAAAATTCCCCGGATGTTGCTAATAGAGACCTAGCTATTACTGTTCACCTTCCCTATCACAGGAACGAGTGCTTTCAAACCACCTCACGCACACTTTCTCACCCCCCATGCAGTAGTTCTGAGCTCAGAATTTGAGAGCTCACCCCTGTGATGGTGAAAGTAACAGTAATAGCTGGGCCTCACTTAGCAATGTCCTGGAAGTTTTCAGGTCACCAAGTACATAAATGGCCTAGACCTGTAACAAGGAATTATTCCACGTTCGTCAAGCTGTACAGTGTGGTGTTATCTACAGATGCTCCTTATCTGCATAGGCAGTTTTTTGGTAAAGGTGAACTAACCTTTTAAGTGTTTGCTCATTGAAAAGGTGGTCATGGGCCACCTACCTGAGTCCATTAGCTACCTGTGGATGCCATGAGACTTTCCACAGAGGCCAGCAGAAGGGTCAGAGTTTTGAAATGTTAATTTAGGCACAGAAATTGCTACACTTCTGGAACTCCACCACGTTGTTTGGCTCTGTATAACTACAGCACTGCTTGCAATCTTTGAAAGCTTTTTCTCATGTATTACAAACCTATGTGTTCTGTTTATGCCTAAGGCTGCTTTTCTTTTGACTTTATTCAGATTTAAAAAAAAAGTGCAAAGGCATTTTATCGGTAGTGAATAGTGTGCTTTTAAATAGTGTTTATAATAGTTTATTGAAACACATGACAAATTAGTATTGTTTCATACCCACTTCATACTTTAAAACTGTATTATCAATATAACCATCTTGGCAATTGGAGTGATAAACATATATACCAAATGGCCATATTTCGGGGTGCCAATATAAGCAGTTATATGAAAGTTGCTTACTTTCTTTCATGCAGACCTTGTATGACTACCTTCATCCAAGGTGTTGAGTGTCATAGTGGATAACCTAATCTAACAGAGTTTGAGAGTAACCTATTTATGGACAGAATTTAGGCAGAGAAGATCTAGGACCATAGCCAATACTCTGTACATGTGTGGGCAACTATAAGTGCCCGCTGGCTCTCCATTGACCAACCTGGAGGCCATTCTTTTTTTTTTTCCATGGCGCATAACTTCTTAGCAATCTGCTGCAAAAATATTCTATATACATTCATGTCATGCAAGGAGCCTTACTGTCCTGCGCCCTATATAATAGTTGCATGGTCTATTATAGATAGTTTTACACCCTTGATGGTGTACTGCAGTGCAGTATTGTATGTGGGCTTCATGTTTGCAAGATTGAAGTGCACTGACCTGACCACAACATTTGGAAGATAGAGAATGTTCTTTTAGTTGAGATGACTGGAATTTGCCTTATTTAATCTTTTGTGCTCCATTGTCTTAAGCACTTCCTTATTGGTGAAATTCTTTTGAAATGTTTGTCATCTATTTTTAGTAATTGCAAAATTACTAACTGCAAGATTTAGGAACCCGCAACAATGGAAAGTTTCTGTTTAAGGGACATCTGTTTAACAAAGCTTTTGACAATGCCAAGTGCTTGCCTGTGTTCTGTGACTCGACAGATGTACCAGGTACCTGTAGCAATAAGGTGACTACACACACTGCCCAATATTTTAATCAGGTGTTTATAAATCACACCTCTTGCAGGGCTTGCATCCTGTCAAGTTTCCATAGAAGTTGATGAGAATGTACCACCACTATTCATCTTTTCCAAGCAGATTTTCCAACTTGCAAGTGTTATTCTTTAACTTTTCTAAAAAGAGCATCTCATCCTGGGTGCACCACTATATTTTGTTGGCCACATGCGTGAGAATATCACAGGAAGACCTGAAAACTCATGCCTTTTGAAGTGAAGAAGTTTCACTGCCCATAATTTTCTGCTATCTGCCTGTCTTTGTCCACAATTAGAATTTGGTTGTCCATAAACTGAGAGATCAGGCAATAGGAATGCGATGCCTGCATATGGATGCTCGCATCACAGAACTGCCATGTAGTCTTTATAACTTTAGTGATTATGTACCTGCAGTTCCCACGTAAAGACTTGTTTTCTTTTTACCATAGAAAGGGAAATAATCAGTTAACAGTTACACAGACATTATTTATTCTTTTGGAACAATTTCTATGAAGGATAAGGACCCACCTCTTTCAGAATTCCCTGCAGTGCCTGATCTTCACAATCAGTGATCATATTAGTCTTCTCCCATTATTATTCCTAAGATAAGGTAAAAAGGAACTCTGCTCTAAATTGACTTCCTCCTTGCTTTCTTCCTTGTTTTTCTTATGACAGAATGGGACTCTTGATCTTTTAAAATAAAATTTTTATAATTTTGTCTCTGTTTCCAAAGCTGTTAGTAAGAAAATTAGCTGCTGTCCTAAACAAGGTACTCAGGATAAATAGGTGTCTGTGCTTAGCCTGGTTATGTATGAAGAGTGGTTGCACCTGCTTTTACTATTGACTACCATGATAGGCTGAAGAGGAGTGGTACCCTAGTGGGTTCTTAACCCTGTAATGACTGAATTCAGTTTATTTATTTTTTTGTATTTATTTTCTCTGCTGGAAAATCTGATTTCTGGTGAGGAGATTCGAAGAGTATGTAGAGGCAGGAAAATTCCTTAAGGGGAGACTGGAGGGTGTGAGTTATATCAATAATTAAGCATGTGCAATTAAATGTTCTGCACTGCATGGTCCTTACAGGCATACACATCTGAAAGAATCACAAAATATAGCAGTTGTGTGGCCATGCATCCCCTTGACAAATTACTCTGGATGTGGGTTTATTTGGTATGCAAATTTAGTTGAAAAATTGAGACATATTTGTTACTAGTTTGAGAGATCTAAACATCTTTAAAACTCATAAAATATGGAAATGATTATGTTTAGAGTTCTTCAAAGTGAGATTAGTGCCTTATATGGCTTGACAGCAAATCCTTGGTAAACATCGCTGTAGATTTCATGTAGGATGGAGATTGAGAAGCACTTTGTATTCAAACTGTTACTCAGATTTTGCCTATGTGTGTTTTTCCTTGTAATTCTTCTCTTACACAAGAATCTATGCTTGGAAGACCTGGATACACTTCAAAACCTGTAACTGAGATGAAAGAATCTAAGTATATGTAAAGCAGGGAGCAGGAAACTAGTACTTTGTGGCCAGAAAAAAACATAATATTGCAGAAGACATAACTATTTTTTTCATACCTTAACACTACAATTGCAGCTTTCAAAGTTGACCTGTAAACTCTTAAAGTGTTACTAAGCCCAGGACCCTACATTCACTATATCTGGTTTCCCACAGTACACAGGACATGCAATCGTTTCAGTAAATATAAACTGCTAGATACCTTTTGTCATCAGCAGTATATAGCAGTCTTGTGACTTCTATCAGTGTCGTGTTAAAGCTTGTAGGAGGAGTTTTCATGCTACTCTGACTGTCCTATGAAGCTGCAGGACCCCTGACCCTCTGTCTGGACAGTGCTGATTGGCCCTGTGCTGATCACAGGCACCCCCTCCCGAGAAAAAAAAAACTCTCTAGCAATACACACCAAACTGAGCATGTGAAGAGTGACTGCAAAGGCTCTGTAGTATCAGGGGATGGATTGGGGACATTGGAAGTAGTAGAGGATCAGAGAGGACAGGATCAAACAGCCTTTTTACACAGGCTTAAAAGATGCGAAGGATTAACCCCTTAGGTTCCACAGTGAGTATAATAAACATGCTTTACTGCATATACTGACTGATTTTACTGTTGAGGGTTTAGTAACACTTTAATAGGTTGTGTATTTTTTAACATGACCAAGAATAACCTGGACTAAACAAAAAAAATAAGTCACTTTTCCCAGCTGCTAAGTAGGTATACAAGAACAGAGTCTATATTTGTTCACTGAAGGAGTAAATTACTTTGTGATGGTTGGCAAAAATCACCTTCGTGTACATGAAAGAATTTTGTAGATGTTGCAAGAGAACATGTTGTAGAACATTACACTTCGCCAGTGCATTTCAAATCAATAACACTCTCAAAGAATTACTATGATTACAGCATATTTGTTGATGGAAATTATTTTCATGAAGTTTTCTTTTTAGATGTCTGATAAGACAGACCTTTTTCTATTTTATATTTATTACTTGAAACTAGAGAGGAAAATTCTGGAATAGCATTCAGTGTGCTGACTTAAAATGGACTCATTAAAATATTTTGTTAGCAGTCTTTCTAGGATGGATTTATTTGAACTAGTAGATGGGCTGAAATGCTTTTCCTAAACAAAATGCTTGTTGCCCTTGGTGTTGGCCACATATCAGAAGGCCTAGGTATAGTTAGGAATGTGGTGTCCCTTTGAAAGCATCAGAGTTCAAATTGGCTTCACTAGAGATCATGTGACAAAAATATTAGGACTTCACACATGTCCAACACTGATAGCAGCATGGAACAGCTTCTTTTTAGAAAGGATAACTAGTTAAAAAATTCTTTTACTATGTCAGTCTTATCTATTGCTCTTCCATTCCTGCATGACTGTTATTTGAGAATAAGGCTGTGTACACGCAGGGCGACCGGTCACATTTCGGCCTGCATGTATAGGTCCCTGTCTTGCAGAAGCCGGTCTCACGACCAACTTCTGTTGAACGAGCATGCTGGAAAACCAGCATCTGATCCGTGCTTACAGCCAATGGCTGTAAACACTGATCAGTGTGTTCTGGTGGGGAGGCTGTCCCCCGTCAGAATTCAAAAGGCTAAGTGGGGGGGATTGCCACACTAACATCAATTGTGTTAGTACGGTTATCTGTACTTTTTTTTTGTTCAGCCCGCTGGGTTGAACGAAAAAAAAACTTAGTGTGTTACCCTGCTTAAGTTCAGTTTAGGATGGTGTCTGCATTAACTTTCTTTTTAATTTGATCACCGTTGGCAGATTTTTTAAAAATTTGTTTATGTAAATATTTGTAATACCGACAACATAATGAACATGTAAATACTTTTAAATCTTGAACTTTTTCATTAAAAAAAAAAAAAAAAAAAAAACTCATTTTTTGTGAATGTTTCCAGATTTTCTATGTTAGTTCTCAGAGGTGTTTCTTTTTTTTCTGCAACTGTAAATAGATTTTTACTGATCTTGCATGGATAACTTGCCTAAAGCTGTATATATTCTATGAATAAAATACAACTTTCATGAACAAAGTTGTAAGGAGTCTTTGTTATGCTGCTACAGCAAGTTGGAGCATCAATTATACAAAAAACCTGATTTAAGAGAAATGCTTTTGCAGACGTCTTTCTGAAAATGCAAATTACCTGGTAATCATGTTGATCATTTAGTTCTGTTTCACTGAGCAATATATTAAATGTGAACCTATTAATTTTAGCATATGTTAAAGTGCTCCAGTGCATAAGCAGTAAATATCCTGTGTTAACAATAAAGTGAATATAGTGCAACAAATGAAATGTCCTCAAATGATTATGAAGAAAACACAAAAATCTTCTTAGTAGATCCAATCACCACATAATAAAGTGCACATGCTTTCTTATTCGTGCTTCACCAGAAGTGGTAAATCAAAGCACTCACCAGACAGTAGTGGCCACAGAGTGACCCTCAGGCATGAATAACTATATATCATCAAAGGTAACTTTTCCGGATATCCTGGCAGAAGGACTCCAATCACCAGTCAGCAGGAGTGTATTGTATATAACTTCTATATCTGAGCCTCAGTGCATCAATGCATCAACCAAATCTGCAAAGAGTGGCTCCCCATGAAAGCCACAAAGCTTGGATAGTGTAAAAATGTCTTTATTCCAAATAAAACTAAGCATCCAAACAAATGTGCAGGTACAGGACGAAAACCAGACTGGGCTACAGCTGAGGAGGAGAAGCAGAGACCGAGCGGTACCTTGTATTTTGTGTGTACTTCAATAGCGTCTCGGCATGCATTTCAGCTGATCCAGGAACGGAGGGTGGGTGTAAACTAGAGACAGTTCTATACTAGAAAAAATATATTGAAAAGGCAAAAGTGAGCATTTAAGTACAAATATATGTGAAGCATTTCATAATGTACTCTTTATGTCTTTTACACTTACGTTTACACTGCATTAGCTGACTTGGCATTCCATAAAGCTTTAGTTAAAAACAGCGACAATGACACGGTCTGTCTACCAAATATGTTCTTGATTCCGAGGGAAAAACATTAATTTAAGTATTTTGGAAAAATTATTATAATTCCATATATGGGTTCTTTCACGGAAGTATATGTGTAATTTTCTCTTCTATTTCAAAGAGAGTAGAGGGAGGGGAGAAAAAAACCTCTCCTTTGGCCTTCCAAAAAAGGGGAAGAAAGAAGGCCCGTAGAGGGCGTATAAAAAAGAAACTTGAGGCCGAAAGGCAAGTCCTGCAAAAGAATATAATAGTACAAATGTATAATAGAGGGTCCTATTGATTATTAAAGATAGAAACTATTGGGTTAATTTGATATTAAGAGGACTTTTTTACAAGATTTAAATCATACCTGGAGGTAGTTTAACAAATGATGTTACGGATGTGTGGTTGATAGCTAAAATGGTGACAAATGAATAAATAATATATTTAATTGATTGACTGAATCTAAATGTTCATTTTTCAAAACAAAAGGTTGCATGTAAAAATGGTGAGGTTGCTACAGTGCTATGACATTTGGATGGAATAGTTCTGCTTATTATTTTTGAGTGTGAAATGCAAAAAATTAGAGGTAGTAGTAAAACGCCTTTGCATGTAATACACTCAACTTTGTATTGAGTTTATGTATTAGATTTATTGAAAATAACAAAGAAACCCCAGGCAAAGCCTTGGTATAGGTGTTAGAGAAGTATAATCGGCATATCTAAGCTGGAGTAGAAGCCACTAAAGAGTAGTTGTTTACTTGCATAACAGGAGGGTAGATCAAAACATATGAATGCAATATTAAGGTGGTGCTGCGCTAATCCTAGCATTAAACAGAAAATTATGTTGAAGTGATAGTGCTAATCAAGTGCAGTGCTAAATAAATATACTAAGGCGTAGATCAAAATTAATAGCGATAATAAAAGGTTTTAAATAGTATGTGGCCAATCCTACACAAAAACAATCGCTAGATAAAAAAGTGCAGAGTTCAAACACAATATATACAAATACCATCAGTGAATATCCATATCAGGACAATACAATGTGAAATTATCAAAGAGTGCAAAATGCTGTAGGAATAGACCTTCCTATATAAAGTGCAAAAATGTCCAATGTGAACAATATAATCCTGTGTGTAGCATGCACACAACAGGCATATAAAAAATCAAAGTGACTCATGCAATAACAAATCCACGTGACTAATAATGCGCAATCTTCAAAAAATTCAAATAATAAGTGAACATATGAAAGTTCTCCTTTACAAAGTGAAACAGCTTCCTGGCATGCACATATTGCAGTGAAGTGCTCAGATGAATAAAAAATAGTGTTCCTCTTCGTGTTAAGCACACACTAGTAGGTAATGGCCCCTTACCTTAAGGTAATGGGGTAACAGCATAAGACCAGTGTTGGGAATACCATCCTTTTTCTTCTATCCTCGCGGTCTTAATACCGGAACATTATTCCCTCAGGTGGTACAGGGGGCATGAAATAGAAAGAAGGAAGGTCCCAGATAGCGTAATATTTTCAGGCTAAAACGTGATTTTATTAGCATAAAACATGGGTACTCACATAACAGCAATAAAAAAATGGTTTATCTCCAACGAGCGGCGAGCTCGTAAGCCTCAATCAGCATAAGGTGCCTGTCCCGTCCCTATGCGTGATGTCACACAACACGTGACTTCATAAAGTATATAGAGCAAGAGAAGCATAGACAAAAAATCCTGTAATTCAAATGGGATGGCTGGTTTACATGATCTATATAAGAAAAGATAAGTGTTTATGGCAGGATCAACAAACATGTATTATCGCTTCTGAATGAAATACATCTTTGTTGATCCTGCCATAAACACTTATCTTTTCCTATATATATCATGTAAACCAGCCATCACATTTGAATTACAGGATTTTTTGTCTATGCTTCTCTTGCTCTATATACTTTACCCCATAATGTTATGTGAATCTGTGATAACTCATCCCATAATGTTATGCAAACCTGTGAGACAATGTCTGCCACCAATAGTTTCTTGTTTCCGGAAAACTGTAATCAACATCAATGGTAAATATACATATTTTTACTTTTATTTATATAATCCATACAAAAGGAGGTGTTTCTTTAAACATTACTCTGTTATTTTTACATACACTAACTTGATGCTCGCCCGGCACACTAAGCCGCCCGGGCCATGCAACCCGTGGCGGCATTATGTGAGGTTACAGTCAAGTCCATCTATGACTGACGTCCATCTTGCGACCCCGGCGGACATGCGCAGTCCGCCGGGGAAGTATACGGTGTCGGCAGGTGGAGTGGGCGCGACAATGCTCTGACGCGCATGCGCACATTGGACGGGGCGGCACACTCCTCCCGGGGGGCCATACAAGGCTCGTACCTGCCTCCTCTCCCTCCCACATTATCAGCTGTTGTAATCTACATCAACAGCTGATTGGGGGAGAGAGGCTTTATAACAACATCAGACACATATGCCGGACTTCCATTGCACTTTGCGGGATGACACCGGCTTGAACAGTCATATGTTTTGATCTACCCTCCTGTTATGTAAGTAAACAACTACTCTTTAGTGGCTGCTACTCCAGCTTAGATAAGCTGATTATACTTCTCCAACACCTATACCAAGGCTTTGCCTGGGGTTTCTTTGTTATTTTCAATAAATCTAATAGATACACTCAACTTTGTATTGAGTTTATTACATGCAAATGCCTTTTACTACTACCTCTCATTTTTTGCATTTCACACACAAAAATAATAAGCAAAACTATTCCATTCAAATGTCATAGCACTGTAGCAACCTCACCGTTTTTACATGCAACCTTTTGTTTTGAAAAAACTAATATTTAGATTCAGTCATTCAATCAATTAAATATATTATTTATTCATTTGTCACCATTTTAGCTATCAACCGCACATCCGTAACGTCATTTGTTAAACTACCTCCAGGTATGATTTAAATCTTGTATAAAAGTCCTCTTGATATCAAATTACCGGTAACCCAATAGTCTCTATCTTTAATAATCAATAGGACCCTCTATTATACATTTGTACTATTATATTCTTTTGCAGGACTTGCCTTTCGGCCTCAGTGGAGCCTCAGGTTTCTTTTTATACGCCCTCTACGAGCCTTCTTTCTTCCTCTTTTTTGGAAGGCCAAAGGAGAGGTTTTTTCTCCTCTCCCTCTACTCTCTTTGAAATAGAAGAGAAAATTACACACATACTTCCGTGAAAGAAATTCCATCTCCACCCATACATGGATTTATAATAATTTTTCCAAAATACTTAAATTAATGTTTTTCCCTCGGAATCAAGAACATATTTGGTAGATAGACTGTGTCATTGTCGCTGTTTTTAACTAAAGCTTTATGGAATGCCAAGTCAGCTAATGCAGTGTAAACGTAAGTGTAAAAGACATAAGGAGTACATTATGAAATGTTTCACATATATTTGTACTTAAATGCTCACTTTTGCCTTTTCAATATATTTTTTCTAGTATAGAACTGTCTCTAATTTACACCCACCCTTGAGGAAGGAGGCTAATTTACTCCAAAATGCGTCGGGTACAAGAGTACTGTTTCAAACACTGTATACAAACTTATGTAAAACTGACTGATTCGCATTCCAAACAATATATTATTGTTATGTTTTTACTGTTTCTACTCAATAAATTATATCTGTACTATATATACTTTTTATGTTTTTTTGTATGTGCCTAAAAAGTCCACCACTAGGTTTATTTTAACAGTGAGAGACAGAATAACAACACAAATATCCAGAAAAACGCATTTGAAAAAAGTTATAAATTGATTTGCATTTTAATGAGTGAAATATTTGGTCCCCTATCAAGCAGGAAGATTACTGGCTCCCAGGTGTCTTCTATGCAGGTAAAGAGCTGAGATTAGGAGCACTCAGCTTGTTACCTGTATAAAAGACACTTGTCCACAGAAGCAATCAATCAATCAGATTCCAATCAATCCACCATGGGCAAGACCAAAGAGCTGTCCAAGGATCTCTGGGACAAGATTGTAGACCACAAGGCTGGAATGGGCTACAAGACCATCGCCAAGCAGTTTGGTGAGAGGGTGACAGCAGTTGGTGCGATTATTCGCAAATGGAAGAAACGCAAAATAACTCAAGTCTGGGGCTCCATGCAAGATCTAAATATAAATGACACAGTCGTGCTTGCTCAAAGTGAAAAAAAAATCTTGATTTTGCAAAGAATTGTGGGAAAAAATGCCAACTTCAAAAAACTCATCATGCATCTTTCTAAATACCTTGGAATGACTTCTTTCCAAAAAGGGGTCATTTGGGGGGGATTTGTACTTTTCTGGCATGTTAGGGTCTCAAGAAACTTCAGGTGTGATCAATTTTCATATATTGGCACCATAGCTTTTGGACTCTGTAACTTTCACAAAGATCAAATAATTTACACCAATTTGGGTTATTTTTACCAAAGATATGTAGCGGTATAAATTTTGGCCAAAATATATGAAGAAAATTACTAATTTGCAAAATTTTATAACAGAAATGAAGAAAAATGCATTTTTTTTACAGGATTTGTACAGGATTTTCGGTCTTTTTTCTTTTATAGCGCAAAAAATAAAGAACCCAGCGGTGATTAAATACCACCAAAAGAAAGCTCTATTTGTGTGAAAAAAGGACAAAAATTTCATATAGGTACAGTGTTGCATGACTGAGTAATTGTCATTCAAAATGTGAGAGCACCGAAAGCTGAAATTTGGTCTGGTTATTAAGGGGGTTTAAGTGCCCAGTGGTCAAGTGGTTAAAATGCATGTAGTATAAAAAATTCCAAGTTAAAATGAACCTTTGCCAGCAAAATTACAAATCGCCCGCACTTCCGATTCAAGATTTTACTGTCACTTTTGCTCTACAGAGACACTTACCATATTGTCACACATATTTGTGTCTTAATACTAATGCTGGCCATACACTATAAGAAAAATCGGCTGAATTTCAGCCATTTAGTCAGTTTGTTCGCTTCTCGGCCATTTAATGGGCACAAAATCGATAATCGTTGGGACGTTTTTGAGCTTTGAAAATTTTCTGTCGAACAAACGATAAATTAAAAGGTTTAATGCGTTTCCTGTCTGAACTGTTTGTACTAGGTATATGTAAAAAAAAATGTAAAAAAATGGAATCATTTATGTCCGCTGAACGATTTATCGGTCATTACATGGCACTATCGTTTGCGCTCACAGCCGAATATCCGTTTTTCGAAAATAGGTTCGGTCAATTTTTTGTATAGTGTATGGCTAGCATTACTTGTTTCAACTTATTTTGTATATTGTTCCTTGGCTTTGCTGAGGCTCACTTTGAACAAGCGCGACTGTGTTATTTATGTTTACTGTGAAGATATCTCAGAGTTCTGTCGCTGCTGTTATTGATCACATTTTTTTTTCTCTTTAGATTTAGCGTGGTATTTATTTTTTGTATTTGGTTTCCATGCAGGATCTCACCTCGTGGAGTTTCAATGATCATGAGAATGGTGAGGAATCAGCCCAGAACTACACAGGAAAATCTTGTCAATGATCTCAAGGCAGCTGGGACCATAGTCACCAAGAAAACAATTGGTAGCCCCCTACGTTGTGAAGGACTGAAAACCTGCTGTGCCTGCAAGTTCCCCCTGCTCAAGAAAGCACATGTGCAGGCCCGTCTAAAGTTTGCTAATGAACATCTGAATGATTCAGAGGAGAACTGGGTGAAAGTGTTGTGGTCAGATGAGACCTAAATCAAGCTCTTTGGCATCAACTCAACTTGCCGTGTTTGGAGGAGGAGGTGGAATGCTGCCTATGACCCCAAGAATACCATCCCCACTGTAAAACATGGAGGTGGAAAACATTATGCTAAGGGGACAGGACAACTTCACTGCATCAAAGGGACGATGGATGGGGCCATGTTCCGTCAAATCTTGGATGAGAACCTCCTTCCCTTAGCCAGGGCATTGCAAATGGGTTGTGGCTGGGTCTTCCAGGATGACAATGACCCAAAACACACGGCCAAGGCAACAGAAGAGTGGCTCAAGAAGAAGCACATTAAGGTCTTAGAGTGGCCTAGCCAGTCTCCTGACCCTAATCTCATAGAATATATGTGGAGGGAGCTGAAGGTTCAAGTTACCAAATGTCAGCCTCGAAACCTTAATGACTTGGAGAGGATCTGCAAAGAGGAGTGGGACAAAATCCCTCCTGAGATGTGTGCAAACCTGGAGGCCAACCACAAGAAGTGTCTGACCTCTGTGATTGCCAACAAGGGTTTTGCCACCAAGTACTAAGTCATGTTTTCGAAGGGGTCAAATACTTATTTCACTCATTAAAATGCAAATCAACGTATAACTTTTTTGAAATGCATTTTTCTGGATAATTTTGTTGTTATTCTGTATCTCACTGTTAAAATAAACCTACCATTAAAAATATAGACTGATCATTTCTTTGTCAGTGGGCAAACAAACAAAATCAGCAATTGATCAAATACTTTTTCCCTAACTGTATTTACAAATGAAAATGAAATAGCCTCCCACATTTACAGACATTTAAACATCCCTAAACAAATGAAGTAACAAAATAAATGAAATTTGTGAAGAAATGGGAAACAACAAAATAAGTGGGGAGAAATTGGTAACTTGGGGTTAACTAAGGGTTTACAGTGCATGGTTGGAGGAAGTGATGCCTTATTTGCACAAACAGATAATTTTTCAGAACACGCTAAAAATTTTGACTTGTGTTTGACGCAAAAGTTAATGTTCTCAAAGTTGATTTTCGTTTTCTAAATCAATATTTGATGCATACTTCTAACAACTTTCAACTCTTGGACTATAACTGTCTCATTCAATCTCATAAGTATTTACAGCTTCTGTGATTATTTTTCGCTATCATTGCTAAAGCATGTGGTCAATATTGCAAATAATTATTTTTCTAGTTTAGTGAATCAAGCATTTTTGCCTTAAGTGTGACAAATAGTTGACTGTTACCAATTTCTGTGCTTGCATAGTTTCTTTTGATCCAGAGTACACAAAGGAGATCACTCAGACATTGAAAAATAATGGACGAGTTCCAAGCTAAATGTTCAGTGGGAAGTCAGAATCTGCAAGATGCAAGGGTTTTTAGTGTTATTGTTTTCTTCCATTTAAAGAGGAAATTCATTCTGATATCCTGACAGTTCTGTGGAAGTGTTTTTCTTTTAAATGTGGATTTCCTAAGAGATACTGCCAAAAACTATCATGAAACACAAGTAAGTTAACCGCAAAAAAAAATTTTTTTTAATGCAGTCTGCATTTAGTGTGAAAATGTATATGTATATATATACATACACACACACACATACAATCAATTCTAAATCGTATGCATGTTCAAAATTAGTATTGTGTTTTTCTTTAGTTACAGTTTCCCAGAAAATAATTAATGACTGTAGTAGAAAAATATTTTCAGACCTCTGCTTCTGAAAATGCTAGTTGCCTGGCTGTCCTACTAATCTTCTTGCTTTTATGCTTTAAACAGATAAGCCCTGACCTGATTATTATTTTTTTATCTGCATGTACAAAGGTCAATGTAAACTATTGAAAGCAGGGAATTGGTATAACAGTTGGCCACTAGCATTTTTTTTAGTATCTTTAACAACCCTAAGCTTACAATTTAAATACTTACCTGTCAGCTGGAATCTGCAGGTCATGTGGGGTTAGGGGGTCATCTGATCTGAAGGCAGAATGCGGAGTTATGTGACCCACGAAAGCTCTGCATTGTGTTTACGGAGTATTCCTTTACTTTCAATAAAGACTTTGTCACCATGCGTTTACAAGTTTTGGAGAGCCAAAACACTTTGTGTTGTTTAATCTGCTTACAGGTAAATATTTAAACTGCATGACCCTTCCTTCCCCTCATCTCTACCTTCTTTAGGGTTCAGAAGTTTTCCTTTCCAGCACAGTAGTAAAAATATATGGTGCATGCTGCTCCTAAAACATCTGAACCTTTACCTTGTAAAACAACTATTTTTTTGAGCAAAATAGAATTGCAAGGCAAATACTTTCTAAACACCTTTTTCCTTTTTTTTTTTCTTAAGTGATTAGCTGCATGCATAGGAGTGGGGGTGGAGACTCCTTGTAAAAATGATTGATTGAGGGGCAGAAGCAGCTTCTTGAAGGGAGCAGAGCCGCAGTCCAGTGTAAAATGCAAAGACAGAAATACGCAGCGAGGAGCCAGAAAAACTGCAGTACAGTGATCTTCCTAGTGAAGAGCTGTACAAGGGGGTGTGTCAACAAAAGGCAGAGAAACAGCAGTATACTGATCTTCCCAGTGATTAGCTGTGTAGGGGCATGTCAGAATAAGTCTGACCACTGGTGTACAGGGAGGCTGTGCTCCCAAGTAATATGTGAAGAAGCAAATGACCATGCAAAGATGGATATGTTTCCACCTCCTCATGAGGTCAGAAATAAATAGGAAAGACGGGTGGATTAGCGGTCCTACATTCCAAAATGTATTTCCTGGTGTCTCAACTCCAACAACTGGCTGGATGGGTATTTGGGGAAAATTCAGACCCTATAGCTCAATTAATCTCTATCGAACCCCACTTTGACAGTCGATTCTCATTTAGAAATGGATCTCCCAGGTATTCCCCCTTCTCCAATGGCAGGTTTGGCGGGCAGTTAGGGAGGCCTTGTCTATCACAGGCCCTATGGACTTCACTCCATTGTGGAAAATTTCTAATTATCCTGATTTGTGTAAATTGCAGGGATTCTCCTCATGGAGACAGCATGGGATCTGGTTCTTTCACCAGCTGTATAATGGTAGTACTCTGAAGGCGTTTGATCAGCTGTGTGCGGAGTTCTCTCTGCAAAATAAACAATTCTATCAATATCTTCAACTCTGACACACAATCCAGACTCAAGCATGAACGCACTCCTTAGTTATATCTAGCTCCTCGTGGGAAATCCTGTACGCTACCACTCGCAAGGGTCTTATATCGAGGGCCTACTCTGTCTTGCTGTCCTCTATTCAGGATCACACATTGTTAAAAAGTAGGGCTTGTTGGGTCACTGATATTGGAGCCATAGATGAGGATCAATGGGATATGGCCCTAGAAGCGCTCCCTGCTGTATTGGTGTTAGCTGCTCATAAACTTTCCCAACTATTTATCTTGAACAGAGCCTATCGCACCCCTGATAGGCTGTATGTTTAGGGGCGAAGAGACTCCCCCTTATGCCCAAAGTGCTTGATGGTCATGGGAGACTTTATACACATGATATGGCACTGCCCGAAACTTGCAGAGATTGTGCAGGTTATTTCTGATCTAGCTCAAATACCTATACCTCTTGATCCTCTGGTGTGCTTGTTGGGCGCAATTGATGCTGAAATGTATCCAAAAGGCATTTCTTTTTTGGTGTCCAGGTTATTATACCTAGCTAGAAAGCTGATCGCCCGATTTTGGTTGGTGCCCACTGTGCCTTTATCGCCTATGTTAATTATTTTCTACTTAGAGAGCAGTTGGCTTATCGCCATAGAAAAGTGGTAAACAAATTTAACCTCATTTGGTAAAGTTGGCTTGATAACCCAAGTCTTGCCCCACCACAATTAGTGATGGATAGGTTATTACAACTATAAGACCACTTAGAGTTATGGTTCTAGCCCGAGTTTGGGAATTTCTCGATTGTGCATTCGAGAGTAGACAAAGGAGACTTCTGCTAAACGTCCCACAATAAACGCAGGCTGTTTTGTCTTATTTTGTTTTGCTCAATTTTTCTTTTTTTTTACTGTTTAAAAAAAAAAAAGTTTTGGATATGCTTAACATATGATGTGGTGCTCTGTACCTGGTCCTATATTCCATGTTCAATGCAAGTGTTGATGGTTAACATCTATGTCTTCTAGCTTTGTAATGTACAAGCAATTTTTTTTTTCTTCCTTGTCAATAAAAAAAGTTTTGATTAAAAAAATTAAATAAATAAATGGAAAAGCAGAGGGGCTGGTAAAATCACCAAGGCGAGAAAGATGTCACCAGCACACGCAAGGATTTCCAAAATAGGTCCAAAGATTCTTTTTTTTTTTACAGGTACTTACAAGTAACATGCCTGATGAAGGAATACTGTGAGGCTTTGAAACGTTGCCTTTGTACCTATGATGTAATCACTGAATAAAGCCATCTAAAGACTAAGGGTCAGGCAATGGAATAAAGAGGGGGCTGGAATTAGTGGGGAGGAGCAGGACTCAAACTAGATGGCAGACAAATTGTGCCATCTAAATCAAATACAAAAAGAGCAGTGGCATCAAGTTATTGCTCAAAATGAGTAGTAATAAAATATTACATGCTAATTCAAAATATAAAGGTATGTTTACAAACTCAAGACGCTTGGCAAACAAAATGGATGAACCAGAACTTCTGTTATTCAAGGAGCACTTTGACTTTGTAGGAATGTCAGAAATCTGGTTGGACAGTTCACATGACTGGGCTGCAAATAATGAGGGGTAATCTCTCTGATGGACCTTATAGGTGCAGCTAAAATGGCTATAAAAGCGTAAACATCAACTGTGAGTGAGCACAAACAGTATTCAACAAAGTAGTCCAAGTGTGTTGGTGAAAAAAATTCTCTTCATAAATAAATGAAAATGCATAAATAAAAAGTTCATAATATTTTCTTCTTGAATAAAAAATTCATAATATAGTGTAACTGTGACTGGGATCAAATATATGGGGAGGTGTAGATGATGATCTTTTGATGGGGGGCTCCGATGAACCCGGGCTCTCTAGCCTCTCACCTTTATAAGAAGTAAATATGAGCGTCAAATATCTGCTTAGGAGGATCCTGTATAATGTAGCTCATCGGTAATCCAGGTGGGATTTCTCTGGTGGTAGGATTGTCCTCCCGGTATGCAAATACCTATTGAAATAAAGAGGGGGGGGGGTTGCCCACCTGGGCTCCACCAATCCGATGGAATGAATAGGGAAGAGAGAGAGAGAGGCCTCCAATGGTGTAGTATTTTTAAACAAAGTACTATTTATTAAGTGATAAGAGTGGTCTCTTACATTTAAAACATCTTTAAAAACAGCATATACAGCAAAAAGACTCTGGAGCGGCGTCTTAAGGCGCCTGCTTACTGACTTCCGGTTACGTCTGCTCTCGGCCACGCCCTACGCGTTACGTCACCGCTCGTGACTTCATCTGGGGAACATTCCTTCCCCAAATTTGGGGAAGGAATGTTCCCCAGATGAAGTCACGATTTATTAAGTGATAAGAGTGGTCTCTTACATTTAAAACATCTTTAAAAACAGCATATACAGCAAAAAGACTCTGGAGCGGCGTCTTAAGGCGCCTCCTTACTGACTTCCGGTTACGTCTGCTCTCGGCCACGCCCTACGCGTTACGTCACCGCTCGTGACTTCATCTGGGGAACATTCCTTCCCCAAATTTGGGGAAGGAATGTTCCCCAGATGAAGTCACGAGCGGTGACGTAACGCGTAGGGCGTGGCCGAGAGCAGACGTAACCGGAAGTCAGTAAGGAGGCGCCTTAAGACGCCGCTCCAGAGTCTTTTTGCTGTATATGCTGTTTTTAAAGATGTTTTAAATGTAAGAGACCACTCTTATCACTTAATAAATAGTACTTTGTTTAAAAATACTACACCATTGGAGGCCTCTCTCTCTCCCTTCCCTATTCATTCCATCGGATTGGTGGAGCCCAGGTGGGCAACCCCCCTCCCCCCCTCTTTATTTCAATAAGTATTTGCATACTGGGAGGACAATCCTACCACCAGAGAAATCCCACCTGGATTACCGATGAGCTACATTATACAGGATCCTCCTAAGCAGATATTTGACGCTCATATTTACTTCTTATAAGGTGAGAGGCTAGAAAGCCCGGGTTCATCGGAGCCCCCCATCAAAAGATCATCATCTACACCTCCCATATATTTGATCCCAGTCACAGTTACACTATATTATGATTTTTTTATTCAAGAAGAAAATATTATGAACTTTTTATTTATGCATTTTCATTTATTTATGAAGAGAATTTTTTTCACCAACACACTTGGACTACTTTGTTGAATACTGTTTGTGCTCACTCACAGTTGATGTTTACGCTTTTGTAGCCATTTTAGCTGCACCTATAAGGTCACAGTAATGTCAGTATTTAGGTGATAGATTTGAAGCGCAAAGTCCTTTACTGTTTTTATTTTGTGGAGTGTAATGTGTACACTTTTGACTTTGCTGCAGTTCCGAGAGGCATCATCACCATTCACTTACGCTATTACTTTACACACTACCCACTTATTTGTTTATTTATTTGTTTAATTATTTATTCACCACAATCCTATTTTTGAGATAGACACATTCCTCTACTCGTAATAGCGCGAGGGACACCATCACACTCAATCTCTCTGATGGACAGGATTGGCAGAAGACATGGTGGAGTATGTGTATGTGAAGTATGATCTGAAAGTGAGTTTGAGAGATATGAATGAGAACTGTGATGTGCAGAGTCTTTATGGCTTAAGAGTGGAGCAAATAGTAAATTACTTGTAGGGGTATGTTATAGACCCTCTAACATAAAGGCTGAAGTGGAGTCTCTGCTCCTTTCACAGATTGAATTGGCTGGAAAGTGGGGCGATTTTTACTATTCTGATATTGTCTGCACAAATGGAAATGTACATTTTCTTAGAATGTATTGCAGGACAATTTCAAGTTTCATTTTCAAAAATGCTCTCTTGGATCACTTAATTCCAAACAAAGTGGAGCCTATTAGAGATGTGCAAGTAAGAGACAACGTGGGTAATAGTAATCATGGAGTAATCACATTTGCCATAGGTTACAGGAAAGACAATCATGTTGGTATGAACTCTAAAATTATAAAAAGGTAACCTGCAATCCTTTATGCATGACATTCAATGGGACCAAATATTTACAACAAGGATCACACAAGGTGAGTGGGAGTGTTTTAATGATTAATTAAACAAATGCATTAGTCATTGTGTTTCACTGGGTAATTAGCATGAAAGAACAATGTTAAAACCTACTGTATGAGACTAAATTGTAGTGTGCAAAACCAAATGAATGAGAAAAAAAACAAACAAAAACAAGCCTTTAAAAAGTATAAAGTAGAAGGGACACCCTCCGCGTTCCAGATTTACAATGAATCCAATAAGAAAGGCAAAGGAGCAATCAGTGGCTAAACGGAAGAGAAACACATTGTTACAGCAATAAAACAAATCACAAACAAAAAGGTTATGAAAATCCTGAAAAAGTTTATGAAAGAACAAATAGGCCCCATAACGGATGAACATAGGAAGCTGACCACAAATGAAAAAAAAAAAGCCAGAGATATATTAAATCATTTTTTTCCTTCAGATTTTACACATGAAAAGGGTAGGTTTGATAGTCTTAACATTAATATTGCTATCTCACTGAAGGTACCTCTCTGGTTGAATGAAAAAAACGGGTAGAAAAGGGACTTGAGAATCTTAATGTGAACAAGTCACCAGGTCCAGATAGCTTACACCTGCTTGTCCTTAGGGAATTTAGCTCAGTTATAGCCAAGCTGCTATTTTCATTTTTAACCCCTTCTCATCCGCACTATAGCCGAATGACAGCTACAGTGCGGGCCTGCTTTGCCGGGAGAGTGTCTATTGACATCCTCCTGTGATTGGCCCGGATGGCCGTTGCTTCAGAGCGTATGCACCGGTTATGTCACTGGCTGCATGTACAGTAAATATCTCCTGAACGATGCACATACACCAGATTACCAAAAGTATTGGGGCGCCTGCCTTTACACGCACATGAACTTTAATAGCATCCCAGTCTTAGTCCGTAGGGTTCAACATGGAGTTGGCCCACCCTTTGCAGCTATAACAGCTTCAACTCTTCTAGGAAGGCTGTCCACAGGGTTTAGGAGTGTGTCTATGGGAATTTTTGACCATTCTCTCTGAAGCGCATTTCTGCGATCAGGCACTGATGTGAAGGAGAGGGCCTGGCTCGCAGTCTCTGCTCTAATTCATCCCATAGGTGTTCTATTAGGTTGAGGTCAGGACTCTGTGTAGGCCAGTCAAGTTCTTCTACCGCAAACTCGATCATCCATGTCTTTATGGATCTTGCTGTGTGCATTGGTGCGCAGTCATGTTGGAACAGGAAGGGGTCATCCCCATCTGTTCCCACAAAGCTGGGAGCATGAAATTGTCCAAAATGTCTTGGTATGCTGATGCCTTAAGTGTTCCCTTCACTGGAACAAGTGCCAAGACCAACCCCTGAAAAACAACCCCACACCATAATCCCCCTCCACCAGAACACCTTTGGGATAAATTCACCAGAACACCTTTAGGATAAATTAGAGTGGAGAATGTGAGCCAAGCCTTCACTTCCACATCAATAACAAAACAGAAGGTGCAGCACTAATAAGTGAATGATAAGAAAGGACTAATAAGCACAATACAATCCACCACAGTGTGTGAAATAATCAGTCCATATAATCGGTCCACATGGATCTTCAAAGAGTGGAAAAATGCATGCTTGCAAAAATGATGATTCCAGGAGCCCACCACCACGGTAACAAATGGCCTCTCACCTGATGTAATGGACCCTTTGGTTATAGAGGGTCAAAAACGCCTTATTCATAAACCAATGGATATGCAGCATATCAGTCAAGGGCCAGGTACAGGACACTCCAATTCGACCATATAAAATAAAAGTGGCAAGAGGATAGTGCTCTCCGTATAATAAACTCTTTATACGATATATAAAATAGAAACACTCACATATGTAGTACTTGGTACAGGCAAACAAGTGTAAAAAGATCCTCCGATCTTCCGGACAGCTTAGCAGATGCGCAGTGGCCGCGGGTGACGTCACGACGTTCCTCGTTCTGGACGCATTGCGTCCCAGTGGGCGGGGACTTCATCAGCAGATGAGGAACGTCGTGGTCACCCGCGCTATATGTTAGGTACGTAGCCATGGCAACGGTACACTGAAAGTAATAATCCTCAAACTCACCCGGAAGTCGATCCGAATGTGAAGCTCACCCGGAAATAGATCTGGATGTGACCCCTTACAGAGAAAGGGTCAATGGACGGAAGTCTAGCTGTCAAGCATCAATAAAAAGAAGAAAGTGCATCAATCCTAAAGGGGACATGTGCACTAATCCCAAACAGAATAATAAGCAAACCTTGGGACAAGTTATATAAAATATATTGTCAACAAAATGATATTAAAATATCTATAAAATTTATAAAAATATAAAAAAATATTATTAAAAATTGTGAGTCATCCGCGGCCACTGTCATCCAATAAAATAGCATACAAAATTAAATGAAGAACGATTAACGATCTGATATAAAACAATTTATGTCAAAATCCACGTTTAACCCTTCAGGGCAGAGAACCCTGGTTTCGAAGATCCAATAAGATTCCCTTTTGCTCAGTTGCCTTATGAAATTCCCCCCCCTCCAGTGTCTCGTGACCCTCTCTATACCCCAAAATCTTAGACTTTTTGGATTCTGATGGTGATGGAGTTTGAAGTGTCTGGAGACATTGTGGGATTTCAGGCCTTTTTTAATATTGTTAACATGCTCAGCTATCCTCACGTGTAGGGGTCTAGATGTTCTTCCAATATACTGGAGCCCGCAACCGCACTCCAGCATATACACGACCTCTACCGTGTCGCAGGTAATAAGCTGTTTGATTTCGTATTCTTTACCAGTAGCAGAGGATAGGAATTTTTTCCTTTTCTTTATGTTTCCCTTAGCATGTTTACACGGAATGCATTTACCACATGCGTAGAAGCCACTCAGAAAAGAGAAAAGCCTATCAGAAGAAGGTACAGGGGGATTCAGAACACTAGGGGCCAATCGGTCCCTTAATGATGGAGCCTTCCTGTAGATAAACTGAGGGTGGTCAGGAAGCACGGGGCCTAAGATTTTATCCTGTTTTAAGATGGGCCAGTTCTTAAGTACTATTTTCTCAAATGTGCGATACTGCACATTATAATCAAGCACCATCTTAAAATTATGATTATTACCCCCAGTTTCCCTAACAGTATCAGAAACCAAAGTCCCTCTGTCAAGACCCTTAACTCTAGTGATCTCCTCCTCTAGTTTAGAACGATCGTATCCTTTTTGTTCAAACCTTGTTGTCAGGATGTGCGATTGTGTCATAAAGTCCTCATCTGAGGTACAATTTCTGCGCAGCCTGATGTACTGCCCCCTGGGGATATTGCACAACCACGAATGGTGGTGGCAACTACCCAGGGGGATGTACGAGTTGCGGTCAGTGGGTTTGAAATAATTGGTCATAGTGAAACGGTTGTGTGTAATGTTAATGATCAAATCCAAAAATACAACCTTTTCCTGGTCGATCGTCCAGGTCAAGACAATGTTTTTGTGATTGTTTTTAAGAGTGTCAATAAACATGTCAAGTTTATCCCTATCACCTCTCCATATCAGGATAAGATCGTCAATAAAACGACGGTAACAAATGAGCTCAGGGGGTCTGTTGGCAAAAACTGCCTCCTCCTCCCAGTGGGCCATAAATATATTGGCCACACTGGGAGCAAAGCGGGCCCCCATAGCTACTCCCCTTGTCTGCAGGTAAAAATCCCTATTATACCAAAAATAATTTTTGGTTAAACAAAAATTCAGACAACTCAACAGAAATTCCTGATGTCTCCCAGACAATGGGGAAGAGGATAAAGCCCATTCAACAGACGTCATAGCATCTCTGTGACCAATGATGGTATACAGAGAGCTGACGTCTGCTGTAACCAAAAAGGTGGGCGATGAACACTCAAGACTTTCCAAGATCTGGATGACATGCTTAGCGTCTTTGAGATATGCAGGGGTTTTGGTCACTAATGGTTGCAAAAAGACATCAATGTATTGCCCAAGACGTGCTGACACAGAGTCGATCCCATTAACAATGGGTCGACCGGGAGGGTTTATTATGTCTTTATGAATTTTGGGCAAAAAGTAAATCACAGGAGTTCTGCAAAATAAGACCTGGTGGGATATCACTTCTTTTGAGCAATATCTTGCTGCCAGACTTATACTAAGACGCCTGTGTTGGGATTTACCCCCCAATGATGGCCTTACTGATGTTCAATCTATGTCTGAATGGAGTGATTTCTTCATTAAGAGAGGTTTTGAATTGTTGGAATTTCTCTTGATCCGTAAGAGAGAGGATGGCCACTCTTGACTCTCAGATTGGAGAAATGACCAAGAATGTCGAAACTTTTAAAGATAGTGAGGAGTTTATCAGATTATCTGGAGAACTCAAAAATAAACTCACTAAATGGGATTTGGAAACACAAAATAAGAAACGTAAGAAGTTCATCAGGGATTTTGAAGATTTCAATGGGGGGATAATCTTTAAATGGCAGAATTCCTCAGGTACTGAAGACCCTGCTCCAACTCCGGTTAACACTCAGGTAGCCACAGGAGGGATTGGAAGTTATGCCCCCAGAAATGACCCTGTTTATCAATATGATCACCCACATCATACTAAACAAGCCCCACCCCCTAATTCCTATGGCCATAAGAGAAAAAATAACAATAATAAAAAAGGTAACATGAGAGGAAGGGGCAGAGGTAATAATAGGCCTTATAACCAATACGCGACTCCTTCTCGTCAGAACGGTTACCCAGCGTATGAAGCAAGTAGGGAACATTTTGAGAGAGGAGGTTGTGATTCCCCCTATAACAAATCCATTCCCATATCTAATCGTTTTGCCCCACTAGCTGATCATACCCCATATAAAGAAAATGTTTTTTTAGGCCAACGGGGGGAACAGAGATACCCCCCTCAGTCCTATCAACCTCAACGAGGAGAGCCGTGGAGACAGCCGACATCTTACACTCCATCAAACGCCGGCCCCCGCAAGCGAAAAGAAAGAGAGGAAGGAGAGGGGGCAGGAGAGTACAAAAGGCCCAAACCACGATAGGGAAGGGTATATACAATCTGAGTCAAGTCACCCTCAGTGATGATGAGATTAAGGTTTTGGATCGAGGTCTTAAATTTGCCCCCATCAAAAACCTTAACAAATTTGACACATATGTCAATATCCAGAAATATGTGAGGTCCCTTAATATGAAAAAATATTTTTTGGCCCAACCACATCAGGGGACCAAACAGTCTAGTTCCCAACACTCATCTTTACGGAATAAATCCACGTTTAACCCGCAGAATACTGACAATAAACATTTAGAAGTGTTTAAAAATATGGTTGCTCATGATTTGAATCAGTTAAAGGTCAAGAAAATTGTTGATCCTTTACACATCAAACGTGGGATACAATCGCTTGCGGAACGGAAAGATATAGTCATCCGCCCCGCCGACAAAGGGGGGGGTCTGGTCATCCTGAGCAGGGACTATTACCAGTCTGAGATGAATCGCCTGCTCTCTGACCAAGATACCTATAGGATTCTGAGTAGAGATCCTATGTTAACCTATAAGGATGAATTGCATGCGATTATTGAAGATGGCAGGGATCAAAAAATCCTCACTAAAAAAAGAAGCAATGTATCTGGATCCTTTATTTTGCAGAACTCCTGTGATTTACTTTTTGCCCAAAATTCATAAAGACATAATAAACCCTCCCGGTCGACCCATTGTTAATGGGATCGACTCTGTGTCAGCACGTCTTGGGCAATACATTGATGTCTTTTTGCAACCATTAGTGACCAAAACCCCTGCATATCTCAAAGACACTAAGCATGTCATCCAGATCTTGGAAAGTCTTGAGTGTTCATCGCCCACCTTTTTGGTTACAGCAGACGTCAGCTCTCTGTATACCATCATTGGTCACAGAGATGCTATGACGTCTGTTGAATGGGCTTTATCCTCTTCCCCATTGTCTGGGAGACATCAGGAATTTCTGTTGAGTTGTCTGAATTTTTGTTTAACCAAAAATTATTTTTGGTATAATAGGGATTTTTACCTGCAGACAAGGGGAGTAGCTATGGGGGCCCGCTTTGCTCCCAGTGTGGCCAATATATTTATGGCCCACTGGGAGGAGGAGGCAGTTTTTGCCAACAGACCCCCTGAGCTCATTTGTTACCGTCGTTTTATTGACGATCTTATCCTGATATGGAGAGGTGATAGGGATAAACTTGACATGTTTATTGACACTCTTAAAAACAATCACAAAAACATTGTCTTGACCTGGACGATCGACCAGGAAAAGGTTGTATTTTTGGATTTGATCATTAACATTACACACAACCGTTTCACTATGACCAATTATTTCAAACCCACTGACCGCAACTCGTACATCCCCCTGGGTAGTTGCCACCACCATTCGTGGTTGTGCAATATCCCCAGGGGGCAGTACAACAGGCTGCGCAGAAATTGTACCTCAGATGAGGACTTTATGACACAATCGCACATCCTGACAACAAGGTTTGAACAAAAAGGATACGATCGTTCTAAACTAGAGGAGGAGATCACTAGAGTTAAGGGTCTTGACAGAGGGACTTTGGTTTCTGATACTGTTAGGGAGACTGGGGGTAATAATCATAATTTTAAGATGGTGCTTGATTATAATGTGCAGTATCGCACATTTGAGAAAATAGTACTTAAGAACTGGCCCATCTTAAAACAGGATAAAATCTTAGGCCCCGTGCTTCCTGACCACCCTCAGTTTATCTACAGGAAGGCTCCATCATTAAGGGACCGATTGGCCCCTAGTGTTCTGAATCCCCCTGTACTTCTTCTGATAGGCTTTTCTCTTTTCTGAGTGGCTTCTACGCATGTGGTAAATGCATTCCGTGTAAACATGCTAAGGGGAACATAAAGAAAAGGAAAAAATTCCTATCCTCTGCTACTGGTAAAGAATACGAAATCAAACAGCTTATTACCTGCGACACGGTAGGGGTCGTGTATATGCTGGAGTGCGGTTGCGGGCTCCAGTATATTGGAAGAACATCTAGACCCCTACACGTGAGGATAGCTGAGCATGTTAACAATATTAAAAAAAGGCCTGAAATCCCACAATGTCTCCAGACACTTCAAACTCCATCACCATCAGAATCCAAAAAGTCTAAGATTTTGGGGTATAGAGAGGGTCACGAGACACTGGAGGGGGGGGAATTTCATAAGGCAACTGAGCAAAAGAGAATCTTATTGGATCTTCGAAACCAGGGTTCTCTGCCCTGAAGGGTTAAATGTGGATTTTGACATAAATTGTTTTATATCAGATCGTTAATCGTTCTTCATTTGATTTTGTATGCTATTTTATTGGATGACAGTGGCCGCGGATGACTCACAATTTTTAATAATATTTTTTTATATTTTTATAAATTTTATAGATATTTTAATATCATTTTGTTGACAATATATTTTATATAACTTGTCCCAAGGTTTGCTTATTATTCTGTTTGGGATTAGTGCACATGTTCCCTTTAGGATTGATGCGCTTTCTTCTTTTTATTGATGCTTGACAGCTAGACTTCCGTCCATTGACCCTTTCTCTGTAAGGAGTCACATCCGGATCTATTTCCGGGTGAGCTTCACATTCGGATCGACTTCCGGGTGAGTTTGAGGATTATTACTTTCAGTGTACCGTTGCCATGGCTACGTACCTAACATATAGCGCGGGTGCCCACGACGTTCCTCATCTGCTGATGAAGTCCCCGCCCACTGGGAGGCAACGCGTCCAGAACGAGGAACGCCGTGACGTCACCCGCGGCCACTGCGCATCTGCTAAGCTGTCCGGAAGATCGGAGGATCTTTTTACACTTGTTTGCCTGTACCAAGTACTACATATGTGAAGGTTTCTATTTTATATATCGAATAAAGAGTTTATTATACGGAGAGCACTATCCTCTTGCCACTTTTATTTTATATGGTCGAATTGGAGTGTCCTGTACCTGGCCCTTGACTGATATGCTGCATATCCATTGGTTTATGAATAAGGCGTTTTTGACCCTCTATAACCAAAGGGTCCATTACATCAGGTGAGAGGCCATTTGTTACCGTGGTGGTGGGCTCCTGGAATCACCATTTTTGCAAGCATGCATTTTTCCACTCTTTGAAGATCCATGTGGACCGATTATATGGACTGATTATTTCACACACTGTGGTGGATTGTATTGTGCTTATTAGTCCTTTCTTATCATTCACTTTTTAGCGCTGCACCTTCTGTTTTGTTATTTATACTGAGGGATTTGAAATTTGACCCTGGTGTTCAGCTGCTGCCTTTTGTTATATACCATTTCGCGCTGATTCATTTTTTATTTCCACTTCCACATCAATGCCTGACCTCACAAATGCGCTTTTGGAAGAATGGCCAAACATTCTCATAGACACACTCCTAAACCTTGTGGACAGCCTTTCCAGAAGAGTTGAAGCTGTTATAGCAGCAAAGAGTGGGCTAACTCAATATTGAACCTCATGGACTAAGACTAGGATGCCAATAAAGTTCATGTGCATGTAAAGGCAGGTGTACATACTTTTGGTAATATAGTGTATACACACACACACTGAATTGGATAGACCTATGTCTTTCTTCAGCCTTAAAGCGGTAGTAAACTAGCACATTATGAAATGCTTACCTTAGAACAAAGCCCTCCAGTGGCACGCTGACAGGGATTCCATCTTCACCCGGTCTTCTGGGTTTGCCCGCTCCAGTCTGATTGGCCAAGCCGTGATGATGTCACTTCCAACCATGGGCGCAGGAGTCATGCCCACGGCACAATGCTATGATGTCACCGACTGCATGCAGTGTGAATATCTCCTAAACAGTGCATGTTTAGGAGATATTTACTGTACTTACAGGTAAGCCTTAGTTTAGGGTTACCTGTAGGTACAAGTGAAAAAAGGCTTTACTACCACTTTAAAAGCTACGTATTTTCTACAATCTGGATGAAAGTCTGCCTTTAGTGAACCCAACTTCAAAGTTAAACTCATGGAAAATCTGCTATTTAATGAAGGCCTATTCCACCCACAGGCACAGGAATGGCCCTTAACCTTAGTGTTGCATACCATTCTCTGTGGTTTGGAGCCCGACCAGCGAGATTAAAGGATTACAGTAGAGAACGATTGTATTTTATGGTCACATGACATTGCTGATTGACTAATTTCAGCAGCAGGGTACATATGTAATTTCACATCTCTGAAAAAATAAGGGGTTTAGGAAAGGGAAACTCTTTGGAGTTAATATACTAAAGCCAAATGGGCTGTTTGCTTTGCAAGGGAATTTTCCTTTAGCCTAGTGACTGTGGTTAGAATTCACTTTGCAAAGAATACCCAATCACATGCATTAAAAAAAAGCAGACTTTGTGTTTGCACATAATTGGATGATGGAAATCAACTGAGCTTCACTAAGCTAAAGGAAAAAAAATCCCTTGCAACGTAAACAGGCTATGTGCCCTTAGTATATTATCCCCTTTGTGTTGGTATACAGTATGTAGAATTAGAGACAGAAAGGGCATACAGATTTTTTTTTTTTTTGTCGCACCACTGTTCTTAGATCTGATTTTATATTTTAGAAATGGAAGATTATGCATGGTTTTTTATGGTTGTAGGGGCTCTTAAAGTAACCAATGGGCCTGAAGGAGATTCAAACATTATTCATTTTCGAGTTTGCTAGGAGTGTAGTCAGTAATCCAGGCCAAGGTCAGCAGCATAGATAGACCGTGAACAAAACAGAAAAGGGTCATTGGAAAGCGAGGTGGACAGAGTAATCATGGAATCAGAATGAGTATCAAGATCAAAAACACAGGAGCAAGACTGAAGACCATTCAGCCAAGAGCTTGTGCAGAGTTTAGTTCGGAATAACCCACTTGGTGGCAGTGGACAGAGATGTATTAGCGTGATGGCTGGCACAATGTTCCTGACAGTATGTACTGTATTGCACCTGTGTATTTAGCTGTTGCCTGGAGTTCAATGTTGTACAGTACTATGCATGACTGACTCTAATCACAAAAGGAACTTCTTAGCCTTCATGGTTCCTAATAATCCAGCACAACCCCAGAAAATATTTTTTGTAAAAGATCTTTAAAAAAAACTGAAAGAGTGAGGGTTTTAATAAGCAGCGACAACAATTAGTGTTTCAGAAGAACCAAATTAAAAGAAACCCTATTTTCCTTTTGTTTTCCTTAAGGGATGTTTTCAGAACTTGATTATCACAGGTCCAAGTTGTTACAGTGCACATGGTACATTTGGCATATATAAATAACTATATAACAGTAACCACTATGGGACTTTTTTAGGCACACCTGATATCAGCAATTGTTTATCTACAAAATTCCATAATAAAATCATCTTGTTACTGATGCTTACAACAATAATTGCATTCATGCATATATATATATATATATATATATATATATATATATATATATATATATATATATTATAAATTTTCTCTCAACCAGTCATTAAAGTAAAATTATCCCGAGTTTTACATATATCTATGGATGCAATCATTACAGCAGGGTGGCAGTGGAAAAATTATGCAATTCATTCTCTATTTTTTCTCTGACCCATAGTCTGGTTCTTCAGGAGAACAGGCCCACCAACATTTTCCCTTATCTGTGGACAGCATTGCAGGAGACTTTTGAAGTTATACACAGTGGTATCTGAATTTATAAGCCCTTCATCTTAGGTTAGCAAGATGTTTAGCAAACCCATGTTCTGGAATTATATCCTTTAGGGTCGCCTCTGCATATGTGGGTTGATATTGGTGCATGGGAACACTAATGCAAGATTTTAACAAGGCTGTGCTATATATCTGATGCTACATTTATTAGATCCTCCCATTCTTGTTCTCATGAACATGTGGCGTAATGACTGAAAAACGTCTTGAGAAGGAATTGTATCGTCCCTCCACAGCCCTCGTGCTGTATTTATACTGATATATCACTGGGTGGGAGAGATTAGCAGGGAGCATTTGTGTATTGTAAATACAGTATACTGTGTCTAAATCTGTATTGTTGTATCACTTCAGTAACAGAATGGTTTTAATATAGATTTTTTTGTAAATATAAAATTGTTGATATCAGATGTGACTTATTGGTACCTAAAAAGTCCTGTAGTGATTGCTATACTTTACTATATAAGTACAGTGAAACAGGTGTGCTAATAAAACTTGGTTGGTTTACAACAATCCCAATCCACAATAAAATCTAAGTGCTAACAATCATATCAAGTCACAATAAATTAATTTGTGGCAATAATATAAGTGAAAGCACATAAATAACATGCTTTATGTGCAAATATTGGTGACAATGTCTGTAAAAGACAGTGCTTCATACCAGGGTCGACAACCCATCGATCACCATCAGGGCTGTGACGATGCTTCCCCCAGTCTCCTCTGGCGTTGCGCTCCCTTCACTAGCAGAGCAGATGAGAGGCAAATCCATGCTGGATGGAGGGCAGGCCTGGGAGCTGCTTTGCTTAACTAGCAGGTCCTAGCAACCAATCATCAGCATGTTTACATAAAAAGTTAACTAAAGCAGCTCCTGGTCCCACCCTCCATTTAGCACGGTGCTGCCTCTCACTCCTCTGTGTTGTACAAGCACTGTATGGTAGGAGAGAACTGCCTACAGCTGCATGTTGTGAAAACTGGGGATGACAGAGGACACTACTGAGGGGGAAGAAGCAGAGGATAGTGCTATGTGGGGGGGGGATACATTACTAGGGGGATGAGGTGAAAGGAGGCAGAGGATACTACCATGGTGGGGGTCGAGTGATTTGAAGCAGGGCAGCAGACACTACTGTGACTCACTATGTGTTTTTATTGGATGCATTTTCTTTTTAAAGGCCGAAGATCCCCCTGGATCTTTGACTTCCTACATGTTGTCCAGGTAGATCTCAGCCTCTGAAAGGTTGCCTACCCCTGGCTTCATAACACTAAATATAAAGAGCCAGGTGCAGTGCCTCAGGTAACACTTCAAAGCACTGAGTATCCATGACCAGTGTCCCCAAGTGCAGAAAATGCTTTTAACGAAACCATAAGATCTCTGAATTGAGATGTCTAAGAACACCTGGCTGACACACAGCCTTGACAGCCTGTAGTACCCAGCAACACCAGCTTGAGCTCACCAACACATGTAATGGAGCACAAAAAATAAAATAAGGATACATTCCTTGCTAAGTGCATAAATATAAACAATCACCATAAATAAATACATTTCATAAAACTCAAGAAAAAAAAAATCTATTTATAAAAGGTGAAGAAGAACTGTGCCAAAAGTCCAACAAAACACATGGCCCATTATCAGTGTCCACAAATGTCCTTGTGCATACAACAAAGAATTAAAGTACTGTGCTCGTAGTAGTATTTCAGGCCTGGAAAAACACCTGACAAATCTGCTTCTCATGATGGTTGGTTAACAGGAAACAACACACAGCAATCAGTCCTCCACACACTATTTACAAAAGACTCTTACCAGATGGATTTAACCACTATTTAGATGGTCAAATAGCACATGAAAGATTAAATGCTCCTGGTCTCAAATACACCAACACATCCTGGGAAATGCTCACACATTCTTCCGTATTTATACCATATGAAAAGAAAAAAAAAGCAGCACTCAGGGTTCTACAGTTAAAGCAACTCCAATTTATTTAACCCAGAAAATTGCACACTCACTATTATATGATAAGGTATAGGAGTACCACAATATATGCATCCAATCAGCAAAGCATTTGTTTCCGCCTCAGATCCATGTAGTAATTTGGAATAAAGAAGGATTTATTAAAAAAACACATGCATAAAAAAGAAAAGTCAGTAGAAGAAAATCCAACATGGCCTCTGCAGTATTTCCAGCAGATGTGACGTCACCAGGCCCTGCCCAATATGTTTTGTTTTGTGGTCATCATCAGGGAATGCTTTTGAAAAGGTAAACTAAGGTCTGCCATATATTGTTCGAACCGTGTATGGGCAGGCTGAATGTACCAAGTTGATTGATCAATTTGGGTACAATCAGCCTTCCAGATTTAACATGAGATTATCATTAACGGCTAGCCTTTAGCAATAATCGCTGTCTTCTCCCAGCAGGGAAGACTTCCTGCGCCAAGAGAACACAATGTCTCGGCAGGAGGTATGCCCTTGTCAGCACACTGTCTGTGGCCTGCCTAACACTATACACACTAAACCTGTCATGAGAGCAATACACAAGCTGACATCTGCTTCTGAAAATACTAATTGCCTATACTGATCTTCTTGCTTCATTAATTAGAATCACTGTCAGATTTCTAACTTTTCCAATCTGTATACATATGTACAAGGTTAGTTAATTGAAAACAGTTCCTTGGTATTCCCAGTGATCCCATCTCTATTTGTTAAAGTTGTTGAGCACCAGTAAATGTGTTTGGCATACAGAAATCAAAGTATGTGGAGTAACAATAAACTAACTGATGCTGATGCTTGTGCTTGAACGTTGAGCCATTAGCTTGAAAAGAATTGAGATAAGGGTCTAATTCAAAACTTCAGAAGCCAGGCAAACTAACATTTGCTGTAGGAGACGGGTAATGGCAGTTCCTGTACTTAAATAATAAAAACTATAATTTACCAGGACTTATTAAAAGTACAGAGAATTAAACATTAATGATTTTGGGCTGCAGCTCAGTGTCAGGGGCAGCGTGATGGTATGAATATGTGAGCGCGTGATGTAGTGGTGGGTGGGCTCCATGTTGCAATGTTTCCGAAAGATGCCGATGCCTGATCCAGCTGAACCCCTGCCACATTCCTCCCCTCCGTGGTGGCTCTTGAGGCTCCAAATGCTCCATATGTCAGCAGGGATTGCCGCTAAAGTCAAGGGGATCGGAGAGGATATCCGAAAGGTAACGTGAGGCAGTGGAGCGGCAGAACAGCGGAGCAGCAGGAGGAGACGGTGGAGGGCTGCTGCAGCTGACGCTCCTTGAATTCCGGCCATACTTGGCATGCAGATTGACTGGATGAGCAGACAATCATTCTGTGAATGACCCCTAAGACACAACAAGAAGTTAGTAGCCGAGGTGAAGACAACGCGGTGCTGGCAGTCAAACGGTAGGCTGCATATCTCTTTTTCAACTACCTGCAGAGAAAGGGGGAAAGGGGGGAGAAGGATTGTAAGGAAGAAGAAGGAGAGGGAAGCTTAGACAAGGGGGAGATGTGGACTTTCTAATTTCTTTGAGTGATGGAGGATTGGGAAACCATGAAGGTTATCTATATGCTGGAGATGGCTCCCAATAGGCCCCGCACTAAACCACAGACTGTCACCCCTTGTTCCTTCCCCACATCAGTGGTGGCAAAAACAACAGGAAAGTCAGTAATAAAATCTCCACAGGCGGGAATATCAACAGAGACTCAGACTTTGATGGAAAAATTAGAGTTAGAGACAACACCCTCTGGTAAAGATATGGAAGCCATTCAAACAAATAGTGAAGTCCTTACAAAAAAAATTGATGCCTTGGCAGTCAATGTCAGTCTATTAAGACATGAGTTCGATAAAATCAAGCAAAGGTTTTTAGAAATAGAATCTCGTGTTTCAAGGGTAGAAGATAAACTAGAAGCAGAGAATAGAGAATGGCATATATTGGAGAAACAAATTAGTGTATTGCAGGACAGAGCAACTGATACAGAAAGTCGCTTGAGAAGAAAAAACATCCGGATTATAGGTCTACCAGAACGAGTGGAAGGAAACAATCCAATTGAATTTTCAGAGAAACTATTGATAGGAACTCTTGCCCTTACAGATATGTCCACAGCCTTTGCAGTGGAGAGAGCGCATAGGATCTCCTTCCACTCCCCCAGACCAGGGGCACCCCCCCTCCATTTTTGATACGAATACTGAATTACAGGGATCGAGATCGTATTTTATCAGCAGTCAGGATGGAGGGAAGACTTACAATATGAAAATGCCAAATTATTATTTTTCCTGGATTATCCCCCAGAGATTCAGCAGCAAAGAAGAGCCTATACGGAAGTTCGGAAAGGACTGAGAGAAAGGGGGATTCAATTTAGCTTGTTATACCCCCAGTAAACTGAGGGTGATTGATGGGACACACACATATTTTTTTGAAATAGCAAGTGCTCCTGCAGAGTGGCTGGGAACTAGATGTACAGATTTTCCCCCCTTCCCTTTGTGGAGTTTTCTTTTTTTGGAGTTGATAAGGAGTCACTAAGCAATGAGTAATGCAAATAATATGAATGTTATGATAACACTGAAAACTAACACCCTTTTTTTTTCTTCTTTTTTTTGGAAATATAATGAGTAATGATAGCACTGAAAAATGATGTTTATTTTATTTTGAGAGTTACAAAGAGTACCAGTAATGTAAATGATACAATAGCACTAAATAATATGGAAGGGGGAAATTAGTTCTTTCCTCCCTCCCCTTTTTTTTCGTAGTTAATAAGGAGTTATTATGCAATGAGTAATGTAAATAATATGAATGATATGATAGCACAGAAAAACACACCTTTATTGGGTTTTTTTTTCTGGAAATATAATGAACAATAATAGCACTGGAAATAATATTTTATTCTGTTTTGAGAATTACAATGAGAAATGTAAATTATATAATAGCACAGTATAACATGAAAGGGAGAAATTAGTTTCTCCCCCCCCCTTTTTTTGCTTTCCTTTTTCTTCTCGATAAAGTACTATTTATTAATAAATTTAAAGATGCTCTATGAGGTGACAATTGGACGGGGTAAATAGGGAGTTATGGATAAGGTGTCTATGAGATAGAGTCCATCAGAGAGCACGCTTCACAATTTGAAAGGAAGGTGACTGTGTTCTTTTTTTCTTTTTTTTTTTTCTTTTTCTGTTGTAATAGGGGTTAGTTGAAGAATGTTGGGCACTGAGTATGGGAGAGATACCATGGTAAGTGAAGAGGGAGATAGGAAAATTATTTTCCACTCCCATCCATGAATGGATGGGGTTGTAGATTAATGAAGGGAGTGGGGGGGGGTAGGACGGGGCAGGAGGAGGGAGGGAAAGGGGGAGTAAGGATTTTGGGTTTAAAGGTTCAGCAAAGGGGTGGTTGCAAAGAACAGAGAGAAGCACACCGCTCCAGGCAAACTCAGGTGCAGAATGGATCACAGGTGCAGACCTCGGCTCACCACCATGGAAGACGAACAAGACAAGGAATTGGTCGCACACTGGAACTCCAAATTATCTCGATGTCATCTTTATTGTTAAAAAAAAGGTCAGACAGATACAGGCAATGGTAGACGTTTCACAAGCGATAGCTTGCTTGTTCACTATGGACTGCTCTATGGACGTCTCTGTGGAAAGCCAGAGGGTACAGGATAGGGCAGAAATATATACTATTCTCATATGCTTTTATAAATGCTGGGTAAAAAATAATTGTTATTCTGTAATATCCTGGAACGTTAGAGGCCTAAATTCTAAGTTTAAAAGAGCATTAATGTTTCAATACATAAGGAAATATAATCCCCAATTGATTATACTCCAGGAGACACACTTAATGGGATGGAAATTGCAAAAAGCATATCATGCTACTTACTCCTCCTATGCTAGAGAGGTATCGGTCCTAGTAAACAGATCTTTTCCTGGGGAAATAGAAAAGGCCTTTATAGATACACAAAGGAAATATGTAATCTTACTATATACTATTAGACAACAAAGATATCTTACAGTGGCGGTATATATTCCACCCCCCTTTTCTGTTTTTTTTGAATGAGATAATGGAGAAAATCATTCAATATCTTCTGGCAAAGTTACTGCTTATTGGAGATTTTAATGCAGTCCTATCTGCAGGGCTGGATAGACCAAGGCTCCTAAGCAGCACTCTGCCGAATTAAATAAGTGGGCACAGGCGACATAGGTAACAGAAATCTGGACATGGAGAAATCCAGAAAAAAGGGCGTATCTTGCTTTTCTACCTCCTACAAAACAGCATCCCGAATAGACCTAGCCTTTGCAGATCCAACAATGTTGGTAGATATTGCAGAAGTTGCATATCTGCCAAGCGGTCTCTCGGACCACTGCCCCCTATATCTTTCAATACGTACACCTAATCCGAGAAATGCATCACTGTGGAGACTGGCACCACAGTGGGTGTTATATTCGGAAATAGTGGAAAAAATTACATTTATAATAAAAGAATACTGGGAGAATAATGCAGGCTCGTCCTCAGTAGATATTGTCTGGGATGCTTTTAAAGCATATCTGCGAGGACAATATATTTCAAATATTGCAGCGGTTAATAAGCAACAGAAAGCTAGGTTAAAAGAGCTACAAATACAGATAGAATTAGAGAAGGGAAAATATGGGCAGGACCCCAGTATAATTAGTTTTGATTTAATGATGGCTACCCAAAGAGATCTACATCTACTCATGAAGGAAATAACAAGGTTAGAACTTCACAGGAATAGACAAAACATTTTTGAACAGGGGGATAAAAGTCGGAGGTTTTTGGCAAGATTGGCACAACAAGAGTATCAAGCTACAAGTATACCAGAAATAGAGACTATAGGGGGAGAGACAGTAAAAGAACCAGAGGAAATCTTGGAGGCCTTTAGAGAGTATTATAGTTCGCTATATGCCTCCTCTCTCCCCTCCGACTTCCACCCAGGGATTATGAGTGACCTTTTGGACCGGGTAGCCCTTGGGTGGTTGTCCGCCCGGTTACAAGTGAGGAGATTATGGAAATTTTACACACGTTTCGGGGGGAGAAATCGCCAGGCCCAGATGGAATTCCTGTTGAATTTTAATAAAAAATATGGAGCTTTATTAGCTCCAAAGCTTGCAGAAGTATATACAGACAGGTTATTAAAAGGGATCTTGCCAGATTCAAGGAGACAGGCACATATAACTCTTATATATAAAGAAATGAAGGATCCAAAATTATGCTCATCATATAGGCCGATAGCATTAGTAAACATAGATTTTAAAATATTGACAAAAATATTAACATTGAGATTACAGCCTCTATTAGAAACTATTATAGATTCAGATCAGACAGGATTTATGCCACGGAGAATGACGGATGTCAACCTACGAACGTTATACAGAAATATACATACTCATCATGTTTATAAGGGATCTAGGACGGGGGCCTTCCTAGATATAGAGAAGGCCTTTGACACTATCGAATGGCCTTTCCTATGGGAACTACTCAGGCAGATGGGCTTTCCATTAGGATTTATTACCTGGGTCCAAACTATATATAATAAACCTATGTCAGCAGTTAAATTGGCAGGAAGACTCTCAGCTTTTTTTCAACTACATAGAGGAACCAGACAAGGCTGTCCTCTGTCTCCGGCTCTCTTTGCGATAGCGATAGAGTCGGTGGCAGAGGCACTTAGGATCTCTTTAAATATCCAAGGATTATGTATAGAGGGGCTGGAGGAGAGGGTAGCCCTCTATGTCGATGATATGTTGTTGTTTTTGAAAGATGCGGGCTGAAGATCTTCGAACGTTGAATTTAGACCCAGTAATACAGGAGTTTAAGAAAAAAATTAAGTGTTTGGGAGGCATGACCCCTATCTTTGCTGGGACATATAAACCTAATAAAAATGAAGATTCTTTCCAAATTGCTATACTTATTTAGAAACTCCCCACAATGGCTGCCTAAATGTTTTTTTTTACAGCTGCAGAGCATTTTCTCTGCAATTATATGGAATTAAATTAACTACACTGATGAGACCGATGACACAGGGGGGACTCGCTTTCCTGGACCTGTATGGATATTATTTAGCAGCGCAGCTAGTGGTAGTGAGGGGATGGTTGAACCCGGATAAATATAACCCTGCTACAATGTCGGAAGCCGCAGTGGTGGGATCGGTAGAAGCACTCCAAGCACTGCCATTTCGCGGGTTAAAATCCAGGTATGACCTGACCCCCTTGATGAGAACAACAGCAAAGACATGGAGAGCAGGGGTAGCAAAAGAGGGACATTTGGATTCTAGTTTATTTCCAAATACTCCATTATGGAGGAACCCAGGGCTTGCACATTTGGATTCCATTCAGGACCCCGGGGCTTGGACTAAATTTGGGGTTAAAAAGCTGTCCCAGGTAATACATGAAGATAAAATCATTTCATTTGCAGAAATGAAGCAAGCTTCCGATACAGGCAGCTTACACATGCTCTATCTGCTCAGTTTCCAGAGGGTATTCTACAATTAATGGAATCAGATATAGAGAAAACAGTCAGGAAAAAATGTGAAAAAAAATAAATTTCACTTCTGTATACACATCTATTAAAGACAATACCATCAGATATGAGTAAATTGTGGAAATGCTGGAGAAGAGATGCCCCAGAATTAGTAGAGGAGAACTGGGAGGAGATCTGGAGAACTCCTTTTCAGATATTAGTGTCACTTCGAGATAGGCTGATACAATTTAAGATAACGCACAGGAGATTTTGGACATGTCCGAAGATTGTGATATTCTGGAGGGATTGCTATAACAACAACAGTTCCATTAGATCAAAAGGCGGAGATCTGCCTACTAGGATTGATAGGGAAGGATATTGTCTCTATAGCAAAAAGAACACAGGTGGCCTTATTGCTTTACTATGCAAGAAAGACGATAGTGCTAAACTGGAAGAAGGCTGAGGGTCCCTCTTTAGTTCATTGGAAAAACTTAGTAAACAGTAACATACCACTATATAGGGAGACATACTGTAATAGAGGATATGAGGAGAAATATGAAAGAGTATGGGAAAGTTGGATAGGGAATCCTATAACGACTTAAGGACAGAGAGGGTGTAAACCACACCAGTAGAATAAGGGGGTAAGGGGTAGAATAAAGTATACCTGTTTATCTGTTTACAATATGAAAATTATTAATGAAATTTATGGAGGCTCCTGTGAGAGCAGATGATGAAAGTTGTGAATGTATACTGTATATTGGAAAAAAATAAAGAGATAAAAAAAACAAAAAAAAACATTATTGATTTTGGAATCATCCAGCTAGTAAGTCTGTTATTTTTTAACAAAACAAGCTGTCCTGCAGCTGTAGTAGCTAGAGGGTTGAGATTAATACTAACAAGGGAAGTTACAATGATCAGCTTTTATTTATTTGTGTACAGTAAACCATTTATCTCAAACGAAACAAAACTGTTGCTATCAGTGCCAGGACAAGGTCATCTAGAGCCCAGGGCGAGCATGCTAAATTGTGCCCTCCCTCCAAGATGTATGAGCATTAGGTGTCAGCGAAAAATCCTCTCCCCCGCCCCCCCCAAAATAATCAAGCTCTAATCTGCATGCTCACCCCCTAAGCATAAATTCCCCTCCTCCCAGTACAAACTTGCCCCGTTGCTGAAACCTTCGCTCCCGGCACAAATCTTTACCCCCCCCCATCTCCCTCCTCCCAGCTCGAATCCTCTTTCACCCCCATATGCCACCCCCCAAAAGAAAAAATTCCCCTCCACGCACAAATCCCCCCACTCCAAATCCCTCCTTCCAGCACACATTCCAATCCCCCATCATAGTACAAATTTCCCCCAATCAACCCTAATTGCACAACCCCCCCTCCCCCCACACTAAAAACAGAACAAAATATTTCTCCTCTACCATATTACTTTTAGAGCACAAATCACCCATCCTAGAATACTATCTCTTCCCTCATCCCTCCTTCCAACACAAATCCCCCCCAAATTTGCCCTCCTAGAACAATTCTTACCCACTGCTGCTCCGCAAATTCCCATTCTCAACACAAATCCCCTCTCCCCCCCAATATCCTTGTGGTGCCCCCCACCCTTCACATGATACCACAGTGCCCAGGGCAGCCACCTGTCTTGCCCGGCCCTGGTTGCTGTAACTGTAAAGTTTTAGCTGCAGTTTTGTTTCAATTTGTAATTGTAATTGGTAAGCTGCAATAAATTGACATATTTGGTTTTGGGCTTAATACAGTGTTAAACTATGTATAAACCCAGCAGGCCAAAGACAGGATGATAAGCATCTCTACCTCAAGACCATGTTTGATCTACTTGTGTTTGCAATTGGATGTGTTACCACCTGATGCAGAAAATATGAAATATTCTATTTTTTTTTTTTATTAGGAAGTATATTTTAAAGTGGAGCTGAACTCAAAATGAAGATTTGCTATGTTATAGAGAACATTTAAAAATGCAAATTTTGCCTAAGTAGTACCCCTAAAAATCTCAATTTAGTTTGGAATGCTTCCTAAAAATAGTAGTACATTTTCTGGTATATAAGGGGAAAAAAAAGAAAAAAGTGCAGAAAATATTTACAGAAAATAGGATTTAAACTAGACATCATTAGACATCCATCTAATTAAAGATTTCAAAGGATGTGCTGGAGAGTATGACAAAGTTTCACAATTTGACAAGCAGCATATTATTTAGCTGAATTGAACTTTCATTTTTTACATAAAAATGATAGAGATCACATGTATATTTCTCTTAGGAGGTCCAGTGTGTCTTATTAGCCTTCTGTACCTTGCAATGTAGACATGTTTGATTGTTATCTTCTTATACATTAGTGAAGTCATGTTTTATGAAGGTAACTCCATACAGCCAGAATGATCACAGATGTGTATCGCTGAACTGCATACCAGAGTGTTTACAACCAGGCTTCATCAGAAGTTCTTTGTAGACCCTGACAGTGGAGGTTAAATATCTTGCAAATTCTGGGGAAAATGGGAGTGGCACAGTGTTGATCACTACTTCCCAAATCTTACCAAATAGTTTATGATTCAACAGACCCTGCTATCATTGTGTTTAGAACAAAGGAATTTGAAACAAATTATTTTATTTAATGTGTAGCACCCATCTAGATAGGTGATAGGTTTAGATAGAATTAGTATGTGTTTTGATATGTGAATTTAGTTGCCACCCTGTAGCCAGTGTGGCTGTGATTGTTAGGTAAAAGCATAGTGTGCTCACTGTACTCAATGTAGCTGTGTTCTGGTCAGCCCTGGCAAATCCCAGAGAGGCAGGCTCTGAAGGCATGCTGGGAGACTGTATATATTCTGTGAGCACACTGGGCTTGAGGTCTTTTCCTGGAGAGGATTAGTCCAGCCTGAATGTGCTTGCTGTTCTTGAGGCCTCAGGTGGGAGACCTGAGGGCCTAGATGTTAAAGCTACTGAGAACTGGCTGAGGGGCTGTCTGCTGAAGATCTGGTCTGGTATCACTAGACAAAGGTGTCGCTTGGAAGTTGGAAGGAGGCAACCAACTTTCCCTGGACATTTTGTGAGTACAGACTGCTGAGAGATCTTGGAGACTTTTGGGCTGCTGCCACCCTTCATGTGCTAGAGAGTCAGCTGTATGTATGTCTAAAGGGAACATCGGCTGGTGTTCTGAAGAGCTTAGTTTATCTAATATCTTGTGAATGTACTATGCTGTTATTGCTCTAAAAGAAAGAAGTCGGCCGTTATTTGCTTCTGTTACAAGCAAAGTACACAGTTTGCTGAATGCAAGGACTTTTGCTTCCGCTTAGTAGAAAGGAGTTCACTGTCCTCAATCTGTACATACAGTAGTTTGTTTTTGGAGAACGCCACTCTATTTCCTCAACCCTATCCAAGTTCTCCAAAAATAAAAACACCCCTAGACTGGTTATTAACCACTTGACCACTGGGCACTTAAACCCCCTTCCTAACCAGACCAATTTTCAGCTTTCGGTGCTCTCACATTTTAAATGACAATTACTCAGTCATGCAACACTGTACCCATATGAAATATTCGCCCTTTTTTTCACACAAATAGAGCTCTCTTTGGTGGTATTTGATCACCTCTGGGTTTTTTATTTTTTTTATAAATGAAAAAAGACCGAAAATTTTGTAAAAAAATGAATTTTTCTTCATTTTTATTATAACATTTTGCAAATAAGTAATTTTTCTTCATAAATTTGGGCCAAAATTTATACTGCTACATATCTTTGGTAAAAATAACCTAAATTAGTGGATATTATTTAGTCTGTGTGAAAGGTATAGAGTCTACAAGCTATGGTGCCAATCACTGAAAATTGATCACATCTGATCACACCTGATGTACTGAGGCCTATCTCATTTCTTGAGACCCTAACAAGCCAGGCAAGTACAAATACCCACAAAATGACCCCTTTTTGGAAAGTAGACATTCCAAGGTATTTAGTAAGAGGCATGGTGAGTTTTTTGAAGTTGTTATTTTTTCCCACAATTCTTTGCAAAATTAAGATTTTTTTTATTTTTATTTTTTTTCACACCAATTTGTCATTATAACAGCTTATTTCTCTCACATGGCATGTACATTACACAAATGACACCCCAAAATATATTCTGCTACTCCTCCTGAGTATGGCGATACCACATGTGTGAGACTTTTACACAGCCTGGCCACATACAGAGGCGTAACATTGAAGTAGCACATTCAGGCGTTCTAGGAGCATAAATTACACATCTAATCTCTCAACTACCTATTACACTTTTGAAGGCCCTGGAGCACCAGGACAATGGAAACTCCCACAAAGTGACCCCATTTTTGAAAGCAAACACCCCAACGTATAATCTATGAGGGATAATGAGTCTTTTGAACGGTTCATTTTTTTTCCAGAAGTTTTTGGAAAATGTGCAAAAAAAAATGAAAACGCAATTTTTTTTACACAAAGTTGTCCATTTATCAGATATTTCCAACACATAGCATGTACATAGCAAAAATGACACCCCAAAATATATTCTGCTACTCCTCCGGAGTATGGCGATACCACATGTGTGAGACTTTTACACAGCCTGGCTACATACAGAGGCGCAACATTGAAGTAGCACATTCAGGCGTTCTAGAAAGAAAAAAAGGGGGTTCCCCTAAGTGGATTTTCCCGCCACTTGCACAGCAATTGTATAAAGTGGAAGAGTAGAAACTCATATAAAGAGCAAAACAATATTTTTATTTAAAGATTCTCATGAATTAAAAACATTATAAACATTGTAAACAACGAAAACATATTATTGGTAAACACAGTTCAGACAAATTTTTTTGGTTGTGTTCTACTGGGTGGTGACACTTATAAGATTGGACTCTTTTCAAGCCCAACGCGTTTCAGGGTATATTTTATTTCAGTCCTTCTTCAGGGGCTTAATTGGAAAGAGAAATTCATCTAAATTGATTGAAAAAGCGTAATAGATAAATTACCATATAAATCTATATGCAAATATCTATTTGTAGGTTAAATGATCTGTTGATCACCTACCTGTTGTGTTAACGTTGCTTTCTTTGGAGCAAATAGTAAAAACCATAAGGAGAGGCAAGAGATGCTTGGGAGTGGAATGACAGTTGGATATAATTTACATATGTGAAATGGTGTTCTCTGGGTACTCTACCATTGTACAGTAGTTCCCCACATAGGGGTTTATAACATTTCACCTACCCCGCCCCTCCCGGATGCATGCCGGTCAAAGCGGTATACTGGAGCAAAGAGGAAACAATCCTATAGATGAGATAGAAATCATTTGTATGAATAAAATAAAACTCCTATTAGGTATTGATAATATTAACAAGAATGAGTAAGATGATGAGACTATGGTGGACAAATTTATTATCTCATTATAAATGGATATCCATAAAAAAGTTTTTTTTGAGATTATGTGTATCGAATAATGCAGCCTCCCATGATGTTGATCAATATAGATCATTTTAACATCATGGAAGTGACGATATAATGCTGTCATGTGTTAAACTTAAAAAACAAAAATGTGTAGTATTTTGTAATAGTAAGGAGTATAAATAGAGAGTCCTGACCATCCTGTCAGGATGACTCTGATATTATGCTAGTAAGATGTGGCTATATCACACCTGCAGACATAGGCATTGTTTGAACTTAAAAAGCAAAAGAGGTATGGCAGGAAACAAAAACATAACTTACACAGGTAATCATGGATTTAAAAGATAATTGGGTCCAAAGTTTCAAAAAAATATAGGGAGATAAATTAGTACCTTAAGTTAGGAGATATTTGTAGTTAGCCAGCCACACATCCCAGCATCCGGCAGGTACGATGCCTGAGCTGGGAATGAGTGGAACTGGCCTGTATATAGGATGAGTTCCAATCAGCTGGCGCAATTATCGCGCTCAGCTGAATAACCTCCTGTAACGCCGCCCAGATGGGAGCTCTGGGCGGCTTTCCGTGACGGGTAACCGCTAAAGTCAGGCGCACCCGGGACGGGCCAGGGGGAGGCGAACATGGTGGGAGTATGTTACTACTTTACAAATGTTTATAAATGAAAATTACAGCATTAAATAAACAACAGTATTATCAATATAGGTTGTATGTCGTAGTGTAAGCAAGGAACAGTGGGAATGTTGACATAGCACATGATTAAAGGTCATTATATACTCACATATGTTAGTGGGTTTAAAATGGGCAAAGAACTGGTTCATTAGATATTTTCTCAGAGACTGTAAGATAACATAACTGTAAGATACAAGCTTGTTACAGATGCATTACACTATTGTTTGTCGGCGTAATCTATAGTATTTTACATTCGGCAGCTGCAGTTACGTCTGTTAGTTACATCAAATCATATCAAAAGCCATATTAATATTAATGTTTAACAAATATAAACTTAGTGATTTGAATAGGTACAGAGCAAGTAACAGTTCTTAATTAACATTTTGTATAGTGGATATCAATAAAGAACAAATAATTCCGTGTTAATGTTTGTTAACTGTAACAACACAATTTGATAGACATTCATGGAGAATTAGACAAACTAGAAATGGTGCCACAGCATTACTGTCAAGTTGTCTGAATAAATACACATATGTCCCCACATTTGACCTTTATAAATTGTAAGGTCACTCAGGTATATATTAAAGAATAGTTATCTGGGATGGGGGAGTAAAGGGGAGTAACAACCCCAGGTCGGGTGCACTCGAGCTCCAAAGGGGGACGAACAAAACATGATTTTTTGTCGGGTGTAGTAAAAATCTTACACTAACAATGGTCATGGATATTACATAGGGGTGTAATTTGTCCCTAGTCAGTGTGGAGCAGCTTAATATTACAGAGGTCACATGTGTATTAAATCAGACATCTCAAGAGTTTACAGCATAAATGACAGATATATATTGTTGCATGATGTTTCAATGTTGTACTTACAAGTAGGAGACAAATGCAAATAAAGACCACTTAGTGCTTCTTTTACTTTACTGATAGATATAGGGGATCTTATAATACAGTAAGTCAGTATTTAATTTCTCCATTCCACCGGAGTTAAAACCTTCGAGGAACGGTTTAAAACATGTAGCCTCATTGAGGCCTGGGGACGAAGTGGCCTTTAATAAATAAATCCATTTCAAGTCTCTCTGGAGCAAAGTTTTGTTCCAGTCGCCCCCCCTGGGGCTCAGGTGTACCAGATCCAGAATTGAAAACTTAATTCTGGGAAATTTGCCCCCATGTACTAGGGAGACGTGACGACCCAGGGGGAGGTCAGGATCAGATGTTTACATGGACACAATGTGTCTGTAAGCTCTTTTCCAAAATTCTAGTTTTGTTTCCCCTATATAAAAGCAACCGCAGTTGCACTGGAGCAGATAAACTACTCCAGTGGTTCTGCAGTTAGCGAAATGTCTTGGATAGAATTTTCTTCCATTCGGAAGAATGGGGTTCTTTTGTGTAAGCATATATGCACAATAGCGACAAGAGCCACATGCAAATGTTCCTTTGTATTTGCAGTGTACCTTTGTTGACTCATTCTTGAACTCCCTGTTCACTATTTTATCACCAATAGATGTAGCTCTCCTAAATGTGAACTGGGGTTTATTTGGCACTAGATGGCCTAGAGATGGGTCGAGGATCAGCAGATGCCAATATTTTTCAGCTATTCTTCTGATTTGACGGTGTTGTTGGTTATATGTTGTTATAATACTGAGTGAATTGATGTCTTTCTGTCTAGGAGTATGGAAAAGCGTATTTCTAGGTTTATTCATTACTTTTTTGAAAGATTTTTTCAAAGATGTACGTGTATATCCTCGTGCTAGCAGTCTGTCTCGTAGGTTGGCTGCTTCTTTTAAGAATGTGTCATTGTCTGTACAATTCCGTTTAATTACAGGTATTGTGAATACGGTATAGAATTAATAGGGGGTTGAGGATGAAAACTCGTAGCGTGCAGTATGGTGTTTCCTGCGGTGGTTTTTCTGAATAACTTGCTAGACAATTTGCCTTGTTCTTCTTTGTAAATTTCTATGTCCAAGAATGTTATCCGATTTTTATCGGAAGACATTGAAAATGTCAAATTGAAATCATTTTTATTCATTCGTAATAAGCACTGCTCGAGCACATCCAAAGGGCCATCCCAGATGACCAAAATGTCGTCTATGTAGCGATACCAACCCACAATGTGGTTGGTATATTCAGTAAGGCCATCATCAGAGAGAAAGGTTTTCTCCCACTCCCCCAGGTACAGGCACAGCATGTCCCCATCGCAACCCCCTGCAACCCCCTGCACCTGGAGGTAGTGGGAGCCATTAAAGGTGGAAACATTGTGGGTGAGGATGTACTCGAGCAGTGCAATGATGAATTCATTGTATGTTGGATCTAGCTGGGGGTTCTGTTGAAGTATATGTTTGATTGCTGCTAGTTATGTGGAATCGAGCTGTAGAGCGTTTCTACGTCAATTGTGACTAGAAGAGCTTGGTCTGGTACATGCAAATGCTCCATGATTTGTAGGAGGTGGCTTGTATCTCTTACATATGATGTTAGTGAAATTACAAATGGTCTTAAGTGTTCGTCAACTAGTTTGCTTGCATTGTCGCTGATTGAGCCAATGCCTGAAATAATTGGCCTGCCTGGTGGATCTATCGGGCTCTTGTGTACTTTTGGAAGTGTATAAAATGTCGGGATCCTAGGGAAATTGTTTCTTATGAACGTCCAGGTGGATTTGTTAATTGTGTTGTTCAAAAATGCAGAGTCTACTAACATGTAAAATTCTTTATTGTATTTTTCAACAATGGAGGCCAGCATACTGCGGTACCAGTCCACATTGTTAAGAATTTTTTTACAAATATTGATATAGTGGTCATTGTTTAAGACAACTATGTTTCCTCCCTTGTCTGATGGTTTTATGGTGATTTTGTTATTAGCTAGGGAGGTTAGTGCATCTGATTCTTCTGAACTTAGGTTAGAGGGTCCTTTCATTTGTATTTTGAGTTTATCTAGATCATTGTTTATGAATTTCAAGAAAGCTGCTGCATTTGGACACGTGCTGGGTGGCGGACATAGGTCAGACTTTTTCTTTAGTTTTGACATTATTGGATGGGTCCGATCATCCACATCCAATTTTTCTATTGATTCTAAAATTCTAGGAAGGTCTATTTGGTCAATTAGGTCAGTTGTGTCGCTTTCCTCTAGGAGAGCGATCAGTTGGTCCAGAGCTTGGTTCTCTTGGGGAGTGAAATTTGTTGTGGTATCCTGTTTTTGATAAAGTTTTTTTGGAATTACTTTACAGACGAATAGCTGAAGATCTTTATAAAGCTCGAATTTGTCTAAATTATAGTTAGGACAGAAATTTAGGCCTTTCTTTAAAACTGATATTTCATCTATCGATAAAGAGTGTGAGGATAAATTGATAATGCTGAGGTCAGAATCCATGTGTGTCAGTGTCTCTAGGTGATCCTCTACAGTGTCATTTGTGTATAGGTGTTGAGATTGGGTGGAGGTGGTTTTACACCCGCCAATACTTGATCTAAAAAAGACGAGTCATTTCGGCCCAACTCTTGTGCGTTTGTAGTGTCCTGATTTGTGGAGGGTATGTGTGGCTGTGGTGCATGGTGGAATGTGGGCAGGTTAGAGGATTTATCAGAAGGTGCAGAGCTATTGTGTAGGGATGTAGGTGTCCTTTCTGAGATTTGTTTTTTGGATTTGTGTTCTTGTGTTTGATCGCCTTGAAATTGTCGTTTAGTGCCAAGTGTGGGTTTCAGTTTGGAAGAGGTGGGAGGGGGGTTGTGGGATGAGGATTTAGTAGGGCGGGAATTAGATGTTGTGTTGGTATTTCTCATTATATTTCTATTTTGATTCCATTTGTATGCCTTTCCGGCTTCAAATGCGTTTTTATCTCTTTGGAATTTTTGGGGTTTTTTTTATAAGGATATCTTTATTGAAAGATTCCAAGTGAGTCTTAAGTTTTTTCTCTTTGTTCATAACTGATTGATGTGTTCTGAATTTTTGTAGATATTCACAGATTTTAGTAATTTCAGTGTCCAGTGCTTTAGTTCTTTTTGTATACTCGTCAATTAACGTTTCCATAAGGCTGCGTGAGCATGTTTGTAGTATATTTTCCCATATTACTTTGAACTCTGCATCCAGGTCCTCCAAGGTAGGGAATATCTGGACCCAGAGTCCCAATGGGTTGATATTATTTTTTATGTAATCTTGAAAGGATTTGATGTGCCAGAAGAGAAGCGATTTCTTCTCTAGATTTTTTGAAAGTTTGAAAAACAGAGAGGAGATCTCTGCTTCAATCTGTTCATTCTCTCCAAATGTGTCCAAATATTTTTTCATTAGGCATTCCCAGTCTTGGCCCACAAACATATTTTCAAAGCTTACGTTCTCCATTTCAAAGGTCATTAGAGGTTTAAGATTTCCTTGGGTATAGAGGTTATTAAATGTCTTGAAAAGGAAAGGGTTTTTTTGGAATTTCCTTCAAAGTAGCAAGATATATTAAACCTAGGGTTGCTTAGTTAGGCGGGGAATGGTATTTTCTAGGCGTTCTAGGAGCATAAATTACACATCTAATCTCTCAACCACCTATTACACTTTTGAAGGCCCTGGAGCACCAGAACAATGGAAATGCCCACAAAGTGACCCCATTTTGGAAAGAAAACACCCCAACGTATAATCTATAAGGCATAATGAGTCTTTTGAACGGTTCATTTTTTTCCAGAATTTTTTGAAAAATGTGGAAAAAAAATGAAAACACATTTTTTTTACACAAAGTTGTCAATTTCTAAGATATTTCCAACACATAGCATGTACATAGCAAAAATTACACCCCAAAATATATTCTGCTATTCCTCCTGAGTATGGCGATACCACATGTGTGAGACTTTTACACAGCCTGGCCACATACAGAGGCCAAACATTGAAGTAGCACATTCAGGCGTTCTAGGAGCATAAATTACACATCTAATTTCCTTACAATCTATCACATTTTTGAAGGCTCTTCATATTTCTAACACACAGCATGAACATACCAAGAATTACACCTTAAAATACATTCTGCTGAGCAAAGGATAAACAAAAGAATACCTGTGGTTTTAGTAGTGCAGTTGTCCACAGGAGGAGAGCCCTGAACCAGGCAGCAGGCAGGGACATGGTCAGCGACAGTGAATTGAATTGTCCAGGCAGCAGGCAAGAATATTGTCCATAGTCAGTAAAGGCAAGGATACTGTCCTTATACAGTCCAGGGTCAGTGCGAGTAGAGACATTGCCAGCAGTGCCAAAATATTGGTCCTGGTAGTAAGCAGGAACATGGTCCAAGTAGCAGGCCAGGAAAGAATGGGGACAGGGGTAGAGGCTTCTTCCACCCAAATCTCTTTGAAGCCTCCGAGTCTCCAGACCCTAAATCTGGGAATGAGAAAATTAAAAAACTAGTTTTTTTCATCCAGAAAAACATTTCTGGAGCCCCTCACATATGTGAGACCCCTGTGTTCCCACTAGCATAGCAGGGTAAATGATCAGTCCAAGAGGCAGGAAAAAAATGTGGTCAAACAGTCCAGGGTCAGTTCCAGAGCAGGCAGAGGTAGGTACAATTTAGCGTTAGGCATAAGCTTGGTCGTATAACAGGCCAGGGTCAGTTCTGGAGAAGGCAGAAGTATGTTTATCGTTAGGCAGAAGCTTGGACGTATAACAGGCCAGGGTCAGTTCCAGAGAAGGCAGAGGTATGTTTATCGTTGGGCAGAAGCTTGGTCGTATAACAGGCCAGGGTCGATTCCGGAGAAGGCAGAGGTATGTACAGTTCAGCACAGTGGCATAAGGGGTGTGGAGGAAAATGACAGGAAATGAGAATTACGTTTACCATACTTCCCTAGTAATGTAGAGAAGTATGGTAACGGCGGAAACATTCACCTATACAGAGGCCTGGTTGGGAAGGACATTGGGGACAATAAAACGAGGTGTCTCTTCTAATTTCTCCTCTGGAGCACACCCGGCATCTCTTCTGACGTCTCTGGCCTGTTTCACTGGGGGGGATTTTGTCAGGAAAGTGGCGTTTGTGGAGTCTGCTCACGGAATCAAAGGGAATAATTTCTGTTGGGCTTTCAGGGTACAAAGGGGCGGAGATTACTTGTTCCTGGTAGTGCAGATAGGATACGGGGTTCTCTGTAGATTTTTGGTAAATAACATAAGTGTTATACATGAACAGGGGTTATTGACCGGCTAATTATCTGCGAGTTGTGCCACATCCTAAAATAAGAATTTAAACAAAGACAGTTCCCCTAGTGGACTTTAAAGGCACATATGAAAGGACGTATAGGAGAATGTGTAGTCAGTAGACAACAATTTATTCATTGCAAAAACATCATAAAAACATCAAAAACATAACACAAAATGAAAGGAATGCGATTCATGCATATATACACATGTAGCTATTGATACCAATGTGCTTGAACCCGACGCATTTCGGAGTTGTTTTAGCCTCCTTCTTCAGGGGTGGTTGTAAGCTTTAGCAAGGGTTTCTATATTAGAAATAGTATATTTAACATAGACACAGTAAGTATATGTACATATCAGACCATAAGGACATAGATACAAGTTGAATTAGTTTCATTTACATTTACATTGGCATATATGTAAACTAGCTACGCATTCCAGAGAAGTTTAAAAACAAAGGCGATGACACTGTCTGCCCATCCAGCGTGTTTCCCAATCGTGATATATAGGGGTTGTTTGGCATGCCCAGAGTCTTAGTACTTCATATGTAGCAATGAAAGTAGCTGGGTATAGATATATAAGGTAGTTTTACTTCCTTATAGTAGGAAGAAAGGCCCATCAATCTAGGGCATACAGATGTTTTGGATCTGGAATTCCACTGAGGCCGAATGCGGGTCCTGTAAAATGTGAAGGTATAGGAATGTATAGTAACCAGCCATATAGGTATACTCAATAATAATAAGAAAGTTTTTAGGTAGTGCAGATGTATCCTACCTGGTGGAACTACTGTCGAGGGTTCAAAGGGAAACTACAGAAGATAGTAGGTGTAAACCAAATAAATCTCGGATAGCTGGAAAAGATCAACACAAGGGGGGAAGGGAACATATAGGAGTCTCATTTAGGTGGATATGTAGTTTATCTTGACAGTTTAAGGTGTAAATATAGATATATGTTTCAAAATTTTATATATAGTAACACAGGTTCAACTAAATTGTCCCTGGTTAGTAGTACTCAGATTAGTTGAGTGCTCTTTTAATCAATCACTGAGAGAGGGAAGAAAGGAGGGAAAAGGGGAGGGGGGGAGGGAAAAAGGAGAGGGGAGGAGAAGAGGGTAAGTACGGGGGGGGGAGGGAAGAAAAAATTAAGAAAAGAGAGAAGAAAAGATAAAGGAGAAAGAAAAAAGACGAAAAAAAGAAAAAGAAAAAAGAAAAAAAGAAGAAAGAGAAAAGGAGAAAGAAAAAGGAAAAGGGGGGGGGGGAAGGGGGGGAGGAAAGAAAGAGGGGGGGAAGGAGGGGGAAAGAGGAGCAAAAGAATTTGGGTGTATTTGGAAATGGATGTCTTCTAGTCACAGCGGTGCAGGTCTAAATTGATGAGTATACATAGGTTTGAGTACAGGCATAATATCAGGATCACTTACTTTGTATTGCAGCAGCTCACACCGACAGCGTCCTGCCCACAACAAAGGACGCTCGGTGTGAGCAGTGCCTGTGTATTTCAAGCCCTCCTCACCAATCAGCTGTTGGTGTAATAGCCAACAGCTGATTGTGAATGGTAGAGGAGGGACAGACGCGCTTGGAATGGCCCCCCGGGTGGAGCGAGCGCTGCCAGGTTCCCACAGCGCATGCGCACGCATCCGCGATGAGGCGTGGCCATGCCCACTACACCCGCCGACACGTCTGGCTTCCCCGGCGGACTGCGCATGCCCGCCTGGGTCGCAAGATGGAAGACAGTGTAAACCACACTGTATCCTCACACAACGCCGCCGTGAGCCAGGATCGCTCAGGCGGCTTTGTGTGCCGGGCAAATTACAGATCACAGAGTGGATAAAATGAAATTATGAAAAAAAGGGCACCGATATCGTGCATAAATATAAGAGGGTAAAAATATATTGTAAGTTTGTCACAATTTAACAGGAAACATCGTTGGTGAGCAGTATTTACAGGTTGGGATTATATATATAGTGGAAATACACACATTATAAATAGTAGCTGAAATTGGTATACATACAAGTTGCATTGCTCAATAAACATTATGTGGGCTGGAATACCAGGAATTCAAGCTGATTACATACACAGCCCGGATTACTGGGACCCAGAGTACCTACACTGAATAGGCATATACATAATAATAGTCTGATCATAGTATCCAGGACATGTCACTAGAATTCAGTGTGCAGTAAAAAACAGTTTACAGGTTCAGATTCTATATGCAAATAGGAACACAGGTTATAGACATTAACCGAACTGAGTACATGTAGATATTGCATAGCTAAAAAGACAGTTTATGAGTTCTGATCGGGAATACTTCATGGGATTACATTTCAGGAGTCTATAGTCAATAGTGCAGGATATACTAGACATATATATATAGTCCATACTTGAAATATATACTCTTACATATATATATGTCTTGATTATACATATAGGAGGAAAAGAGCAATAGGTGAATTGGAATGACATACAAGGAAAGGGGCAGTGATGCCAGAGAGACCAGAAATGTCGAAGGAAAGGGTGTTTATATAGTCAGAATGCAAATTGGTAGCCCAGATATATATATATATATATATATAGTCATCTTGTTCATTGCTCTCTACCACCTGATGAAAAACCTTCAAGAAAAGGCTTGAACCAGATGGTTTCGTTCAGGCCTGGGGGTTGGGTAGCTCTTAGGTCATATATTCAGCGGGATTCTAGCTGTAAAAGTGTCTTATTCCAGTCACCTCCCCTAGACCCCGGGTGTACCCGATCCAGAATAAGGAATTTAATCTTTGGAAATTTACCTTAATGCACTATTAAAGTGTATCTCCCAAGTAGGAGGTCAGGGTCACATGTTTCCATGCTCACTATGTGTCTATATGCTCTCTTCCAAAATTCTGTTTTCGTTTTCCCTATATAGAAGCATGTACATTCGCACAGGAGTAAATAGATCACCCCGTATGTTTTACAATTGGCGAAATGTTTGGGATGGAAAGACTGGCCATTCGGGAGGGTCGGGTTTTTGTCTGTGAGCATATATTTGCAGTAGTTGCACTTTCCACATCTAAACGTTCCCTTATATTTGCAATGTGTTTTATTTGCCCCTTCCTTAAATTCACTCGCAGTGACTTTATCTCTCAGAGAGGTAGTTCTTTTGAAGGTAAAGAGGGGTCTCTGTGGGACAAAAGGCCCTAGTGTTGGATCGCACTGTAGCATATGCCAGTATTTTGTCACAATGTTCCTGACTTGTCTATGTTGGTTATTGAATTTGGTAATGATCCTGATGGTGTCAGTATCGTTTTTGTCAGTTTTGTTTACTTTTTTAGAATACAATAGCTCATCTCTTGGCTGCATAAGAGCTTTTTTGAAAGAGCGTTTGAGTGACGCATGGGAGTAACCCCGTAGTAGTAATCTGTCGCGTAGCTTACTATGATCAGACTATACTATGATCAGACTATTATTATGTATATGCCTATTCAGTGTAGGTACTCTGGGTCCCAGTAATCCGGGCTGTGTATGTAATCAGCTTGAATTCCTGGTATTCCAGCCCACATAATGTTTATTGAGCAATGCAACTTGTATGTATACCAATTTCAGCTACTATTTATAATGTGTGTTTTTCCACTATATATATAATCCCAACCTGTAAATACTGCCCACCAACAATGTTTCCCGTTAAATTGTGACAAACTTACAATATATTTTTACCCTCTTATATTTATGCACGATATCGGTGCCCTTTTTTTCATAATTTCATTTTATCCACTCTGTGATCTGTAATTTGCCCGGCACACAAAGCCGCCTGAGCGATCCTGGCTCACGGCGGCGTTGTGTGAGGATACAGTGTTGTTTACACTGTCCTCCATCTTACGACCCCGGCGGGCATGCGCAGTCCACCGGGGAAGCCAGACGTGTCAGCGGGTTTAGTGGGCATGGCCACGCCTCATCGCGGATGCGTGCGCATGCGCTGTGGGAACCTGGCGGCGCTCGCTCCGCCCGGGGGCCATTCCAAGCGCGTCTGTCCCTCCTCTACCATTCACAATCAGCTGTTGGCTATTACACCAACAGCTGATTGGTGAGGAGGGCTTGAAATACACAGGCACTGCTCACACCGAGCATCCTTTGCTGTGGGCAGGACGCTGTCGGTGTGAGCTGCTGCAATACAAAGTAAGTGCTCCTGATATTATGCCTGTACTCAAACCTATGTATACTCATCAATTTAGACCTGCACCGCTGTGACTAGAAGACATCAATTTCCAAATACACCTGAATTCTTTTGCTCCTCTTTCCCCCTCCTTGCCCCCCTCTTTCTTCCCCCCCCTCTTCCCCCCCTCTTTTCCTTTTTCTTTCTCCTTTTCTCTTTCTTCTTTTTTTCTTTTTTCTTTTTTCTTTCTCCTTTATCTTTTCTTCTCTCTTTTCTTCATTTTTTCTTCCCTTCTTTTTCTTTTTCCCCCCTGTACTTACCCTCTTCTCCTCCCCTCTCCTTTTTCCCTCCCTCCCTCCCCTTTTCCCTCCTTTCTTCCCTCTCTCAGTGATTGATTAAAAGAGCACTCAACTAATCTGAGTACTACTAACCAGGGACAATTTAGTTGAACCTGTGTTACTATATATAAAATTTTGAAACATATATCTATATTTACACCTTAAACTGTCAAGATAAACTACATATCCACCTAAATGAGACTCCTAATATATACCTAAATATACTATTTCTAATATAAAAACCCTTGCTAAAGTTTACAACCACCCCTGAAGAAGGAGGCTAAAACAACTCCGAAACGCGTCGGGTGCAAGCACATTGGTATCAATAGCTACAAGTGTATATATGCATGAATCGCATTCCTTTCATTTTGTGTTATGTTTTTGATGTTTTTATGATGTTTTTGCAATGAATAAATTGTTGTCCACTTACTACACATTCTCCTATACGTCCTTTCATATGTGCCTTTAAAGTCCACTAAGGGAACTGTCTTTGTTTAAGTGTTATACATGGCCAAACTAAAAAAAATAAATGGACACTTTTTTATACCAGTGGCGGGATTTTCTTGTGGGAAGGTAGGGTTCAATCATCTGATCGTTGAAGTCCACTCCCCCCATAAACAAATTATAATCGTAAACACAAGCAGGTTTCTGGACTGGGCCGTTTCTTCTTGGGACTTCCACATAGGTGTCATTATGAATTGTAGTCAGCATGTGGACGTTTCGTCTGTCCCTCCACTTGACAGCCAATAGGTCTTGGTTCCGCAAAGACGCCGTCTCCCCTCGGCGTAGCCTTTCATTGACCAGTTTTTGCAGGAAGCCTTTTCTATTGGTTCTTACGGTACCACATGCTGGGGTGTCTCTCCGGTGAAGATTGCGGAAGAGGGGCAAGCTAGTATAAAAATTATCCACATAAAGGTGGTACCCCTTTCCAAGGAGTGGATAAACAAGCTCCCAGACAACTTTGCAGCTGGCTCCAATATATTCTGGACATTCAGGGGGATGCAGTTGGGTGTCCTTCCCTTCGTACACCCGGAAGGCGTAAATGTACCCCGTGTCTCGGTCGCAAAGTTTGTACATTTTTACCCCATATCAGGCCCTTTTGCTGGGGATAAATTGTTTGATGCCCAGCCTGCCGGAGAATTTTACAAAGGACTCATCCACGGAAATATTCTGTTCGGGGGTATATAATTGGGGAAATTTTTCAGCGAAATAATTTAGGAGTGGCCGAAGTTTGAATAATTTGTCAAATGCTGGGTCATTTCGGGGAGGGCACTGGGTGTTGTCATTGTAGTGGAGGAAGCGCAAAATCATAAGGTATCTTGATCTTGGCATTATCGAAGAGAAGAGTGGCATGTGGTGGATGGGGTTAGTTGACCAATATGAGTACATTTCGTTTTTTGTAAAAGTTAGGCCTAAGAAAATTTTAAATTCCTCTATGGTAAGCTCTCTCCACTCAAAGGGACAGGCATAACTAGAGCCAGGGTTGCTTACTATGTAATGCTGTGCATAGAGGTTGCACTAGGCCACAATGGACGATAGTAAGTCTTCGGTGAAAATCAAATAAAAAAAATCAAGCATGACAAAATCATCGGTGTTCACCTGGACACCTGGCTGGGCGGTAAAAGGGGGGATATTTGCTGCTCCGGAATGAGGGGGAAGCCACAGGGGGTTTTGAAGGGCATAGGGAAGGGTGGCATGGCCTCTATCCTTTTGTGGCTGAGAGGACACTCTACTGGTACCTGGCCTTTGTTGCGGTGGCACTGCGCTTGAGGTGGACGGCACTGCGCTTGAGGTGGACGGCACTGCGCTTGAGTTGGACAGCACAGCTCTTGAGGTGGACGGCACAGCTCTTGAGGTGGACGGCACTGCGCTCGAGGTGGTAGTAGGCTGCTGCTCCACGCCAGAACGCCTTCTTTTCACGGGCACACGTTCCTCTTCCGATTCTGTATCAGACCCGCTACTTGTCATGGGTTCATAGGCTGAATCCGAATCGGACAGAGACTCAGAGAGCTCCCCGCTGCTCTCATCGGTCATGCTGAGACGCTGGTAGGCCTCCTCGGCCGTAAATAATTTTTTTGCCATACTGGTGGCTGGTGAGGTTGATGTGGCGCTGATGAGCACTGATGGGCACAGGTTGCACTGATGTGGCACTGGAGTGGGACTGGTGTGGCTCTGGTTGCACTGTAGTGGGACTGGTGCGGCTCTGGTTGCACTGTATTGGGACTGGTGTGGTTCTGGTTGCACTGGTGTGGCTCTGGTGGCACAGAGGTAGCACTGGTGGGCTCAGGCAGCACTGGTGGGCACAGGCGGCACTGATGTGGCACTGCAGTGGCGCAGATGAGCATAAGTGGCACTGATGGGCACAGTTGGCACTGATGGGCACAGGTGGCACTGATGGGCACTGGTGGCACTGATGGGGCACTGGTGTGGCACTGGTGTGCACTGTAGTGGCACTGATGTGGCTCTGGTTGCACTGGTGTGGCTCTGGTGGCACAGAGGTGGCACTGGTTAGCTCAGGGGGCACTAGTGGGCTCAGGCGGCACTGATGTGGCACTGCAATGGCGCTGATGAGCACAAGTGGCACTGATGGGCACAGGCGGCACTGATGGGCACAGGTGGCACTGGTGTGGTACAGGTGTGGCACTGGTGTGCACTGTATTATCACTGGTGTGGCTCTGGTGGCCCAGAGGTGGCACAGAGGTGGCACAGATGGCACAGATGTGGCACAGTTGTGGAACAGATGACACTGTTGTGGCACAGATGACACAGTTGGGCACTGTTGTGGCACTGTTGGGCACTGCTGTGGCACTGTTGGGCACTGATAAATATGGAAAAACTCACTGATTGGCACTGTAAGGCTCTCCTCTCACGCTGCATCGGTGTGAGGAGAGGAGAGCTGTAACCTTCTGATGACCCTGCTTTCCCTGTTTGTTTATATTTGTGATCGCTCCGTCATTGGACGGAGCGATCACATGGTAAAGGGCCGCTGTCATTGGCCCTTTACCGCGATCTGTGTTGGGAACACGGATGTTCCCATGTGCGCGCCGGGGGGGGGGGCGCGCGGGTGCGGTTTTCCAAGATCACGTCATATGACGTGATCCCAGAGTTATCCAACCGCCCTGCAGTCGTCATTCGGCTATGGGCCGGTTGGCAAGTGGTTAAAGAAAAGTGTGGCTGAGATTGTGTACCTGGCTGCGGGGCGAAGCTTGTGGGGAAGACCTGGACAGTATTCCAATGGCTCCTGCAGGAGTAGTGCTGCAAATGTTAAAGGAGATCTAATGTTACAATGAATGTTTATACTAAAACATTAAACATTTTTATATTTATGAAAATAAGCAAAAATCTGTGATTAAGGAGATTTTCACTTGTTTCCACAAATCGACAATTAACTCAAATGAATTTTCCACGCTAATTTGAAGACTAAAATTCATTGCAAAATAATATCAAAATATAACTGGTGAAAAACAGAATATTAATTAAAATATCAACAATATGGGTATTACAGATGCTAAAAAGATAACCACAACCTTTTGTTACAAAATACGAATGTCTCAACACTTTTAACCACTTTGTTAAACAGCTTCTTAGTGGCTCAACAGACTATGAAAATAACAAAGTGTCGATTTGAACACGTGACCTTTCTCTCTGACAAACAGATCTAGCAAGCTCAAATTACTCTCTGGAAATACATGGACAAAATCTTATCCCATGTATTATACTTTAACCAACAGTTTTGTTTTAAGATAAAGATAAATCTCTGATGAATTTTTGTTTAACCACTTCAACCCCGGAAGATTTGGCTGTTCAATGACCAGGCCATTTTTTGAGATACGGCACTGCGTCGCTTTAACTGACAATTGCACGGTCATGCGACGCTGTACCCAAACAAAATTGGTGTCCTTTTTTTTCCCCACAAATAGAGCTTTCTTTTGGTGGCATTTGATCATCTCAAATATAATATTTTGTGATCTGTGATTTTTATTGGGACTGCGACATTCTGGTGGACAGATCGGACACTTTTGATACATTTTTGGGACCATTGACAATTATACAGCAATCGGTGCTATAAAAAATGCACTGATTAATGTGTAAATGTCACTGGCAGGGAAGGGGTTAACACTAGGGGGGGGGCGATAAAGGGGTTAACTGTGTTCCCTAGTGTGTGTTCTAACTGTAGGGGGATGGGACTGACTAGAGGAGATGACAGATCATTGTTTCTAGCAAGTAGGAACTCAGGCCATTAGCTACTGTACTGCGCCGCTTTAACTGACAATTGCACGGTCATGCAACGCTGTACCCAAACAAAATTGCCGTCCTTTTTTTTCCCACAAATAGAGCTTTCTTTTGGTGGTATTTGATCATCTCTGCAGTTTTTATTTTTTGCACTAAAAACAAAAAAAGAGCGACAATTTTGAAAAAAAAAAAAAAAAAAAACACAACATTTTGTACTTTTTGCTATATCCCCAATTTTTTTTAAAAAAAGCACATTTTTTTTCTCAGTTTTGGCCGATATGTATTCTTCTACATATTTTTGATAATAAAAATTGCAATAAGCATATATTGATTGGTTTGCGCAAATGTTTTAGCGTGATCTAGTAATGGCGGTGATCTGCGATTTTTATTGGGACTGCGACATCGGACACTTTTGATACATTTTTGGGACCATTGACAATTATACAGCGATCAGTGCTATAAAAAATGCACTGATTACTGTGTAAATGTCACTGGCAGGGAAGGGGTTAACACTAGGGGGGTGATCAAGGGGTTAACTGTGTTCCCTAGTGTGTGTTCTAACTGTAGGAGGATGGGACTGACTAGAGGAGATGACAGATCCTAGCAAGTAGAAACTCAGGATCTGCCTCTCCTCTCCTCACAGAACAGGGATTTGTGTGTTTACACACACACACGTCCCTGTTCTGGCTCTTGTGCCCGCAATCGCGACTGCTAGCCACGTGCATAGACACCCCCGCAGTGCAGCGGGCGTGCGCCTGCTATCCCGCTTAAAGGAGCTGACGTACAGCTACGATGGTTCGCGGCATCTTGCCGATCTGCAGCAGTATAATGACGGCGGCTGGTCGGCAATCGGTTAAACATACATCATAACTAAACCATTTACTTCAAGTTGATTAGCTTCATGAGATGATACAAATGTGTATTATTCTCTTTGTTTGAGAGAGAAGCAAACTCATAATGCAGTTAGAATTCATTTCAATTTCAAAACTTGAACTGCCAAAATTGAATGATTCAGGAGCCGTGGTCAAGATGGCGACCTGAGAGGACGTGGGTGACTGGAGCTCCACACCTGGAAGGCTTAGTTATCCAATTTTACGGGATCTAATACTACCCTGATCTGAATTTTTGTGCTGGCAGGTACCAGGCATGAGAAAGGGTAAATCCGGAACTAACCGAAAGCGGAACATGGCTCCCAAAACCCCTCCGCCATCTAAAGACCCGCGAGCAGGTATCAACCCCAGCATGGTGTCCCAGATTGAGCAGGCCAATTCGCCCCCCATGGGAACTGAACAATTCAATGCCCTCATGCAAGCCGTCACGGGCTGCCAGACCACTCTAACGGCAAAAATTGAACTCATGCAGATGTAGATGGGGTTGATCAGGCGAGATATGGATAATTATCGGAATAGACTCTCGGAAGCGAAGCGGAGGGTTGGAGAAACTAAAGACACGGTCCGTGAGCATGATGCCTCTCTCCGTGCACTAAAAGTTATGATGAAGGCAATGGATTACCGTGCTGAGGACCAGAAAAATAAGAACCGTAGAAACAACCTACGTCTGGTGGGCCTCCCTGAGGGGTTTGAGGGCCGCGACCCAGCGGCCTACACGGAACATCTTCTGCGCACGCTCCTCCCTCAAAGCGTCATTTTCTCCCCACTTCATGGTAGAAAAAGCCCATAGGATGCCGTCTGTCAGGGAACCGCCTGGTACCTCGCCGCGTACTTTCATATTCTGGCTATTGAACTTTAGAGACCGGGATCTGGTCCTGCGGGAGGCGAGAAAACTGGAAGAGCTGTGCCATGAAAATGCAAAGATCATGATCTTTACAGATTACTCTGTGGAAACGCAGTGACTCCTCAGAACCTTCGACCAAGTTAAGGCCCAGCTACCCACCAAAGGGTTAAAGTACAACATGATGTTTCCAGCCCGACTGCGTGTAGTGGACAATGCGTCTAACCATCTCAATGGCTGGAATCCCTCCCCCGGGTCCATTAATCCTGCTTGCAGTAGAGTTTGGGTTGCCTTGCTCCATCCCTCACTTCCCCTGTGATGTACCCTGTTGACTTCTCCCAATAATCCTTCTGACTCATCCTCTGCTGTGGGACACTTACCTGGAACACTGCAGACTTTCGATCTGTGAAACGTTGGAGATAGGTCTGGGTCCCCTGGGCCTGAACAAAACCTGAAGGTAACGGCCGGTAACAGGTTGCTTTGGGGGATCCCCCTACTGACTGTCCTACCATGGTAACTCACCCCCTTGGGCTCTGACAGTGTTAGCACTGCAGAGGAGCAGGAAGCGAGCAATGTCAGAATGGTGGCTGCTGTCCTGCCCAATTTGCTGCATTCTCAGCGGATAGCTGCCTTGGCTCCCTGAACTATGGAATTGGAGCGCTCAGTTCAGCTGCTTACAAGCCTCAGGGGGGTGTCACTGGTCCCCCTCTCTGGATGGACATGGGGGAATGGTAGTGCTGGCGGGATGCAGCTCTCCTTGCCCTACTTGAGCCTCATGGAACTCTGATGTGCTCGCCCAGACGAGTCCCCTATATGGTGCTAAGTTTGACCACCCTGATGCCACTGGGAGATGCAGGATATGTGAGGGGATGGGTGGAGGGGAGTTCCTAACTAGTTAGTATATCTCATTGTATAGATATATCTCTATATTTTATGTTTATTTTTTGTTTTTCATTTTTCTCTATTTATGTTTTTTTTAATCATTAGATGTAACTAAGTTTGCGCCCTTAGCTTGGTCTAAGTGTACAAAAGTAGAAAACATACGAAGACAACTGAATGTTGCCTCCAGGAAATACAAACTGCGACGCGGTATGCTCCCACTACTAGGAACTGTGTCCTTGGTGTGCTACCTGTTACGCACTGCCCCCATAGGAGGCTTTCCTACGGTTCAGATAATTGTGGTTCTTCGGTTATCGGGGTGTGGGGTGGGTTGGGATGGGAGTTATTTTTGCTTTTCTGTTTTTTTTTTCTTTCTTTTTCCTTCATACAGACATATGACAATGGATGTATCGCTCAGATGTTGCTTATTTATGCTTTGCTGGTTAACTTCTTTTTTTCAGGATGGGTTTGTGCTGTTCCCGTTTTGACAGGTGTATCGTTCCCTCTGGGTCTAAGACATAGGAACTTCCCCGAAACCTATTCCCGCCTTTTCGTGTTATGGCTCCGATAAAGGTCCTCTCGTGGAATGTCAGGGGGCTTAATAATAAGATCAAATGCTTGTTGGTTTTCGACTACTTAAAGAAATATGTCCCCCATGTTTGTATTCTCAAGGAGACTCATCTGATAGGGGGTAGGATTATGGGTCTCAAAAAACCCTGGGTGGGCCACCATTATCATGCTACCCACTTGGGCTATGCCTGAGGGGTTAGCATCTTGATCCATAAATCCCTCAGCTTCGAACTCCTTGATGTTGTCAGGGCTGGGCTCAGCCCTTCCTTCTCAAAGCTGGCCGCTCAGCTATCGGCTAATTGCCAACTTCTGTCTTTCCACAGTGACTCACCTGTTGATGATATCCTGCTTGTCAGTCCTGCCTACTTAAGCCGTCCAGTCCAGATGATCTATGCCTTCACCCTGGTCACATCTCTAGAGACGCCCTCCTGTGTTCCTGCTAAAGACTTGCTGGCTGACATTCCTTCTGGCTCCAGATCCTGCTTGCTGTTCTACTACGCTCATCTCTGTCTCCCTGACATTTTGGCTTGTCTGACTATCCGTTCCGGGTCCTGAACTCTGTCTATGTTTTGACTACGTTTGTAGTAGTAGTACTCTGTTTACCTTTTTTTATTATTATTAACCACTTACCACAATACTACCACAATACAGGGCATATTCACCCCCTTCCTGCCCAGACCTATTTTCAGCTTTCAGTGCGGTTACATTTTGAATGACAATTGCGCGATTATGCAACACTGTACCCATATGACATTTTGACCATTTTTTCCCCACAAATAGAGCTTTCTTTTGGTGGTATTTGATCACCATTGCAGTTTTTATTTTTTGTGCTATAAACAAAAAAAGCGACAATTTTGAAAAAAACACAATATTTTTTACTTTTTGCTATAATAAATATCCCATTAAAAAAAATCAAAAACCAATTTTTTCCTCAGTTTAGTCCGATATGTATTTTTCTACATATTTTTGGTTAAAAAAATCGCAATAAGCGTAAATTGATTGGTTTGCGCAAAAGTTATCTCGCTGGGTGCAATTGTTTGGGCTGACAGATATATAGTGCTGGAAGCACCCTTCAGACCATATTTATACCTGTCACTCTCTATCCTATAACACCTTGTTTCGTATTGACCTGCTATATGCTAGTGTCAGCATGTTACCCATCTTTCCTGGTCCTGGATAGTTAATCCCACCATAGAAATTGAAATAGCTAAAATGATTAGGGAATACTGGCTGGTAAATGCAGGTACTACCTTGCTTGGGAATGACTGGGATGCTCTTAAGGCATATATCACGGGCTGCTACCTCTCCTTTATATCTAGGGAAAGTAGGAATGCTATGATCAAACTAGACAAAGCCGAAACGAAAGCCCCGCTGCTTGAATCCTGCTATGCCCTTACTGCTAACCCCATTACAGGCCAAGATAAGAAGGTGGCATACCGAGAGGTAATGCTTCTTAGAGTAGCCAAGGCACAGAAAAGTCAGCTGGCCCAAACACAGTGAATCTTTGAACAGGGGGAGAAGACGGGTAGGCTCTTGGCCTAGATTTCTAGGGAACAGTCTCCGCTGTCTACTATAGCTCGTCTTAGGGGGGATGATGGTGCCCTGGTGGTGGACCCTGTGGACATTAATGCCTGCTTTGCTTCTTACTACTCCAAATTATATTACTCTAGAACACAACACTCCTGAGAGGAGCTCTACGAGTTCCTGGACAGGCTGTTGATTCCTGTTCTTACCCCTTCGGCAAGGGAACGATTGGATGGCCCGATCATATTAGAGGAGGTTCAGCAGGCATTGGGTTCCTTGCAATCGGGTAAGACCCCGGTAATGGATTCTTGTCCAAATTCTATAAACAATATATGGAGGAGGTGGCACCTAGGATGCAAAACATGCTTATGAAAACTTTACAGGAGGGCATTCTCCCCCCCTCCATGGCCCAGGCAATCATAGTTGTCCCCAAGCCCGGTAAAGACCCCCAATTGTGTTCATCATACCAACCTATCTCTCTGCTCAACTCTGATGCCAAAGTATTGACTAATATTCACGGCAGGCGTCTAAATGAGGTGATACTTACCTTAGTTCACGAAGACCAGATGGGATTCATGCCGATTAAGGGGACAGACATTAACCTTCGGAGACTGTATACGGTCTTGGCCTCTGGGGATTGGGATGACAGGACCGCCGCGAAGGCCTCCATGGACGTGGAAAAAGCTTTTGATTCGGTGGAATGGGATTACCTATGGGAGGTCCTTCACAGATCTCTGACGGCCAGGGTGCGTACTGGTACTATTCTCTCCCCTTCCTTTTCTCTGTATAGGGGGACTAGACAGGGGTGCCCCCTCTCCCCGGGGCTTTTTGCTCTGGCGATTGAATCCATTGCCATTCTACTGCGCTCTACACCTGAGGTCCAAGGTATAACCATAGGTCCCCTTCAAGAAAAGGTGTCGTTGTACGCTGACGACACCTTATTATACCTCAGACGATGGGGTCTCCCTACAGGCTGCCCTGTCAGTCATCTACGGGTTTGGACGATTCTCGGGAATCTGCATTAACTGGGGAAGTCCATTGTTTTTCTGCTCCATTTGGGGGCTGATCCTCTGCCACCGGTTATGCAGCTCCAGAGGGTCTCACAGTTCAGATACCTGGGGGTTGAAATCCACCGAGACCTAAAGCAATTAATCGCCCTTAACTTAATCCCAGTAGTTTCCCAGTTGTCCCAGCGCTGTGGTGCCTGGAAGTCTCTCCCCCTCACTCCTGTGGGCCGAGTCAATATTGTTAGGATGTCTGTCTTGCCTAAGTTTACCTACCTCTTTAGACAGACCCCTGTACCCATACCTAATATATTCTTTAAGAGATTAGATAGTATCATTACTTCATACACTACCTGTCACGTTGGGTGGCCTGGCCCTAACTTGTTTCATCAAATACTACTGGACAGCGGTTCTGGTTACTGTTAAATGGTGACTGTCTGAGTTGCCTGCTAACCCCACTTCTACTCTTAAAGCAGCTCTGCCCGGTTCCTACTCTGAATTGAGAAATTTAATCCACCGAGGTCCCTGGTCTAACCGACATGTGACCCCCTCCATGTGTGCGACCCTTAAGGTATGGGATGCTGTTTTCCTAAAAGTTGAAAAACCGAATACCTGGTCTCCCAAAACCCCGCTATGGGTAAATCCCCGTCTACCTCACTTCCACTCTATCCCAGATCCGGTCCTATGGGCCAGACATTGGATTACGACTTGCGAAGACATAGTGGTTCAGGGACAGTTGACCTTTGATGCTCTTAAGAGGGGATGTGGCCTTCAGAATCACATGTTCTTTAGATATCTCCAAATTCGCCATGCTTTTTGCTCTGTTTTCTTCCCTTGTACTATTAGAGATGTCTGACTTGGATGTGCTCCGGTCTTCAGAAGGCGGGAGAACACTCTACTCTCTATAATATACTAGCCACCCTCGACACATCTAAGGCCTCTCAACTGTTTGCACTTTGGCAGCGGATATCCCAGAATTAGCAGACGATGACTGGGAGAAGGAAATCCAACAGTATCTTCCCCTCATGATTGCGGCACGAGATAGATTTACCCAACTCAAATTTCGGCACCGCGCCTATTAATCCCCAGCACGCCTGGCGAGAATCTACCCTAACCTTACGGCGATATGCCCTAAATGTGGCTCGGATGATGCTGATTTCTTCCATGTAGTTTGGTCCTGCCCCAGACTGGAAGAATTTTGGAAGAAGGTACTGGACGATATTAATCTTATTGGGAAAATTAAAGTTCCACATAGCCCCATTCCCCTCCATCTACGCAAATGCGATTCCCTTGAGGCCCCTCAGAGAAAATTTTTTTTGTCTTCTACACAACATTTTACGCTAGGAAGGCAGTTCTCCACCAGTGGAACCAGACACAACCATCTACCAGACAGCTCTGGAAATCTTTAGTAAATGCAGCCCTGCCGCTCTACAAACTGACATATCTAGGAAGGAACTGTCCAAAGAAATTCAATAAAATATGGGCCGCATGGGTGGAGGCGAGGCAGCTGACCCTTGAGTAGAGTTCGGGGGTTCCACTAGTTGGTTCTATACAAGACTTGGTCAAGTTCATTATTTACATATTGGCTACTCTCCCCTCACAAGGGAGGTAGGATTCTCCTGTTTCCCCACCCCTTTTTTTCTTTAATGCACTCTATTACATGTCTCTTTCACGTAATTAATGCAGTCAAATGATGTGTTATTTACTATGTTACCATAGTACTGCTGTCTAGGGGGCCATTTTAGAGTTTTAACATAATTATCAACAGGGGGCAGTGTTGTAATAAAAATTATTTTGGAATATTACTTGAAATGTCAAAATATTCCTCTAAATAACCTTTGACGTAAACTTAAAAGAAAACTATAAACTGATGATAAGATGTCATTTATATATCAGATTTTGCTAGACGTTTGTCTCTTCATGAGATATATGGCTTTAAAAAAGTTTAAATAAGGCCATTAACTTAACTTCTCACATACCTTGAGAGTTAAGTCATGGTTTCTCAGAATATAATGATTATTATATACATGCAAATTCACTTTTATTCATAGTATTTTAAACCTGTTATGCTCATAATAATAAATAGTTATACAAATATGTATCAAATAGTAATATCAACCATTCTATCATGAACATATGTATGCATTTTTAAAAAATACCTAAACAATATATATGTATAATTATTCAAATAAGTGGCTATATAATTGCTCCAATATAATGTAATAATAATATAACAAATGCTTTTACTGATATAATTGCCTATAGTGAATAATACTTGTTTAATAGGGCAACTTTGTAAATAAGCCCTATTTTCTTTTTCTCAGTAATGAAAAGAAAACAAATGTCTCTCTTCATTGTTTAGTTTGAGAAATGACTCCTCAGTCTCCTTATAATATAAACACTGGTCTCATGGCTAGTTCCTTATCTGTCTAGAATTCTACAATTTATGACTTGGGAAAATGTGAGATAGAGCTCTACAAGTTTCTTTAAAAAAAAACAATCTTTCCCTACAAGCGTGAACTTACATTCACCTTTTAAAAATGTTCTTTTTGACAAGATGGCTCCCAATATGCTCATGAAACATATGAAAAATAATATGATTAGGCCTATATATTAATTCTTTTAACCTCAATAGTTCTGACAATATACACTTTAATTTTAACATCAGAATTGTAATACCAATACCATAGCTGCCAACTGTCCCAATTTTGTCTGGGACATGCTCAGATTTTTAAAATTGGTCTCGACCCGACCTTGCCCTGATCTCCGTCCCAGAAATCAAGGTCGGTCACAGATAGAGAATGACAGTCTGATGTTCAAAGCTCCCTCAGATGCTCAGTGCTGTTGCTGGGTGGAGTCATCACATTCAACAGCACCATGCTGCTGGGCACAGATCCCCCCCCACCTCCTCCCCCCAGCAGTGATCACTTGGGCTATGAGGACTCACATGGCTTCATGAGACTGCAGAGAGTTTAATAGTAAGATCAGTGTGGGCAGCAAAGATTATCTCTGCTAGCAATCATGTCTCCAGCCACAAGGATCCTACTAGCCTGCATAGTTGCCAAGAATGTACAGCCAACAAAGATTTGTTAGCAATAAAATGGCTAATGAGTTTTTGGCAAAGTTGCCAAGAATTATACATTCTTGGCAACCTTGCAATAGGCTAGTAAGATCCCTGGTGCAGGTGGCTAGAGACATGATGGATCATTTTATTGCTAGCAGATGCTAGCTGTACATTATTGGCAACTACAGTGCCTTGAAAAAGTATGGAAAAGACATTTTCCACATATTGTCATGTTACAACCAAAAACGTAAATTTATTTTTTGGGGATTTTATGTGATAGACCAACACAAAGGGAGCACATAATTGTAAAGTGGAAGAAAGATAAATGGTTTTCAATTTTTTTTTACAAATAAATATCTGAAAAGTGTGGCGTGCATTTGTATTCAGCGCCCCTGGGTCAATACTTGATAGAACCACGTTTTGCTTCAATTACAGCTGCAAGTCTTTTGGGTATGTCCCTACCAGCTTTGCACATCTAGAGTGATATTTTTGCCCATTCTTCTTTGCAAAATAACTCAAGCTCTGTCAGATTTGATGGAGAGCATCTATGAACAGCAATTTACAAGTCTTGTAACAGATTCTCAATTGAATTTAGGTCTGGATGTTGACTGAGCTCTTCTAACACATGATTATGTGTTGATCTAAACCATTCCATTTTAGTTCTGGCTGTATGTTTAGGGTCATTGTCCTGTTGAAAGGTAAACCTCCGCCCCAGTGTCAAGTGTTTTGCAGACTCCAACAGGTTTTCTTCTAGGATTGCCCTGTATTTGGCCATCCATCTTCCCATCAACTGTGACCAGCTTCCCTTTCCCTGCTGAAGAAAAGCATCCCCACAACATGATGCTGCCACCACCATGTTTCACGGTGGGGACGGTGTGTTCAGGGTGATGTACAATGTTAGTTTTCCTCCACACATAGCCTTGTGCTTTTAGGCTGAAAAGGTCAATCTGACAGGAGCAACTTCTTCCACACGTTTGCTGTGTCCCCCACATGGCTTCTTGCAAACTGAAAATGGAACTTCTTATGGCTTTCTTTCAACAACAACTTTCTTCTTGACACTCTTTCATAAATGCCAGATTTGTGGAGTGCATGACTAATAGTTGTCATGTGGACAGATTCTCCTACCTGAGCTGAGGATCTCTGCAGCTCCTCCAGAGTTACCATGGGCCTCCTAGCTGCTTCTCTGATGAATGTCTGTCATGCCTGTCAGTTTAGTTGGACGGCCATGTCTTGGTAGGTTTGTAGCTGTGCCATACTCTTTCCATTTTTGGATGATGGATTGAACAGTGCTCACGTGAGATGTTCAAAGTTTGGGCTTTTTTTTTTTTTAACCTAACCCTGCTTTAAATTTCTTCATTATGCTGTTTGTTCACTAAGGTTCTCTTACAAAACACTGAGGGCTTCAGAGAACAGCTGTATTTATACTGAGATTAAACTACACACAAGTGTACTCTATTTACTAATTAGGTGACTTCTATGGGCAATTGGTTCCACTGGATTTTAGTTAGGGATATCAGAGTAAAGGGGGCTGAATATAAATGCACACCAGACTTTTCTGATATTTATTTGTAAAAAAAAATGAAAACCATTTATCATTTTCCTTCCACTTCACAATTATGTACCACTTTGTGTTGGTCTATCACATAAAATCCCAATAAAATACATTTACGTTTTTGGTTGTAACATGACAAAATGTGGAAAATTTCAAGGGGTATGAATACTTTTTCAAGGCACTGTATGCAGTAAGCCAGTAATATCCCTGTGGTGGCTAGAGACATGATGTCTCTAGCCACCACAGGGATCTTACTAGCCTATTGCATAGTTGTCAAGAATGTACAGCAGCCAGCAATGGTTAATTATTTTATTGCTAGCAGATCTTGCTGGCTGTACATAATTAACCCTTTTTTTGCTAGCAAATCCCTGGTGGGTGGACATGATTAACTATTTCATCCTTGCTGGCTGTACATAATTAACCCTTTCATTGCTAGCAGATCCCTGGTGGGTGGACATGATTAACTATTTCATTGATGCCAGATCCCTGATGGAAGCACATGAATAACCTTCTTGTAGAGCCAAGTCCACATTAAATGAATGCCCTACCCTTAATTCAAGTACATGCTTAGCTGACAGTGGCTTTTTGGACACAGAAAAAAAAGGGGTCCCGAAAAACTTTTTTGAAATGTTGGCAATTATGCAATACATACAGTTATTTTTGACAATCCAAAATAAACTTACTCAAAAAATCTTCTTTCATGTTCTGATTGCTGCTGTTTTGCTGCCAATATATTTCAACAACTTCCTGCATTCCCTGCATGCTTTTTTGTCTCTCTGCTCATTCCTCTGCTTTGCTTTCAGTTTACAAGGAAGCTGTGATTACTGTACTGACTGTGCCTCAGCAATCTCCTCTGGTCAGCATCTATAGCTCAGACAGCAGGCTCTGTGAAATGTGTGGCATGACAGTGCATATACAGAGGGCACAGATTAAAAGTAGACTAGAAATAACTGAAATTTAGGGTGGAAATTAATATATATATATGATTTTTAATTTTGACCACAGTAACACTGTGGTCAAAAAAACATGTTTTGGTAAAAAAACCTGTTAAAATAATTTTGGACAACTGATTAGCTTGTAACATAGTATACATAGATACATAGTAGGTGGGGACACAAGTCCATCAAGTCCAACCTATGTGTGTGATTTTATGTCAGTATTACATTGTATATCCCTGTAAGTTGCAGTCGTTCAGGTTCTTATGTAATAGTTTTTTAAACTATCGATGCTTCCCACTGAAACCACCACCCGTGGAAGGGAATTCCACATCCTTGACGCTCTTACAGTAAAGAACCCTCCATGCAGTTTAAGGTTAAACCTCTTTTCTTCTCATTTTAATGAGTGGCCACGTGTCTTTTAAACTCCCTTCCACGGAAAAGTTTTATCCCTATTGTGGGGTCACCAGTATGGTATTTGTAAATTGAAATCATATCCCCCCTCAAGCGTCTCTTCCCCAGAGAGAATAAGTTCAATGCTCGTAACCTTTCTTCATAACTAATGTCCTCCAATCCCTTTATTAGTTTTGTTGCCCTTCTCTGTACTCGCACCATTTCCAGAACATCCTTCCTGAGGACTGGTGCCCAGAACTGGACAGTATACTCCAGATGCGGCCGGACCAGAGTCATGTAGAGTGTGAGAATTATCGCTTTATCCCTGGAGTTAATCCCTTTTTTAATGCATGCCAATATTCTGTTTGCTTTGTTAGCAGCAGATTGGCATTGCATGCCATTGCTGAGCCTATCATCTACTAGGACCCCCAGGTCCTTTCTCATCCTTGATTCCCCCAGAGGTTCTCCTCCCTCTGTATAGATTGCAATCATATTTTTGACACCCAAATGCATTATTTTACATTCTTCCACATTAAATCTCATTTGCCATGTAGTTGCCCACCCCATTAATTTGTTCAGATCTACTTGCAAGTTTTCCACATCCTGCAGAGAAATTATTGCCCTGCTTAGCTTAGTATTGTTCGCAAATACAGATTTTGAACTATTTACCCCATCCTCCAGGTCATTTATGAACAAATTAAATAGGATTGGGCCCAGCACAGAACCCTGGGGGACCCCACTACCCACCCCTGACCATTCCGAGTACTCCCGATTTATCACCACCCTCTGAACTCGCCCTTGTTTTCAATCCATGTACTGGCCCTATGGTCCATGCCAACTGACCTTATTTTGTACAGTAAATGTTTATGGGGAACTGTGTCAAATGCTTTTGCAAAATCCAGATAAACCACATCTACGGGCCTTCCTTTATCTAGATGGCAGCTCACCTCCTCATAGAAGGTTAATAGATTGGTTTGGCAAGAATGATTCTTCATAAATCCATGCTAATTACTGCAAATAATACTGTTTTTATTACTAAAATCTTGTATATAGTCCCTTATCCCCTCCAAGAGCTTGCATACTATTGATGTTAGGCTAACTGGTAATTCCCAGGGATGTATTTCGGCCCTTTTTTAAATATTGGTGCTACATTGGATTTTCTCCAATCAGCTGGTACCATTCCAGTCAGTAGACTGTCAGTAAAAATTAGGAACAATGGTCTGGCAATTACTTGACTGAGTTCCCTAAGGACCCTCGGGTGCAAGCCATCTGATCCCGGTGACTTATTAATGTTAAGTTTGTCAAGTCTATTCCTAATTCTGTCCTCTTAGCCATGAGGGTGCTTCCTGTGATGTGTCATGAGGATAAACACATCTCACCATTCTTTGTAACCAGATTCCCTTCCTCATTCTTTATGAGGCCAATATGGTCTGCCCTCCCTCTTTTACTGTTTATATACCTAAAGAATTTCTTAGAATTTTTTTTACTCTCCTCCGCTATGTGTCTTTCATGTTCTAAGCCACCCTAATTGCATCCTTACATTTCTTGTTGCATTCTTTGTAAAGTTTGAATGCTGATGACTATCCCTCAGCCTTTTATTTTTTGAAGGCCTTCTCCTTTGCTTTTATATGAATTTTTACATTGGAGTTAAGCCATCCAGGACTTTAGTTTGCTCTTTTAAATTTAATTCCCAATGGCATGCACTGGTTAATGCCCTTATTTAATATGCTTTTAAAGCAAACCCATCTCTCCTCCGTGTTCTTTGTTTCTAAGATTTTATCCCAATTAATATCTTCGAGCAAGGTTTGTAGTTTAGGGAAGTTGGCTTTTTTGAAATTCAGTGTCTTTGTATTCCCCTTATGTTTGCTATTTGTGTGATTTTATACTGAAGCTATCTGACCTGTGATCGCTGTTTCTAAATTGCCCCGTATTTCCACATCCGTGATCAGGTCTGTATTGTTGGTAATCAGTAGGTCTAGTAACGCTTTGTTTCTAGTTGGCGCGTCTACCATCTGACCCATGAAATTGTTCTGCAACACATTTAGGAACTGGCGAGCCTGTAGACAAATGCGAGGTTCTTTCTGCCCAGTCTATATCTGGATAATTAAAATCCCCCATGACACCTCCCATCCTTGTCGCTAATCCAAATTGTGATAGGGGGTCCATCTCCCCCTCCTCCCCCAGGTTAGGGGGCCTTTAGCATACACCCAGTATTACTTTCCCCTTAGTTTCTTCCCTTTGGAGCTCTACCCAGGAGGATTCCGCCTCCTTCCTAGCTCCCTTAGCGATGTCATCTTTCACATTCACTTGTACATTATTCTTGATATACAGGCATACCCTCTCTATCCCTGCGATAAAGTGAATACCCTTGAATGGTTGCCAGCCAAGCATGAGAGCTGTTGAACCAAGTCTCTGAAATGGCCACAAAATCTAAATCCTCCTCGTACAACAGTATCTCTAGTTCTCCCATCTTGTCTGCGAGGCTCCTGGCATTGGTGAACATGCCACGTAGTTTAGACCAGTCGCATACTGTCTTCTTATTGGGTGTTCGTAGGTTGCAAATAGGACTTGTTACTATACTTACCTCTGCTTTATATGCTTTAGTCAACCTACCACTAATGCCCCCAATACTACCCTCTGGAATTTGTTCCATGCTGACAATATCTACCTTTGCACCCCCTCCCCCATCGCCTAGTTTAACTGCCCCTCTAACTTTTCAGCCATCTTCACTCACAGCAGATCTGCACCCTCCTCATTTAGGTGCAGTCTGTCCCTTCTATAGAACCAGTGACCGACTGAGAAGTCGGCCCAGTTCTCCAGGAACCCAAACCCCTCATTTCTACACCAGCTCCTCAGCCACATGTTTACTTCTCTAATCTCCCTCTGCCTTTCTGGTGTGGCTCAAGGTACTGGTAGTATTTATGAGAATACTACCTTGGAGGTCCTTTTCCTCAATTTAGCTCCTAAGTCCCTAAAATCGTTCTTTGGGACACTCCATCTTCCTTTGACTTTGTCTTTGGTGCCAACGTGCACCATGACAACCAGGCCTTCCTCAGCCCCTCCCAGTAATCTGTCCACCAGATCCGTGATGTCCCGAACCCAAGTGCCCGGTAGACAGCATACAGTTCGGTGCTTCAGGTCTTTGTCACAGATTGCCCTCTCTGTCCTTCTAAGAATGGAGTCCCCTACCACCAGAACCTGTCTTTCTTTTTCCTTCGCTCCCCCCCCCCACTCTCACTGGAGGAGTTCTTCCCCTGGCAGCTAGGGGAGTCCCTCAGCTCCATCAGTGCTGGTCCCCGACTGGTTTCACCAATGTCACTCAACGGGGCGTACTTATTGGGATGTTCCAGCCCAAGATCGGCCCCCTTGGCACTTTTCCCTCTACCCTTCCTGTCACCCATCTACTCTTTTCTAGTGCCTGCACCTCTTTGTCTCCACCATCCTCTGTGCTGGCCCCTGCCGCCACCGGCTGGGTACGTTCCCAGCTCTCTTTTAGTATGGAGAGTCTTCTCAGTTGTTTCCCTAGATTCAGAACCTGGGCTTCCAGGAAACAATGTGCTTACATTTTGCACAGCAGCCCTCATTCGGATAATCAAGGAACGCATACATGCCGCAAGATGTACACCGAGTTGCATCTCTACACCCGCCGGGCATCGTGCCTACTAATTTAATGAGGATTGGGGATTATACCCTGTCCAAATTAACAACTAGCTTCCTGACACTAATACTCAGTACATAGGTACTCACAGTCCTCGTGCACTCGCAGCCCACGTGTACATACAGTCCACGTGCACTCGCAACCCTTGTGTACTCGCAGTTTACATGCACTCGCAGCCCATGTGAACTCTCAGCCCACCTGCACTCGTAACAGTATTTATCTAAATAAGCCTTAACATTAACCATGTAATGTAAATATGGCTGCCTTCTAGTTGGTGGAAGCACAGCTTGATCTTATACACTGTTATATATAATGTGGACAGGACATTCACTGTCAGAACTCACCTAAAGTGGAACTAAACTTACCTTTTCTTCAATGATCCCCTTCCCTTGCTGGTGCCAGCATCTTCTTCTTGGTGCCAGTTTTAGGCCAACTTGATTGGCCGGCACGGGATGATGTCACTTTTGTGCAGGCGTGGGAGGCAGTCATCCCACAGGGACTGTGCCAGTGATGTAAGCTGAGCTACACATGCACAGCTCAGTTTATATGCTGGAGAATGCTCAAAGCAGGAAAGTAGATGTTTTTTATTGCAGAAGAAATAAAGCATGTCTCTTCTACAATAAAGGGCCTGCCTGCAGCTTGTGACAGGGGAACTTTAATTCCACTTTAATTATTGCATAGGTTCTTTTACAGCAGCCAGTGGGGCTACATACCTCTGTATGAAATGTTCTTGGTGCAAGCATCCTTCCATAATATACTGAGTTCTCCAACTCCACACAATGAATTCCTGCCCCTCTACCATTGTACCATCTAAAATTAAGGCTAATATCATGCATTAACTGGCATTATTACTAAGTGAAGATAGAAGGTCCTAATCTAAACAATGGTGATCTTGCGAGCTACCATACACAAATTGTCAGTTTTAATATATTCAGCTGCTAGCACTGATCACATCCCATAAGGCTATTCATTCAGCAAAAAAATATAATAAAAATAGTGCTGCGCTAAAAAGTGCCTGTGTGTTTAATACACATGTATACACACCTTATACTATGTCTGTAGTAAACCACATAAAAAATATTATAATGACACCACTAACTCAGATTGATGTAACTCTATGCTCAGTTATATTGCAGCATGTGAACTACTAATTGATTAGTATCTCTGCTTATCCTTATAGCCACACTCTACTACTGCCTATAGAAAATCACCTGCATATAGTGCTAATGAGTGCCACAACTAATTATTAATTAAAAAGACTCTGTGCAACAAAATAAAATATATACATTAATAATCAAATATCAACATCTGTCATAAAATAAATCCAATATATATATGCTCAAAATATTAACAAACGTGTTCCCATGCACTAAGAGGTGCTATGTGCAAAATGCTATTGTGCTTGATTCAGAAGCTGACATGCATTATATATACCAGTGCTTCTCAACTCCTGTCCTCAGGACCCACTAACAGGCCAGGTTTGCAAGATAACTGAAATATATCACAGGTGATATCATTTGTTGCTCAGTGATTGCAGTATTCTAGTCGGCATCTCCCCAAGGTAATACTTAAAATCTGGCCTGTTGGTGGGTCCTGAGGACAGGAGTTGAGAACCTTTGATATATACAGTCCATTCACAGTTCAAAACATCCAAAGCAACTGGTGATGACAAGTGTCCACTTTGGTGCTCCCTCTTCAGTATAGGCGCTCACCTTAGAGCGTGTGACCCTGCAATTAAGCCTGGTCAATGCACGCATATGAACTACCTCTGGATTCAGTGAAATCCTGGGCTGGTTGCTGGTAATGTGTTCCACATGTGTGTGATGAAAAAAACTCGATAGTGTGATATTGTTTAAACAATTTATTGTATAAGTAAAACTTAGCCCCTACTGTGGGGTACTCACATTTCATGGGTGCTGCAGTGCACCACTCTTTACAAGCTCAGGGATACTGCTGAAGTAATGTGTCCTTTCCTTTAGCTGAGAACGCTTCACTGCCTACTGCACCGTCCTGTCCCCTCCCCCACGCTTGTCAATACCTGGATTAACTTGTATCTGAAGATACGAGTTCATCCCGGTATCGACACACGTAGGGGAGGGAACAGGACGGTGCAGTAGGCACCTACCTTTTGCAGGTGGATGCCCTCATGCTTCGGCATATATATATTTTAGGCACAGGTTGCGTTAAAATTTTTTTTATTTTTTACTATGTTTTTTTTTTTGTATTTGCTTTGCAGGCATGGTAAGTCTTACTGTTATACAGTAATGTTACTTTGTTTTATTGTTAACCATCATTTGCTTAGCAGGTACGCCATTCAGTTGCAGCGCGGATTTATTTATCTTGACAGCAACAGCGTTTGCTCCCACGACACATAAAGCCGTGACTCTAGCTCTGTAGGAGGTGATTTCACCACCAGTTAAAAAAAAGAGCATATATATGTCGAAGCATGGGGGCGGCAGGGGCGGAGGAGCGATTTGCTCCTACCTTTTGGGGCGGATGCCCCCATGCTTCGGCATATATAAACGGTGCATGTATGCCCATCATTAGAAGTGGGTGGATGAAGGGAGGTATTCTAATGGTGGGCATACCCACCGCTCAATCTCTTTTTTTCGTTCAGACCACAGGCTGCATGAAAAATAAGTTTACAATACATGCCCAACAAGGACCAGCAACGTACTGGTATGTTGCTGGACTTTGAGTGGTTATACCAGAATGATGCCTGCAGGTTTAGGTATCATCTTGATATCATTCTTTTCAGCCAGCGGTCGGCTTTCATGTAAAAGCAATCCTAGTGGCTAATTAGCCTCTAGACTGCTTTTACAAGCAGTGGGAGGGAATGCCCCGCCCACCATCTTCCATGTTTTTCTCTGGCTCTCCTGTCCCAACAGGGAACCTGAGAATGCAGCCGATGTTTCAGCCAGCTGACCATAGAGCTGATCAGAGACCAGAATGGCTCTAAACATCTCTATGGCCTAAGAAACCGGAAGCTATGAGCATTTCATGACTTAGATTTTGCCGGATGTAAACAGCGCCATTGGGAAATTGGGAAAGCATTTTATCACACCGATCTTGGTGTGGTCAGATGCTTTGAGATCAGAGAAGGGATTTAGGGTCTAATAGACCCCAATTTTTTCAAAAAAGAGTACCTGTCACTACCTATTGCTTTCATAGGGGATATTTACATTCCCTGAGATAAATGAAAGGAACAGTTTAAAAATAAGCTAAAAAAGCAAAAAAAATAATAAAGAAAAAAAAAAGCATCCCTGTCCCCCCCTGCTCTCGCACAAAGGCGAACGCAAGCGTTGGTCTGGCGTCAAATGTAAACAGCAATTGCACAATGCATGTGAGGTATCACTGTGAAGGTCACATCGAGGGCAGTCATTTTAGCAGTAGACCTCCTCTGTAAATCTAAAGTGGTAACCTGTAAAGGCTTTTAAAGGCTTTTAAAATGTATTTAGTTTGTCGTCACTGCATGTTTGTGCACAATTTTAAAGCATGTTGTGTTTGGTATCCATGTACTCAGCCTAAGATCATCTTTTTTATTTCATCAAACATTTGGTCAATATAGTGTGTTTTAGTGCATTAAAATTAAAAAAAAGTGTGTTTTTCCCCAAAAAATGCGTTTGAAAAATCGCTGTGCAAATACTGTGTGAAAAAAAATGAAACACCCACCATTTTAATCTGCAGGGCATTTGCTTTAAAAATATATATAATGTTTGGGGGTTCAAAGTAATTTTCTTGCAAAAAAAAATAATTTTTTCATGTAAACAAAAAGTGTCAGAAAGGGCTTTGTCTTCAAGTGGTTAGAAGAGTGTGTGATGTGTGACATAGGCTTCTAAATGTTGTGCATAAAATGCCAGGACAGTTCAAACCCCCCCCCCCCCAAATGACCGCATTTTGGAAAGTAGACACCCCAAGCTATTTGCTGAGAGGCATGTCGAGTCCATGGAATATTTTATATTGTGACACAAGTTGCGGGAAAAAGACAAATTTTTTTTGCACAAAGTTGTCACTTAATGATATATTGCTCAAACATGCCATGGGAATGTGTGAAATTACCCCCCAAAATACATTCTGTTGCTTCTCCTGAGTATGGGGATACCACATGTGTGAGACTTTTTGGGAGCCTAGCCGCGTACGGGACCCCGAAAACCAAGCACCGCCTTCAGGCTTACTAAGGGCGTAAATTTTTGATTTCACTCTTCACTGCCTATCACAGTTTCGGAGGCCATAGAATGCCCAGGTGGCACAACCCCCCCCCCCCAAATGACCCCATTTTGGAAAGTAGACACCCCAAGCTATTTGCTGAGAGGTATAGTGAGTATTTTGCAGACCTCATTTTTTGTCACATAGTTTTGAAAATTGAAAAAAGAAAAAAAATGTTTTCTTGTCTTTCTTCATTTTCAAAAACAAATGAGAGCTGCAAAATACTGACCATGCCTCTCAGCAAATAGCTTGGGGTGTCTACTTTCCAAAATGTAGTCATTTGGGGGGAGTATGTGCTATCTTGGCATTTTATGGCCTTCGAAACTGTTATAGGTAGCGAGGAGTGAATCAAAAATTTACGCCCTTAGAAATCCTGAAGGCGGTGATTGGTTTTTGGTGCCCCGTATGCATCTAGGCTCCCAAAAAGTCCCACACATGTGGTATCCCCATACTCAGTAGAAGCATCTAAATGTATTTTGGGGTGCAATTTCACATATAACCATGGCATGTGTGAGCAATATATCATTTAGTGACAACTTTTAGTTTTTTTTTTTGTAATCATTATTCAATCACTTGGGACAAAAAAATAATATTTAATGGGCTCAACTTGCCTCTCAGCAATTTCCTTGGGGTGTCTACTTTCCAAAATGAGGTCATTTGGGGAGGTTTTGTACTGCCCTGCCATTTTAGCACCTCAAGAAATGACATAGGCAGTCATAAACGAAAAGCTGCGTAAATTCCAGAAAATGTACCCTAGTTTGTAGACGATATAACTTTTGCGCAAACCAACAAATATATATACGCTCATTGACATTTTTTTACCAAAGACATCTGGCCGAATACATTTTGGCCTAAATGTATGACTAAAATTGAGTTTATTGGATTTTTTAAATAACAAAAAGTAGAAAATATCATTTTTTTTTCAAAATTTTCGGTCTTTTTCCATTTATAGCGCAAAAAATAAAAACCGCAGAGGTGATCAAATACCATCAAAAGAAAGCTCTATTTGTGGGAAAAAGACGCAAATTTCGTTTGGGTATAGCATTGCATGACCGCACAATTAGCAGTTAAAGCGACGCAGTGCCAAATTGTAAAAAGTGCTCTGGTCAGGAAGGGGGTAAATCCTTCCAGGGCTGAAGTGGTTGATAACAGATGCATCCACTGGGAGCAACACTGTCAGCCATCCATATGAAACCTTTTATGTTACACATAATACAAGACTTCCTCTGATTGACTGGGGCAGAGAGGGAAGTGGATGACATCATGCTCTCCGCCTCCACCAGCATCAGCTACATACAGAGCTGTGTTCCAACAGGGTCTTCCCATGCTGTTCCTGGAACAAAATGGTGTCAGGCTGAAAGCTGCTTTGTCATTCATAGGAAGCCTTGTAATTTATGATTGTAGCACCCTCCTAGGTAGGTGCTAAAAGAGAGTATAGTTTTTGATCTTTCTGCTTACCAGGAAGATGGTCAGTTAAAACTTAGTTAGTGATCTCTGCCTACCAGGGAGCAAAATCTATTCCTTAGGTCTGTTCATTGTGTCCAGGTGCAGCTCAGCTTGTCAGACTGTCCTACACTGGTCCAAAAGGGAGGCATATTGGACAGTGGGAGGGTACCTGGCAAGTGAGTGCACAGGCTTAGTTACAGTCCTGGCAATTGGCAGAGGAAAAGTGCCGCATTGCATGCTGGGATGCTGTATTAAAGGCCCAGGCACATGTGCTCATACTTAGTTAAGCCGGGGGAACAGAGTCCAGGAGGGAGGGGGTGGCTGCCCTCTCCTCCGTATCGGTGATTGTGTGGCCCTGGGTGGTCGACTCAGGGGCCAGGAGAGAGAGAAGCTGAACTCAGAGGTCCTGCAGAGCTGACTGGAAGGGCGACACCTGGAAGGATCTGATTCTGCCTATAGTGAGTACAGATCTGTGTCCTTGGCGCCTGTCGAGTAAGGGCTTAAGACTTTATTCCTCCATACATGTGGCTGTATGGTTAAAGCAGTGTGACTGCTTCCACAGATAATCCGGTAAGGCCAAGTGGGAGTTGCCCTTATCCATTGTGAATCGTTCCAGTTGGAGTATGCCACTCATCCCTTTTCCCATCCAAGTTCCAAATAACATACAAAAAAAACAAATATCCTGGACTGGTCTTTGAGTAACGAGCAAGCGGGAGTAAGGGTGGCACTAAAGTGGAGATCTCTAGTAACCAAGTGGAAACTCCTAGCACCAAAGTGGAAACCTTAAGCAACCAACTGCAGGTAGCCAGAGAGAGGCAGTGCTACATTTGGGGGCGTCATCCGGGATGTCTTTCTGAGTTACAGCAGTGGTTGCCACCGGCAACGGTCGGACATGTACCCAAGAAATGCTGGAGTGTCAGTGAAAGAAGGATGTGTTGCACTGTGGAGGAAAGTGATGTCTGCATCACAGTAATCAGTGCAAGTGTTCTTTCAAGTTGTGTTCAAGAAAGCAGTAACCCGGGGATGCAGGAATCGGCACCTTAGGGGTTGTGTCTGTACATGTGCTGGGAAAGGAAATGCAGCTAGCAACAACGGGACAGTTTCCAGCAGCAGTGAGAGAGTAGGACTGGCATGTGAACAAGAGCATGCAGCCAGGACTCAAGTGTCGGCAGATGAATGTGTGTCCGTGGCAGGGAAAACAGTCTGCTTTACAGTACCCTTTGTGAAAGCTGAGCAGCGTGAAGGGGTTACTGTACCACGCGGTAGAGAGCACACCAAAAAGATCTGCCTAGCAGGAGGAGCCACCACCAGAGAGTCAGCTAGTCTGGGGCTGTGGGCGGAGTCACGACTCGCAGGCCGCCAATCAAAGAAGGGGAAAGGAGCTACATTATCACTTCTGCCTTTGGGTGTAGCTGCAGAGGAGAAACGTGCGAGGAGTAGCAAGATGGTGGGTACCAGAGTGAGCCAGAGCGTGGATGTTATCGCATATGTTGGCGGAGCGGACTGAATCACAGAATCCAACCTTGTGGAAGACAGGGGTCAGATTAATGCCCAAAGGAGGACTGGTGCTGTGCAGTGAAGGGGATATACAGCATCTCGGACTGGTACTGTATGTAGCAAGTGCCTGAATGTATCTGAGAGGCTGCAAGTGTGCAGCCAGTGTGGGCACTGCGGTGACATGTTGCTGCGGCTAGAGCGGAGTGATTGCCAGCCGAGAAGATTGTATGTAAACTGGGAAGTAGGAACCCCTTCAGAGGTACTGACACTCATAGTGGATATTCCATTTGGGAGAGGATGGGGAGTGGCGACAACACTGGACCAGTGATGCACACCCGCACCACCACCTCCCAGACCAGGGAGACCCATGTATCAGAAATGCAATGCCTGCACATTGTCATTGTCATAGTTATGAAGGCAGAGTCACGGCCACAGGGTGCATCAGTGACAGTTGCAGCAACCAAATGTCCAGCTCTTAAAGTGGCAGAGGGGCTTCAATGGATCTGGAAGCTGAGGGCCTACAATGAGGAGGTGGCAGGGATCACTGATGCGGGGTCACCATGGTTCGAGCACTGATTTGGTTCCCTGGAAGAGGGAACTGGTGATTGGGGATCAGAGGCAGAGATTCAGTGACATTGGGGACTGAGGGAAGAAGAAGCTCCCCAAGTCCCAGTTCACTCAGTGAAGAAACTGAGGTGGCAGTTATTCGCATGTTGTGTACAAGGATTCTGGGGTTCTGCAAGGCTTACGTCACAAGGGTCCCAGACCTATCCTCAAACTACATTTTGTGCTCGGGCCTGAGCACAGAATGACGCCTATGGGAGACTGATCACCAAAGTGGTGACTCCATATGCCCCACCTGGGAGAGGTGATAGGCAGAAACTCCCCAGGTTCTCCCATTTCCAACTGCTTATTCAGAGGAAAGTGGCCATGGAATATGGATACGACTATCCATATGCCCCGAGGAAGATCATGGAACAGATTGAGAGCAAGAGGGATGCCTGGTGTGATGAAGCCATCTGGGACTTTCTATACATCCCCAACCCACACCGGAACTCATCCAGGTTGCCATTATAGGACACTTTCCTCTCCATCAAGGAGAATTTGAATCTGGGGCGGTTGATACGCATTGACCGAGTGGAGATCATAAGTCCTAAAGGCAAGATAGTGCAGATCCCTCATCCAGATCACTACTATTGAGGTATGCCAAGTTTAAGCTAGATTCAAGAACTGTCATTGTGAAGGGGCTGTTGAGCCCGAAGAATTGCCACAGTTGGCCTGTTGTTCACAGGGTTAAAGGCAGGCCCCATTTCTCCAAGTTTCCCCTTCCCTTCTATTCTTGCAAATGAAGGAGGGAACTACTGAAACTGCCAATGTTTCATCTGGGAGGGAAAACCTTTTGCCACACAGGGTTCCTCCTGTCAAAACCAGGGGCTGCTACCTGGAGGGGGTAAACCCCTAGTTCACAAAGACACTTTGCGAAGACACTTTGCCAGAGACACTTTGCAAAAATACTTTGCTAAGAACACTTTGTGAAGATCGTTTGGCCAAATGCCATTGTGTTTGCTCAAATGCTGTTCCGGAAAAAGAAAGAGAAAGGACACTGTCCACTAACAATAATAGGCAAAGCCATTTCTTTGCCTATGTCTGGTGACATTGGCTAGTTCCACAAAAAACGGCCAACATTTAGTCCAACAGAAGCCGGCTTTTGTCGGACGTGCATGTTGGAAAACCAGCAGCCGACTGGCTCCCAATCGGCCAATGGCTGAGAGCACTGATCAGTGTTCTGGTGGGGGGCTGCCCCCCTGTCAGAGCACAATAGCATAGCAGGGGAGATTGCTGTACTAACATCGGATTGTTAGTACAGCGGCTCCAACTGGGGCTGTCAGTTTTTTTTGTTCAACCCAAAACACATGGTGTGTACTAGGCTTTAGACAGGCATACGGTGGGGAAAATGATTTGATCCCCTGCAGATTTTGTAAGTTTGCCCACTTACAAAGAAATGAAGGGTCTATGATTGTTATCATAGGTGTATTTTAAATTATAGAGACAGAATATCAACCAAAAATCCAGAAAAAACACAATACAAATGTTATAAATTGAGTTGCTGTTAAGTGAGTAAAATAAGTATTTGATCCCCTACCAACCAACAATAATTCTGGCTCCCACAGACTGGCTAGCATATGTGCTCATGTGGCACACAGATTAATCCTGTCAATTTAGGAAGGTGCTCCTAACAACAACTTGTTATGTGTATGAAAGACATCTGTCCACAGAATCTCTTTCTTTATTCAAACCTCACCATCATGGGCAAGACCAAAGAGCTGTCAAAGGATGTCAAGGACAAGATTGTAGACCTGCACAAGGCTGGAATGGGCTACAAGACCATCAGCAAGAAGCTTGGTGAGAATGAGACAACTGTTGGAGAGATTATTCACAAATGGAAGAAATACAAAATAACCATCAATCGCTCTTGGTCTGGAGCTCCATGCAAGATTTTGCCTCATGTGGTAAGTATGACTCATGATAAAAGTGAGGGATCAGCCCAGAACTACACGGGAGGAGCTTGTGAATGATCTCAAGGCAGTTGGGACCACAGTCACTAATTAAACCATTGGTAGCACACCATGGATTGAAATCCTGCAGCCCCTACAAAGTCCCCCTCCGGAAGAGGGCATATGTATAGGCTCATCTAAAGTCTACCAATGAACATTCAAATGATTCAGAGAAGGATTGAGAGAAAGTGCTGTGGTCAGATGAGACCAAAATTTAGCTCTTTGGCATTAACTCGACTCGCCGTGTTTGGAGGAAGAAAAATACTGACTATGACCCTACACCATCCCTACAGTCAAGTGGAAACATTATGCTTTGGTGCTGTTTCTCTGCTAAAAGGTACAGGCCGACTTTGCCGCATTAAGGAGCCAATAGACGGGACCATGTATTGTAAAAATCTTGGATGAGAACCTTCTTTCTTCAGCCAGCACACTGAAGATGGGTTGCGGATGGGTCTTCCAGCATGGCAATGACCCAAAACATACTGCCAAGGCAACAAAGGAGTGGCTCAAAAATAAGCACATTAAGGTCATGGAGTGGCCTAGCCAGTTTCAGACCTTAACCCTATATATATGTATACAAACTTGGTAAGCAACTACAAGAAATGTCTTACCCCTGTGCTTGCCAACATGGGTTTATCCGCCAAGTACTAAGTCATGTTTTGCTTGGGGATCAAATACTTATCTTACTCGCTGAACTGCAACTCAATTTATAACATTTGTATCACGTGTTTTTTTCTGGATTTTTGGTTGATATTCTGTCTCTACCATTTAAAATACACCTATGATAAAAATTATTCCAGTGTGAATTGGCATTAGATGCTCACTGGATTTCTAGCAGATAAACAGGTATTTTTCTGTACTTGCAATGTTTTAAAGAGACGCCACAAGGAAAATAGTCATGTATTGGAAAGATGCACTGCCAATGTTTAATTGTTTCCAAGAAACTGCAATGCAAATGCTATAAGTCTAACCACAGTACTTCCCTTAATTCTTTTTAAACTGGTTCATATGTATTTCAATTAACCACAAATGGCAGACATATTTTAAAGTGATTGTAATATTATAGAATGAGCTCATACAATTAAATAGATTTGTCAGACAGTAAAAAGAACATAAAATTATCCCATCAATGCATTTCCTGATAGAATACAGAAATACTGGAGAAAGAAAGAAACTTTTCCTGAAACCCACAAAGTCACGCAGAGTTTACAGGGTGACATGGAAGTAAAGTCACATAGGAGGCATAGCTATCACAGCTATATTGTGTGATTTGTATGTTAACGTGATATTCAGAGACTTTCTTAAGTATTCATTTTGGGTATTTTCTGTATTATTATGAGACTTACTTGGAGCAAACTGGAGTATTATAACCCCAACTAATGTGTGCTTAAAGCGTTTGTAAAGGGAAAAAAAAGGTTACACTTACCTGCTCTGAGCAATAGTTTTTGCACAGAGCAGTCCCGATCCTCCTCTTCTCAGGTCCCCCTTGCTGCTGTGATCTGACTTCCTATTAGTGGGTGGCTATGTTTGTTCTCCATGGTCCCACTGTAAGTAAGAGCATAGCCATTCTCTCTTTCTCAACCTCTAGATGAACTAAGGAGTGTGGACTATGGAATGTGTAGTTTGCATAGAGCAGTGCACATGATGACAACTAATGTGCACTGCTTGTTTCAAAAAAACTTTTTTCCCTACCCTTCCAAAACATAAGTACCAGGGCCATGGCCATTTTTGGTCAATGATATCACCACTATCCATCTCTTCTCATATAGCTGATGACAGGATTGCTTTCATTCATCCAAGGGGATCGGTTGTCTGTTTTTTCCTGCAAGTTGGTGGTCATTGGGCATTGTGATTGATGTGGATCTCTGTTGCTAGACTTTGATGATAGATTTACAATGAGGGACATTTATGGTGGGAGGGGTTATTGTTTTAAATAAAAAACTCATTGGGTGTGTTTATTTCTATTTTTTTTTGTAAATAAGTAGGGGTACTATGTTTCCATACTCATTCACGTGGGGAAGGGGGGGTCCCCCTATTATGTGGCCTGGCCTGGTATGGTTCCCCGCCCCTTCTTGGCAAACCAGGCTGCATGTGCGGATTAAGGGGGAAGACTCTATACAATTTTTCTTTTCACTCTTGCTGTAGGATGTAGTACAGCAAAATTGACATTTACAAAGAAAACAATGGCCAGTTTAAATTGCAATCAAATAAAACGTAAAAAAAAACACACACAGACCCTACCAAAGATCCCTCACAATATTTATTGTGAGTGGACCTTTTTGGTCTGTTTGCCATTTTTTCTTTTAAAAATTACCTGGAGGATGTAATTTGCTGACAATTCAAGGCCGCTTGCACAGGGACGTAATAATTCACTGATGTTTATACTCAGGATCTTTTTGTCAACAAGATCCTGAGTACAAACATCAGTAAATTATTACGTCCACACGCACAAGGCCTTGAATTGTCAGCAAATGACATCGCCTAGGTTAATTTTTAAAAGAAAAAATTACAAACAGACCCCAAAGGTCCCCCACAATAAATATTGTGAGAGACCTTTGGAGGGGTCTGTGTATGTTTTTTTTTTTCCATAAAAACCTTGGGTATACACATGTACAGTGGGGCAAAAAAAGTATTTAGTCAGCCACCAATTGTGCAAGTTCTCCCACTTAAAAAGATGAGAGAGGCCTGTAATTGTCATCATAGGTATACCTCAACTATGAGAGACAAAATGTGGAAACAAATCCAGGCAATCTCATTGTCTGATTTTTGAAAGAATTTATTTGCAAATTATGGTGGAAAATAAGTATTTTGTCAATATCAAAAGTTCATCTCAGTACTTTGTTATATATCCTTTGTTGGCAATGACAGAGGTCAAACGTTTTCTGCAAGTCTTCACAAGGTTGTCACACACTGTTGCTGGTATGTTGGCCCATTCCTCCATGCAGTGATATTTTGGGGCTGTCGCTGGGCAACATGGACTTTCAACACCCTCCAAAGGTTTTCTATGGGGGGGAGATCTGGAGACTGGCTAGGCCACTCCAGGCAGGACCTTGAAATGCTTCTTACGAAGCCACTCCTTCGTTGCCCAGGCGGTGTGTTTGGGATCATTGTCATGCTGAAAGACCCGGCCACGTTTCATCTTCAATGCCCTTGCTGATGGCAGGAGGTTTGCACTCAAAATCTCACGATACATGGCCCCATTCATTCTTTCATGTACACAGATCAGTTGTCTTGTTCCCTTTGCAGAGAAACAGCCTCAAAGCATGATGTTGCTACCCCCATGTTTCACAGTAGGTATGGTGTTCTTTGGTTGCAACTCAGCATTCTCTCTCCTCCAAACACGACGAGTTGTGTTTCTACCAAACAGTTCTACTTTGGTTTCATCTGACCATATGACATTCTCCCAATCCTCTTCTGGATCATGCAAATGCTCTCTAGCAAACCTCAGACGGGCCCGGACATGTACTGTCTTAAGCAGGGGGACACGTCTGGCACTGCAGGATCTGAGTCCCTGGCGGCGTAGTGTGTTACTGATGGTAGCCTTTGTTACGTTGGTCACAGCTCTCTGCAGGTCATTCACTAGGTCTCCCGTGTGGTTCTGGGATTTTTGCTCACTGTCCTTGTGATCATTTTGGCCCCACGGGGTGAGATCTTGCGTGGATCCCCAGATCGAGGGAGATTATCAGTGGTCTTGTATGTCTTCCATCTTCTAATTATTGCTCGACCGGGAGTTGATTTCTTCACACCAAGCTACTTGCCTATTGCAGATTCAGTCTTCCCAGTCTGGTGCAGGTCTACAATTTTGTTTTGTCTCAAAACTCAATTTTGTGGTGTCCTTCGACAGCTCTTTGGTCTTCACCATAGTGGAGTTTGGAGTGTGACTGTTTGAGGTTGTGGACAGGTGTCTTTTATACTGATAAGTTCAAACAGGTGCCATTAATACAGGTAATGAGTGGAGGGCAGAGGAGCCTCTTAAAGAAGAAGATACAGGTCTGTGAGAGCCAGAAATCTTGCTTGTTTATAGGTGACTAAATACTTTTTTTCCACCATAATTTGCAAATAAATTCTTTAAAAAATCAGACAATGTGATTGTCTGGATTTGTTTCCACATTTTGTCTCTCATAGTTGAGGTATACCTATGATGACAATTACAGGTCTCTCTCATCGTTTTAAGTGGGAGAACTTGCACAATTGGTGGCTGACTAAATACTTTTTTGCCCCACTGTATAGGTGTGTAAACATGCATATGTGTATACATGCATAAATGTCTTCACATTGCCAGTGTTGCAGTACATGCACATAGTTTATTTGCACGTAAATTACTGCACTCAAAAGTAAAATTCTCTGTTTTTATTTTATGGCTCTGCACTCATCGCTGTATTACTAATCTTTATGCAGCTTTGTGCATTGTTCCATAGACAACAATACACTTGTATGCAGGTAAAAAATGTCGTATTTTACTCCTGTGTGCAAGAGGCCTAAAATTATTTTTTTTCCTTTGTAAATATCACTTCTAAAAAAAAAAAAAAAAAAACAGCTTCCATGATGGGGTTGGAATTTAAACAAATATCCCAAGATAGTGACCACTTGCTCCCATGCCCAGAAAATGGGCATTTTTAATTTGATAGATTTATTCTTCATTGAATTCAATAAGGTTTGGGTTCGGCACCTGAACTTTTTCATCGAACCCTGCTCTAAATCAGGGGAATTTGGCTCATTACTAATCACAACCATTTCAAACAAGTGACAGAGCTATAAAATAGGAAACTTGTCATGTAATATACTACAGGAATGTGTATACCATTGCTGGCTGATCTGATTTTCAAATTTCTAAATTACTGACCCGGTCTGAATGCCTAATCTGCATAATTGTTTTGGGCTAGGCAATTAGTAATTAGAAACAGGTCATCAGCAGCCATGGTCCTCTCCATGTTCTTTTATGACCTATTTCCTTTGGGGAAAATTATTACGCTTTCTGACATATTCCATTAGGCTGGGTTCACATATATGCAAATTGGATGCATTTTAAATCACATCCAATTTGTATGACATGTGACTGTGACCAGCTCTCAATGGAGCCGGTTCACACATGTCTGGGGCAGCCGCGGTGCGGTTTCAAAAAGGGTCCTGTCCATTTTGGATCTGGTTCAGGTGCGAATACAGGCAAAAACTTTGTACCTGAACCAGTGAACAGAAATGCCTCGAACCCCAGACTGCACATCGCAGCCGCACATATGTGAACCCAACCTTAAGGTGGGAAAAAAAATGTTGACAGGTAGGATTTGTTTCGACTGTTGTAACTTCTTTTCTCTGCCTGTCAGCATTAAAGGAAGCTGAGCTGCACATGCATATGTAGCCTTGGTCCACAGCACTGACATAAAAGAAGTGGCTGCATGGACCTAGCTGTCAGTGTTCACTGTCTCTGCTGTCATTCCTGTTTGATCTGACAAAAGGGCAGGAACAGCTGTGAAGAGGAGACTGTTATTACAGAGCTTTGTGTAGCCTGTTTACGTTTGCTCACTACACAGAGGAAGGGGGTGTGGATTGCTTGAATTGCTGTGAGGAACTGAGGATTGTGGGAGAGGTAGTTCTATACAGACTAATCCTGATTTATGGACTGGGGCAAAGGAACTATATTTCCCAGGTTCACTGGAGCTCTGTGTGGAGGAAAAAGGGAAGGCTTGTTCCCAGGCTCAGGGAGATGTGAGGACGTTATGAGAGGCAGACTTTGCATCTGTTGGCTTGCAGGCTGCTTACCAGAGATGGGCCAAACACCCCCCCCCCCTCCGGTTTGGTGCATGCCAGAACTCTCAAACATCGCAAAAGTTCAAGCCCGAGCGATGAACCCCATTGAAGTCTGTGATACCTGAACTGGAAAAATCAAAAGTTCCTATTTTGAAGGCTTATATGCAAGGTATTGGCCATAAAAAGGGTATGGGGGGGCCCGGCTACTGCCCTGGGGGACATGTACCAATGCAAAAAAAGTTTAAAAAGATTGTTTTTAAAGGATTAACAATTTTTTTTGTTAGTCTGGTGTCTCTTTCGCAGACTTTGGATAGAAGTAATAGGTGTGGAAAAATTGGGCTTTGGGTGTTGGTGGTGCCTTTACCTTGTAACCTTCTAGAGGTACTCTTGATGAAAGCAAAAATTGGCCTTGCTTTTTATCTGTCACAAAACCTGCGGCAGCACTGAATGCCTGCTCAGAAACAATGCTGGATGCCGCTCAATTGCATAGTGGGCAAGTTCTGGCCAGTGGTCTATTCTCATGACCCAGAAACCCAGTGGATCGTCTACTGGAAAGCTCTCCATGTCTGTTTTCGCCCCTAGATAATCTTCCACCATATGATGCAAAAGCTGCAGATGGGATGTTAAAGATGACAGCCCTGGGTGCAGAGGACTGAAATTTTTTTGAAATCCATCATTGAGGTGGCCACCTTCTCCACTGCTCCTCGTTTGACCAACAGAAGCCTCAAAACTAGCTTTTCAATGAGACTGTATCCTACCAGTTTCTGGAAAGTTGTTGCATAAAATCCTCTAAGGTTTCCTCAAGATATTTCCTCCAGTGCTCCCTCTGTGAGGGCAGGATGAGTTCCGAGACTTTCCCCTTGTATTGGTGGTCAAGGGGGGGTTGCCAACCAATATTGATCCTTATCATTGATTCCACAAATGTTCTGGTCCTTTCCCAGGTTTTGAAGAAGGCTCTGAAGAATAAGGGAGCCCATGCACCGTAAGTTTACAGAGGCATGAGAAACAGAGTCCTCGGGGTCAGTATCTGGAACTGCCTCCTCCAGGCCACGCACTACTTCCAAGGGTTCTGGGGGAAGGAAAACCATCTCTTAAGGGTTGACGTATTTCTTCCTCTGCTTCTATGCCTCCAAAACTGCCAAAATCCTCCTCCCTCTCCTCTTGTGTGTTCCGTGGCATCACATGAATGGTATCTGTATGAAGCAGGCCTTGTAAGGAAAAGAAGTCCTCCTCTTCCTCCCATTGCTCTGTGTCGAGTGCCCTGTCCAAATGCCATAAACCAGAGTATGCTCCATCGGGAACACAACAGGGATTGTGTCACTGATGCACGCATTGTCATGGCTCACAATCCTTGTCGCCTCCTCAAAATGGTGACAGTACAGTGCATGCATCCTTTATCAGCAGCCAGTGACATGAGGAAAAAAAAGCTGAGATGCCTTGAGCCTGTCCTTGTGCCATACTGACACCGATACTCATTGGCAGCCCTCTGCTGCATGTGCAGCTGCTGCAGCATTGCCAAAGTTGAGTTCCACCTGGTGGGCATGTCACAAATCAGGCGGTTTATGGGCAGGTGGAATTCCCGCTGAATTTTAGCCAGCCGAACACTGGCTGTGTGTGACTGCCTGAAATGGCTACAGATTCTTCTGGTCTGCTTTAGAAGATCTAGCAAACCTTGGTACCCGTTTAAGAAGCGCTGCACCACCAAATTGAGGACATGTGCCAGGCATGGCACATGTGTCAATTTTCCATGTTGAAGGGCAGACAGAAGGTTAGTGCTATTATTACACACCACCATCCCTGGCTCAAGCATTTGTAGTGTGAACTACCTCTGGGCCTGCCCCTGCAGAGCTGAAAAAATCTCTGCTCTGTTGTGGCTCCTGTCCCCTAGACAGACCAACTGAAGCACTGCATGGCATCTTTTATCCTGACTCATTGAATGGCCCCTTGAATGCTTAGGGGGTACTTGTGGTTCATAGAACAATCCAGCAGAGGAGGGCATAGAGGTGGAGAAGGAGGGGGTGTGGAGTTTACAGATATTGCATCATCACCACCAGCCAGCACTGAGCCCTGTCCTACATCCTTCCTAGTTTCAAGCAGAGTTAACCAGTGTGCTATGAACGAAATATATTGTCCCTGACCATGCTTGCTGGACCACGTGTCAGCAGTAATGTGGACCTTGCAGCTGACTGCCTTGCCCAACGATGCCAAAACATTGCCTTCCACATGATGGTACAGAGCTGGAATGACCTTGTCGCCTCCTGCTTTTCTGATCAGGAACAGCGATCTCTGTGTTGTCCCACACAGTTAGAACACACCCAGGGAACACAGTTAACCCCTTGAACGCACCCTAGTGTTAACCCCTTTCCAGCCAGTGTCATTTATACATTGATCAGTGCATTTTTTTAGCACTGATCACTGTAATAATGTTACTGGTCCCCAAAAAGTGTCACTTGGGGTCAGATATGTCCGCCGCAATGTCGCAGTCCCGCAAAAAAATTCAGATCGCCGCAATTACCAGTAGAAACATTCAAAAAAATGTAAGTCCATAAATTTATCCCCTATTTTGTAGACGTTATAGCTTTTGCGCAAACCTATCAATATACGCTTATTGTGATTTTTTTTTTTTTTTTTTTACAAAAAATATATAGCACAATACATATTGGCCTAAACTGGGAATTTGTTTATATTTTTTGGGGATATGTAATATAGCAGAAAGTAAAAAATAGTGTTTTTTTTCAAAATTGTCTTTTTTTTTTTGTTTATAGCGCAAAAAATAAAAGGTGATCAAATACCACCAAAAGAAAGCTCTATTTGTAGAAAAAAAATACATCAATTTTGTCTGTTAAAGCAATGCAGTGCCATATCGCAAAGAATGACATGGTCATTAAGGGGGTAAATCCTTCCGGGGCTAAAGTGGTTAAGCTGGATCAGCACCCAGGATCAGTGCTGTCTCGTCTACAGAGTTCTGTGATTGTCCTGTTACCTGCATCTGCTCTTGAAATACTGACTCGGCTTGTTCCTGACTACTCCAGTTATCCACCTGCATCGACCCTGGCTGGTTCTTTGACCATTCTTCTGCCTCTGCATCTGTACTTGATCTGATCATTCTGTGTATGACCTGGCTTGTCTGACTCTGTTTATGTTTCAGTTTCTTCGGAACTACCAAGTTGCTAGCACCTGCCCATCTGCCACTGGAACCTGTTCTATGGCTAAAGTACCAGCCTGTTCATGCCCTCAGGAGATCCGCTGTCATCTGGTGAACACCAGCAGCCCAGCCACAAGCATGTCTACCGGCACTCGTGCGACTCTGCACTTCTGCGCCACCTGTATACTCTACCAGGGGCCCCGAGTCAGAGGTGTAAGAGAGGCCTTCCTCTGCGTAGACCAGGCTCTACCAACCAGGTACGTGACAGTACGAGACAGCCATGTCTGAGCCTGAGCAAGGAATCTCCCCCCTGGATGAACTGCCAACATCTAGCCGGCCTCACACAAGCCGTCAAAAACCTGCATGTTCGGCTCGAGGAATGTGTACAGACTTTGTCATCACCTTCTACTGCTTCCAGTGCTGCTTCCTCATCCTCCGCTGGAAGCTCTGCTGCACCCACAGTCGTGATGTTACCCCCAGAACCCAGAGTGCCTACTCCTGAAAGATTCTCCGTTGACCGCAGCAAATTCAGGGCTTTCTGCACAGCCTGTGAATTATATTCTACCTTACACCCCTGTACTTTCTCCCTGGAAACCACTAAAGTTGGATTTGTCATTTCTTTACTGCAGGTTGAGACCCAGTCATGGGCTCATTGTCTACTGGAACAGAAGGCCGCTTCCCTAGATACCTTGACAACCTTCTTCAATGACATGGCTCAGATTATTGCCGATCCCCAGTGAACCGCCACTGCAGTAGCAGTACTCCACAAACTCCAGGAAGGCCGCACAGCGGCCTAAGATTATGTTTCCGATTTCAGGTGCTGGTGTATCGATGCCAATTGGAACGATGCTGCTCTCCACTACCAGTGCCGCATGGGTCTTTCAGAGGCCTTGAATGATGAGCTAGCCCGAGTTGAAAACTCTCCGGACGATCTCATAAGACTATCCATACAGATTGACCGGAGATTGAGGAAGCGCAGATCTGAACGATCTGCCGGACCCTGTCACCTATATGGATGTTACCACGGGTTGCCAGTTCACCAGGTCCAGCTCCTTTTGAACGCTCTGCACCTGCTCCTGACACTTTTAAACCCATGCAGCTTGGCTTAATTCGCCCTTTGCTTACCAACGAGGAACGTCAACGCTGTCACCAGAGTAATCTGTGCCTATACTGCGGGGGAACCAGAACACTATGTGAGAACCTGCCCAGCCAAACTCCATAAGTGCCTGTCTATTTCTTCTTCCAAGTCTCCAACTATGCCAAGCGACTCTTCTCATCTAGCTATCTCTATTCTGTTACAGCTTCCAGGAGGAACTATTTGAGTACCAGCTATAATTGATTCCGGTGCCTGCAGTTGCTTCATTGACCTATACTTCCTGCTGAACACCAGATACCTCTGCGACCCAAGGCACAGCGTCTGTCAGTTCATCTTGCAGATGGGTCCACCATCGAGTCTGGGTTAGTCTCTCAGGAGACCACCCCATTACCTGCCACTATTGCTACCAGTCACAAGAAACGACTATGCCTAGATGCCGTTGCCTCACCTTGTTCCCCATTATACTAGGCATGCCTTGGCTGCAGGCACACAACCCGCACATCAATTAGTTTACCTAGGAGATTGTTTCATTCATCCAACTGTCATCAACATTGCCTACCGGAATCATCATGTTCCCCACCATCCCTGTTATTTATCGACTCTGACCCTGAAGTATATACATCTGTTCCCGCTACATATCATGATTTTCTGGACGTTTTCAGCAAGACGGGCAGAAACTCTTCTTCCTCATAGGTCATAGGATTGTCCAATTGAGTTGCTCCCGGGAGCCGAGGTACCTTTTGGAAGAATCTTGTCAGACTTGCACGTACCTGACTGAGGAACCCGATATAGCAGGGGAAGGCCTCCCGTACGTATCTGGTTTCTGACCCCTGGTAGTGTAAACAGAAAGCACAGGAGCGCAGAGTGGTAAGAGAGCCTAGCGGGTGACTTGCGGAGGTAAGGCCCAGGATCCTGATGCGAATGGTCTAGAAGTCCTTAGAAGGCAGGGGCCTAGGCAGCCGGTGCAGAGCAGGAGCAGAGAGGGCAGGTCCGGTCACAGGCAGAGTTGGCAACAAACGGTCAGCAAGGTACAGAGGAACAGGCAGGCTCAAAGTCCGGATCACAGGCAGGATTGGCAACAGGCAGGCAACGTGGTACAAAGGAGCAGGCAGATTCGTGGTCAAGGGAAGCCGGGGTCAGGTGCAGGCAGATAACAGGGAGGAGTCCAAAGACAGGCCGGGGTCACAAGGAGATCAGACAAGCAAACAAGAAGCAAACAGGAAACAGGAACTCAGGAACTGGGAGCTGCAGATCGGACAGCACAGAGCAGAAGGTTCCAGCAAGCAAATAGGGCGATTGGCGGCAAGCGCCGTGCACGCGCACACGGCGACGTGCCCGGGCGCACGCCCGCGTGCACCCGCACGCACAGCGACACGAACAGGTGCGTGCCGGCGCGCGCCAGCACGGACCAGCGCGCGCCAGCACGGACCGGCGCGAACCAGCGCACACCAGAGTGCCCAATAGCAGATCCCTTCCGAGACCTCCTCTGACAGTGCTCCCTCCTAAAGGGCAGCCTCCGGATGCCCATATGGGCCAGTCTATCAGCGTGGGTACTCCAGAAATCTCTTAAAAGTTCCTTAGTGTGCAGATTGCTTTCTGGTTCCCAGGAATTATCTTCTGGTCCATACCCCCTCCATTTGATCAAGTATTGGACTTGATTGTGTCTCTTCCTGCAGTCCAGGATTGCTTCCACCTCAAATTCTGGGGGTCCTCATATAGTTGGGACATGGCGGCAAAGAATGCATCCAGGTTGTCTAGAGATGCTGACTTTTGTTCCAGGAGATGGTGGGCCCAGGTCTGTGGTTCACCGGACAGAAGAGAAATCACGAAGCCCACCTTAGTCGCTTCCAAGGAGAAGGTTCATGGTAGCAGAGCAAAGTAAAGTCCACAGGCATTGCGGAAGGATCGGTACTTGCTACGCTCACCTTGAAAATCTGTCGGGTGTAGGAACCCTTGGCTCAGGAGGAAGCATAACCACGGAGGGAGGAGATGAGAGTCCGGCAGCAGAAGCAGCTTGAGGGTTAGCAGTTGAGGACAGCACCTGGACTCGTTCTTCCAGCCTAGTGTAGCCTTCCTGAAGGCTCTTTACAGCTTGAGTGAGACCCGCCAGGTGTCTGCATAGTTCCTCCATGGGAGAGGATCCCTGCTCGGGCTCGGACATGGCTGTCCGATACTGTCAGACTTGCATGTACCTGACTGACGAACCCGATATAGCAGGGGAAGGCCTCCCGTACATATCTGGTTCCCGGCCCCTGGTAGTGTAAACAGAAGGCACAGGAGCGCAGAGTGGTAAGAGAACCTGGCGGGTGACTTGTGGAGGTAAGGCCCAGGATCCTTATGCGAATGGTCTAGAAGTCCTTAGAAGGCAGGGGCCTAGGCAGCCGGTTCAGAGCAGGAGCAGAGAGGGCAAGTCCGGTCACAGGCAGAGTTGGCAACAAACGGTCAGCAAGGTACAGAGGAACAGGCAGGCTCAAAGTCCGGGTCACAGGCAGGATTGGCAACAGGCAGACAACGTGGTACAAAGGAGCAGGCAGATTCGTGGTCAAGGAAAGCCGGGGTCAGGTGCAGGCAGATAACAGAGAGGAGTCCAAAGACAGGCTGGGGTCACAAGGAGATCAGACAAGCAAACAGGAAGCAAACAGGAAACAGGAGCAGAAGGTTCCAGCAAGCTAAATAGGGCGATTGGCGCCAAGTGCCGTGCGTGCGCCCGCACCCGCACAGCGGCAAGAACATGCGCGCGCCGGCGCGAAATAGTGCACACCAGAGTGCCCAATAGCAGATCCATTCCGAGACCTCCTCTGACAAATCTTTCCCTTATCTGAATTAGAACTCGGCTCTTAAAGATTACATTGATGAGAGTTTGAAGAAGGGGTTCATTCGTTCATTTACCTCTCCAGCTGGGGCAGGCATTTTCTTTGTGGAAAAAAAGGATCATTCTCTTCAACTCTGTGTCGACTACCGTCAACCCAATAAGGTCACAGTCAAAAACCAGTACCCCCTACCTCTTGTACCTGAACTTTTCCAAAGGCTTAGGTCAGCAACGGTCTTCAGAAAACTGGATCTCCGAGGGTCTTACAATCTGGTCCGCATACAGACTGGGGATAAATGGAAGATGGCATTCCGTACTCGATTTGGGCATTTTGAATACCTAGTGATGCCCTTTGGCCTGTGCAATGCCCCTGCTACATTCCACTCACTTTGTCAATTGCATTTTCCGAGATTTTTTGAATCCTTGTTATCATCTATTTGGACGATTTTCAGATTTTTTTCTCCTTCATTAGAAATTCACCATGGACATGTGAAAAAGTGCTAACTCAACTCAGCATGGCTTATATGCCAAACCAGAAAAGTGTGAGTTTGAGCATCAGTTCCTGGGATCAATAATCTCTACAGAGTACATAAAGATGGATCCCCAAAAAGTTACTGCCATTCTGAATTGGCCAGCTCCCGCGGATAAAAAAGGAATACAACGTTTTGTAGGATTCGTAAACTTCTATCGAAAGTTCAGCAAGGGATTCTCAGCCATCATTTCTCCCATCACCCAACTGACCAAGCAAAGCAACCAGTTTTCCTAGACTCCTGAAGCTCAGTCTGCTTTCGAAACCCTCAAAGAGTTGTTCACTTCTGCATCTATTCTAAGGCATCCTGACCCAACTCTACCATACGTGTTGGAGGTTGACACATCAGAAACAGCAGTGGGGCGGTGCTCTATCAACGCCAGGGGGCCAAAGCCCTTCTTCGTCCAGTTGCATACTTTTCTCGTAAACTTACAACAGTAGAGAGAAATTACAATGTGGGGGACCGCAAACTTCTTGCAAATAAGGCTGCACTAGAAGAGTGGAGATATCTCCTGATATATCTCCTGGAAGGGGCAGCTTACCCAATACTCATTTTCAACAACCACAAAAACCTTGAATACCTGAGGACAGCAAATCGTTTGAGACCACGTCAAGCCAGGTGGGCATTGTTTTTTTTGCAATATTTGCTTTCCACATAACGTACAGGCCCAGGTCAAAATACTTAACCTGACGCCCTTTACCGCATGTTTGGTGAGCCTGAGGAATCTGGGCTCCCTGACACCATTCTGTCCTCTGGAAACTTCCTTCTATTGCAAGAAGATCTAATATCTATAATCTAATATCTCAAATCAAAAAAGCCTATGTGGGAGATCTCTCACCTCCCGAGACACCCTTACAAATAAGGGATGGACTATTATGGCACCAAGATAAAATCTTTGTACCCGAAGAAGTACATGTTCCTGTTCTGAACTTGTGCCAAGACCATGTGTTAGCAGGACACTTTGGAGCCAGTAAAACAACTGAGTTAGTATTACGATCCTTCTGGTGGCCCCATCTGGAGAAGGACTGCAGGAAATATATGTGGAGAAATGCACCACATGTATCCGAAATAAGAGTAACAGGACCAAAGCATGGGGTCTTCTTAACCACTTACCGACCGGCATGTACATATACGTCGGCAGTTTGAAGACGGATATCTCGGTAACGGCAGCAGCAACCGAGGTATCCATCTTTAGAGCCGGCGGTTCTGTTTACGATAACGGTGGTCTCTGCGGCAGATTCGCAGCAAGATCACCGTTATTGGCAGCGGGAAAGGTGCCACCCCCCCTCCTGCCGCTCTCCCATGCCTTCCACCGCTTACCAGAGCCGTCGGCAGCGGCGGAGGCGATCGGGACCTGTCCGTGTCTGTGTATGGAGACGAGTGAGGGGAAGATGGCCCCCACCCGTCTCCATACTATAGCAGGGCAGAAGCAACATCAAAACGTCACTTCCGCCCATACGTCTTAAAGGCACATTTTTCTGTTGTCATCTTTTCAAATGACAATTTTTTGGAATTTTTTTTATTGCATTTAAGTCCAAATATGAGATCTGAGGTCTTTTTGACCCCAGATCTCATATTTAAGAGGACCTGTAAAAGTGATCCATTTTTTTTTCAACAGTGAAAAAATAAAAAAAATCAAGTAAAATAAATAAGAAAAATTATTTATTTTTTTTTAAAGTGCCCCGTTGCGACGAGCTCGCGTGCAGAAGCAAACGCATACGTGAGTAGCGCCCGCATATGAAAACGGTGGTCAAAACACACGTGAGGTATCGCCACGATCGTTAGAGTGAGAGCAATAATTGTATCCCTAGATCTCCTCTGTAACTCAAAACATGCAACCTGTAGAATTTTTTAAACTTTGCCTATGGAGATTTTTAAGCGTAAAAGTTTGACGCCATTCCACGAGCGCAATTTTGAAGCGTGACATGTTGGGTATCAATTTACTCAGTGTAACACTATCTTTCACAATATAAAAAATTGGGCTAACTTTACTGTTGTCTTATTTTTTTATTAAAAAAACAGAATTTTTCCAAAAAAAGTGCGCTTGTATGACTGCTGAGCAAATACAGTGTGAAAAAAAGTATTGCAATGACCACCATTTTATTCTCTAGGGTGTTAGAAAAAAAACAATACAGTGGGGACGGAAAGTATTCAGACCCCCTTAAATTTTTCACTCTTTGTTATATTGCAGCCATTTGCTAAAATCATTTAAGTTCATTTTTTTCCTCATTAATGTAGACACAGCACCCCATGTTGACAGAAAAACACAGAGTTGTTGACATTTTTGCAGATTTATTAAAAAGGATAACTGAAATATCACATGGTCCTAAGTATTCAGACCCTTTGCTCAGTATTTAGTAGAAGCACCCTTTTGATCTAATACAGCCCTGAGTCTTTTTGGGAAAGATTAAACAAGTTTTTCACACATGGATTTGGGGATCCTCTGCCATTCCTCCTTGCAGATCCTCTCCAGTTCTGTCAGGTTGGATGGTAAACGTTGGTGGACAGCCATTTTTAGGTCTCTCCAGAGATGCTCAATTGGGTTTAAGTCAGGGCTCTGGCTGGGCCATTCAAGAACAGTCACAGAGCTGTTGTGAAGCCACTCCTTCGTTATTTTAGCTGTGTGCTTAGGGTTATTGTCTTGTTGGAAGGTAAACCTTCGGCCCAGTCTGAGGTCCTGAGCACTCTGGAGAAGGTTTTCATCCAAGATATCCCTGCATTTGGTGCATTCATCTTTCCCTCAATTGCAACCAGTAGTCCTGTCCTGCAGCTGAAAAACACCCCCACAGCATGATGCTGCCACCACCATGCTTCACTGTTGGGACTGTATTGGACAGGTGATGAGCAGTGCCTGGTTTTCTCCACACATACCGCTTAGAGTTAAAGCCAAAAAGTTCTATCTTGGTCTCCTCAGACCAAAGAATCCTAATTCTCACCATCTTGGAGTCCTTCAGGTGTTTTTTAGCAAACTCCACCCAGGCTTTCGTGTGTCTTGCACTGAGAAGAGGCTTCTGCCGGGCCACTCTGCCATTAAGCCCCGACTGGTGGACGGCTGCAGTGATGGTTGACTTTCTACAACTTTCTCCCATCTCCTGACTGCATCTCTGGAGCTCAGCCACAGTGATCTTTGGGTTCTTCTTTACCTCTCTCACCAAGGCTCTTCTCCCCGGATAGCCCAGTTTGGCCGGACGGCCAGCTCTAGGAAGGGTTCTGGTCATCCCAAACGTCTTCCATTTAAGGATTATGGAGGCCACTGTGCTCTTAGGAACCTTAAGTGCAGCAGAAATTTTTTTGTAACCTTGGCCAGATCAGTGCCTTGCCACAATTCTGTCTCTGAGCTCTTCAGGCAGTTCCTTTGACCTCATGATTCTCATTTGCTCTGACATGCACTGTAAACTGTAAGGTCTTATATAGACAGGTGCGTGGCTTTTCTAATCAAGTCCAATCAGTATAATCAAACACAGCTGGACTCAAATGAAGGTGTAGAACCATCTCAAGGATGATCAGAAGAAATGGACAGCACATGAGTTAAATATATGAGTGTCACAGCAAAGGGTCTGTATACTTAGGACCATGTGATATTTCAGTTTTTCTTTTTTAATAAATCTGCAAAAATGTCAACAATTCTGTGTTTTTCTGTCAATATGTGGTGCTGTGTGTACATTAATGAAAAAATACTGGAATACTGGATTGTCATGAAGCTTGGAATACTGAAGTATTTCTCCTCTGATTCATAATGCTGGGACAAATACTGTTAGGAGATGCTGATGTCAATTCCAGCCACCTGTCTGTCTGTTGCCTGCTAGAATGTGTATTGTAAATAAGTCTAGTATGGGATCTAAGAGCCATTAGATCCCCATTGTTGTTTGTGTTAATTAACTCTGCTATTGTGTGAAGAAGAGTTCGGTATTGATTTGTGATAATGTTGATTGTGTTTTCTGAGCTACAAGACGGCCAGTCTGGCCTAAAGGTCATGACTGAGTCATCTAGGCTGTCTAAAGGGATTAGTTAATTAGCCCATGTTAATTAGGTTTCTGGTCACAGGTGTATGTTCAGAGTAATATGAGCAGGAGGTATGCACCTCCTCTTTTACTGTATAAAAGAGCCTGTATTCCTTTCAATAAAAGAGATCCCTGTTTGAACTTACATACAGCCTGCCTGGTGTTTGTTCTGAGCTACACAACTGGATTAGAATGGCACATAGCTGTAGTTCTAGTCCCGGAGCATTGGATGACCGAACCATCAGATGTTGCGATCTGCAATCCGATTCTATAGCCGCAGAGGAGTGTCGGGAGAGTGTAATCGAGCAAGCAGGGGTTCATTACAGCTGCAATATAACAAAGAGTGAAAAATTTAAGGGGGTCTGAATACTTTCTGTCCCCACTGTATATAATGCTTGGGGGTCCTAAGTAATTTTCTAGCAAAAAAACTGTTTTAAACTTGTAAATACCAAATTCTCAAAACAAGGCTAGTCCTTAAGTGGTAGAACCACTACTAATCCTAGGCAGACCATGGAAAGTGATCTCAATGGATTTCATTGTAGAACTTCCCCCGTCAGAAGGTTGTATTGCCATTTATGTAGTGGTGGATTGGCTGTCCAAGATGAGACATTTTTTTTACCAATGAAAGGCACACTATCTGCTCTGGAAACAGCATGGATTTTCATCAAAGAAATAGTGAGGCTCCATGGGATCCCAGCTAATATTGTTTATGTCCGGGGGTTGCAATTCACCTCGAGATTTTGGCAATCTCTTTCAGAAACCCTGAAGATTTTATTGTCCTTTTCCTCAGCCTACTATCCCCAAACCAATGGTCAAACTGAAAAAGACCAACCAGACCCTGGAGCAATACTTACACTGCATTTCTTCTTTCTCTCAAAATGATTGGGTATCATTACTTCCACTAGCTGAATTTGCATACAACGATTCCAAACACTCCACAATCAAGCAATCTTCGTTCTTTGCCAATTATGGCTTTCATCCATCACTTCTACCCAATACAATTCCTAACTGCTCCATTCCAGCTGTGGTAGAAACAGTAACCTTCTTGCAATCTAAAAAACTGTTGCAGGAACCCTAACCAAAGCGCAAGAATACAATAAGAGCTTTTGACAGGAAGAGACTTGGGGAATTAATCCTGGAACCTGGTGCTCAGGTATGTTTATCCACAACCAACTTGAAATTAGCCTGACCATCAAAGCAACTGGAAACAAAGTTTCTGGGGCCATTCTTGGTCAAAAGAAGGATCAATGATGCTGCTTATGAATTGGAATTACCAACCTCCTTCAAAATCCACCCGGTCTTCCATGTGATCCATGTGACCCTACTAAAGCCTGCAACTCCTGATACTTTTCCCGAGCGGAATACAAGACCACCCGAGCCAATGTTTGTGGATGTGGAAGAGGAGTATGAGGTTGAGGCAATTTCGGATTGCAGAAAAAGGAGAAATCAAACATAGTACCTAATCAAATGGAAAGGTCCCGGTCCTGGTTCAGGTTTGGGAACCTGAAAACAACATCAATGCCAGAAGACCTATCTAAGCGTTCAACCAAGCCCACCCAGGGAAGATGGCTCATTGGGAGGGGGCAATGTCAGGAAGGCTCTGTCAAAAGACAGAATAATAGCCGCAGACAAATCCTAATTCCAGGAATGCCTGAAAGAAGAGGAGCGTTAGCATGTGCGTGGCGCATTCCGTGACAGATAAGGGCGGCAAATGGGCTATTTAAGCTGGATCAGCACCCAGGATCAGTGCTGTCTCATCTACAGCATTCTGTGATTGTCCTGTTTCCTGTTACCTGCATGTGTTCTTGAAATACTGAACCGGCTTGTTCCTGACTATTCCTGTTATCCACCTGCATCGACCCCGGCTTGTTCTTTGACCATTCTTCTGCCTCTGCATCTGTACTTGATCTGATCGTTCTATGTATGACTCTGCTTACAGTGCCTTGCAAAAGTCTTCACCTCCCTTGGCTTTTTACCTATTTTGTTACATTACAGCCTTTAGTTCAATGTTTTTTTAATCTGAATTATATGTGATGAATCAGAACACAATAGTCTAAGTTGGTGAAGTAAAATTAGAAAAATATATACATAAAACCTTTTTTTCAGAAATAAAAAACTGATAATTGGCATGTATGTATTCACCCCCTTTGTTATGAAGCCCATAAAAAGCTCTGGTGCAACCAATTACCTTCAGAAGTCACATAATTAGTGAAATGATGTCCACCTGTGTGCAATCTAAGTGTCACGTGATCTGTAATTACTTATACACACCTTTTTGAAAGGCCCCAGAGGCTGCAACACCTAAGCAAGAGGCACCACTAACCAAACACTGCCATGAAGACCAAGGAACTCTCCAAACAAGTAAAGGACAATGTTGTTGAGAAGTACAAGTCAGGGTTAGGTTATAAAAAAAATATCCAAATCTTTGACGATCCCTAGGAACACCATAAAATCTATCATAACCAAATGGAGAGAACATAGCACAACAGCAAACCTGCCAAGAGACGGCCGCACACCAAAACCCACGGACCAGGCAAGGAGAGCATTAATCAGAAAGGCAGCACAGAGACCTAAGGTAACCCTGGAGGAGCTGCAGAGTTCCACAGCAGAGACTGAAGTATCTGTACATAGGACGACAATAAGCCGTATGCTCCATAGAGTTGGGCTTTATGGCAGAGTGGTCAGAAGAAAGCCATTACTTTCAGCAAAAAACAGAATGGCACGTTTTGAGTTTGCGAAAAGGCGGAAGACTCCCAAAATGTATGGACGAAGGTGCTCTAGTCTGATGACACTAAAATGGAACTTTTTGGCCATCAAAGAAAACGCTATGTCTAGTGCAAACCCAACACATCACCCAAAAAACACCATCCCTACAGTGAAACATGGTGGTGGCAGCATCATGCCGTGGGGATGTTTTTCAGCAGTCGGGACTGGGAAACTGGTCAGAGTTGAGGTAAAGATGGATGATGCTAAATACAGGGATATTCTTGAGCAAAACCTGTACTACTGTGTGTGATTTGAGGCTAGGATGGAGATTTACCTTCCAGCAAGACAATGACCCCAAACACACTGCGAAAGCAAGACTTGAGTGGTTTAAGGGGAAACATGTAAAAGTGTTGGAATGACCTAGTCAAAGCCCAGACCTCAATCTAGTAGAAAATCTGTGGTCAGAGTTAAAGATTGCTGTTCACAAGCACAAACCATCCAACTTGAAGGAGCTGGAGCAGTTTTGCAAAGAAGAATGAGCAAAAATCCCAGTTGTAAGATGTTGTAAGGATCATAGAGACTTATCCAAAGCGACTTGGAGCTGTGATAGCTGCAAAAGGTGGCTCTACAAAGTATTGACTTTGGGGGTGAATAGTTATGCACATTGACTTTTTCTGTTATTTTGTCCTATTTGTTGTTTGCTTCACAATAAAGAAAAAAAACATCTTTAAAGTTGTGGGCATGTTCTGTAAATTAAATGATGCAAATCCTCAAACAATCCATGTTAATTCCCAGTTGTGAGGCAGCAAAACATGAAAAATGCCAGGGGGGGTGAATAATTTTGCAAGGCACTGTATGTTCCAGTCTCTTCAGAGCTACCAAGTTTCTAGCACCTGTACATCTACCACTGGAACCTGCTCTACGGCTAAAGTACCACCCTGTTCCTGCTCTAAGAAGATCCGCTGCCATCTGGCGTACACCAGTAGCCCAGCGCAAGCATATCTACCAGCACTCATGCAACTTGGCACACCTGCGCCACATGTATACTCTACCAGGGGACCCCAGTCAGAGGTGTAAGAGAGGTCTTCCTCTGCTAAGACCAGGCTCTACCCACCAGGTATCTGACAGCACCCCTTTAAATAACTTCAGAACAGGCTTAGAACAGTTGACGCAACTTTATCTAAAAGTCTTGGCCAAACAGTTCCATTTGAACAATAACAGTAACATGTCCCTAACTATCTCTATGGCTGCCTAGTCATACTGTACCTCCAAAAGGTTGTAGTCCATTACTGGGTGTTCTCCAAGCCCTGGCTGATCTCTGGGTCCCCGTTGCCTCTGACGGACTGCAAGGCACAGCAATCTTCCTACGCACTCACAGCATGTATGGCTAAGAGCGGCCCTGGATCCCAGCCTTCTCCCTTTTTACATCACAGTTGGGCAGGCTGGATCCCAAAATCTCAGAAAAGCGAGACACAAATTAACTCTTCTCTACCTAGCCTGGGCCAGCCACTAGCTAAGCTTTACAACTCTATAGGCAACCTGCCTACAAGTTTGCTATAATGCTCCAATATGCTGTGCATACTAGCACATTATAGCTAACAGCTCCTTTTTTTGTTGCAGAGTTTCATTTTGAAGTATACTGTATTACCCCCTTTCTGTAAATGTTATTTAGTAAATGCAGCCTAAACATAAAACTTTTTCTAGTGAAACTATAGGTAATGTATTCCCTGTTATGTATTATGTTTTTACAATGAAGTGATTAAACATGACTGTTGAAGTTTTTTGGAACCTTAAGGCAATAATTATGTGAGTCAGAAGTAAAAGACTTCATCTTAAACTCAATGAGTACACAATAAGTCATACATTTACTATCAACTTGAGCTCATGTAGTTTTAGAGACACTGTGATGAGCGTCTGGTTTCAATACCACTTTTCTATTTTTCTTCAGGTTTAAATTAGCCCTATTGTATATGGATATAGTGTTTTTTTTGTTTATCTTTTTAAATATGTTTATTGATTTCTAGAGAAAAGATAGCAGTACAAAAATTCAACGAAGATTTAGGTACAAACCATAACACCTTCGATGTACACAGTAAAAGAAGGCATATAAAAGACATTTTCATACATTAGGCCACAATATCACACAGAGCAGGATAATTGCTAACTTGAGATAAGTGCAAAAGTATGTTTTTTTTACTCAGCTGCCCAAGGCAGCACCCTAACTTCTTTTACACAGAACACAAACATCTAAACATGCATGAATGCACATGTAAATGTATTTCAATGGCCAGAATAATTAATATTATGCCAAGTAGAATGCATATATGCTCAAAGGCCATATGCACATAAACGTGCCTACATATTGTAACTACCAGACTGACTCTCTGGGGATCTCCCAGGGCAAGGTAGGTAAGATTTAAGCACACCGCTATCTTCCAGAGAGACCTGCTACATGTGGCAGTCTCTCCCCTTGTAAGTCTCTGCACCATGCTGTGGTACTCACACTGTCCTGTTTGATCCCGCTGCCTCTCAGGGAAGTCTCCTTTCAAGCTTTTCCTGTTGTCAGAATCCTCCCAGGCCAGCTCCTGAGCCCTAGCCCAAGGCAGAGTTCCTCCCCCCAAACTAGTGAGTTCACCTCAAGGGCCACCGACAGTCCCCTCAGCACTCCATCTTCCACCTGACTCCCCTCCCAGCATGAATTATTCCTATTTGATGGGTCACTTAGTCCCCTGCCAGGCCCTTAAATATGCAGAACAGCTGTCCTAGCCTCCACCCTCAAGTTTACAGAATGTTCTCAAACTTTCCAGAACCAGGGGGAGGCACCAAAGAGCTATCTGTATGAGTCATGCTGCCCTGAACTCTAGTAACCCTGACCCAATTACAGATTTACAGGGTTTAAACATGAGTCAGAGTGCAGAGCAGAGAATGGACTGATCGCTGTGTGTGACCGGATGGTGAGCGCAGTTATGCTGGGACTGGTGAGCTGCTGCTGTGGGGATTTACTAACTGTTGCTAGAGAGGCTGCGCCCTTTAGGAACTGACCATACAGACACCTAGTAGCCTTATTGCTGCTGCAAGCTTGACTGAGACTATTCTCATATGCACCAATGGTACAACTGGTCCCCAATGATAGCCGGCTAAAGAGTTAGGACTAAAGACTGCCTTTTTGTAGCTGCTACACAGAGAAAATGGTTACATAACAGTCCATGAAGATGGTAAACAGTCCCATAATAAGGTAGCTCTTCAATAAATCCAGCAAGGTGGAAGGAGAGAGAATTGTAGTACTAAATATTATTGTGCCATGTCCTTTGCTTATTTTCTAATTCCCATTCAAAGGTCACAGCCCTCAGTCCCTAACTCAGTTTCGGAGTAACAGCTCTCTTAGTGCCACCAACCTCTCGTTAAACCTTACCATCCTTTATGTGTGGGAGAAATCCCTACTTTCTGCCTTCAAGGGTGGATTGTACAGTCAAAAGGGAACTAACCCCTTCCTACACACACCTTCACATATACAGTTGTGCTCATAAGTTTTCATACCCTGGCAGAATTTATGATTTCTTGGCCATTTTTCAGAGAATATGAATGATAACACAAAAACTTTTCTTTCACTCATGGTTAGTGTTTGGCTGAAGCCATTTATTATCAATCAACCGTGTTTACTCTTTTTAAATCATAATCACATCATAAACTACCCAAATTACCCTGATCAAAAGTTTACATACCCTGGTGATTTTGGCTTGATAACATGCACACAAGTTGACAAAAAGGGGTTTGAATGGCTATTAAAGGTAACCACCCCCCTTACCTGTGATCTGTTTGCTTGTAATTAGTGCGTGTGTATAAAAGGTCAGTGAGTTTCTGGACTCCTGACAGACCCTTGCATATTTTATCCAGTGCTGCACTGACGTTTCTGGATTCTGAGTCATGGGGAAAGCAAAAGAATTGTCAAAGGATCTGCGGGAAAAGGTAGTTGAACTGTATAAAACAGGAAAAGGGATATAAAAAGATATCCAAGGAATTGAGAATGCCAATCGGCAGTGTTCAAACTCTAATCAAGAAGTGGAAAATGAGGGGTTCTGTTGAAACCAAACCACGGTCAGGTAGAAATATGTGCAACACTTATGAAACAGTATTCATTCATCTACTATAATGTAGAGCAATGATAAGGATCTATTGTATTAAATAAATGCAAAAAGTGCCAAAAAGAATCAAACAGTAAAAAAATGTATAAGATAAAAGTAAAAATAAAAACATGAAATATTGATGTGCAAATTCAGTCCTATTTAATGCAAAAGGAAGAAAGAGAAAAGTGCTCCGTCCTGAAAATATTGTGTCTGCTGGGAGAGATTCACCACTCCTCCACCTTGGTGTTCGTATAAACAGACACACTGCTTACCAGAACCTTTGATCCACAAGGGATCAAACAATGCTCAAAGGTATGCTCCCAAGGACAACTACAGCTCCCTTCCAACCTACTGCACACGGCTTTGGCATGTAACCTTTCAGCTTCATTTAGGTTATAAGGAAACAAGGAGGAGCTATAGTTCAAAACCGCGTGGCATTTTATTTAAGATAAAAAGTATACAACAGGAGTAAAAATATCAAGCATGTAAAACATCCAGAGTGCACAGCCCAGACTTGGCTTGTTTGGCTTGTGCGCACTGACGTCACCACTAGCACCGCTCGGCGCATTTCCCCTAAACAGTTGTTATCTGGACTTGGAGGCTAGCGCGCGGCCTCATCCCTATGCCTTATATAGCAGACAATACCAGAACTGCCCTTGTCATGTATTGAAACCCCTGCGGTTAAAAGTAAAACACTTCCGCACAAGATAACATTATCTACCAAAACAAAACAAAAAAAAACAAGATTCAATGATAAAACATGGGGAAAGGCTTGTAAGGACCTACACCAGTATAGAAAAGAATTTACAGTAACTGCTACTGTGTCTGGAAGGTCCAGAAGCTTGTTATTATGTATAAAACAAACAAAATAAAATTTATTGGTATGCTAATCCACCTTACTATTGGTGATTGTTGCAAGGGGGTGAACAAATAGACATAAACAAGATGAATTGTACTAAAAATGAAAAAATATATATGTATGTCTATATGTAAATACAATGAAAGGTACATACTTTAATATAGAGAAGAGAGACCCCCAATGGGATGGGACTTTAAAGGCAGTAGGTAATAGGGTAACCAGAGTAAAAAATTTCTAAATTTATGTCAAAAGGTTAAAAAATAGTAGTCCGTTTGTACAATGGTCAAAACAATAAAGAATCACCAGTCAGAAAACAATTTACAGTACTCTGAACTCAAGCAGGGAACCCTAGGTCAGTTTCATGTGGATATGGACCCGAGATACATAAAGATTCACCCAGTGAATCCCAACATGTTTCGGAGTACACGTATCTTCTGTCCCTCTCCCAAGTTCCATGAGGACACATGGGTATGAGTTGGAATTCGGGTAAAGATTCCTTATAGGGTTCATTTAACAAAAGGTTTGAAGAGGTGTATATAGATACATGTATATAAACGGGTATATCTATAGTGAAGTTACAAGGGATAATCATATCCACAGTATTAAAAAAGAATAAAAACCACATGTACTTACATTAACATAGCACATAGCCTGGTGTGGGTCCCAACATTTGAATATCAAAGAGTGTGGTTTGCCTCTCTAAGATCAGGTGAACACTGATAGCATATATAAGGGGAGGGTGGGAGGGGCAGTAATCAAACCCTCCCACAGACACAGGGTCCTAGTGCAGGACAGTTTAGTACCAGGTGCGGTCACTACGGGCCCCCAGCTTGGCAATCAGAGGAGGGGGGTCTATGCGAGAGATACCGCTGTGACCCCCCGGCTCCATGGCGTCCGACGTCGCCACGCGTATCTGGTGCGGCGGCGTTTGACGTCATAGGGCCACCGACATGCGCCAATGGTCGTGTCCCATCCAGATGGTTAGAAGGACTAGGTACACATGCTGGGACCGGCGCCATCTGGTGGAGCCGGCCAGTCATGCACACAGCTGCGACCTGTAAGAGAGGCAGACTGATGCCATGGGTTTCGCGTGTGTCGGGGAGCGATATCATCACCACTAAGAACATCCAGTGGCTAGAGGAAGTAGTGTAGGGAGATGCATCCCAAGGGCAGCCATACCTGAAAATTGACAAAGAATCAGTAAAATAGCCATGTAAAAGTGAGCAACCTAGGCTCTGTACACAGAGCATGCAACCACACAATTGGAGAACATGAAGGTTGGTTAAAGGGAAAGGAAATTCATGAACAGCAGAATAATAGGTAAAGGAATATTAATTCCCAACATGTAAGAAACAACTTTCTTGCACTATTAAGTGTATTCATTTGTGAGAGTATTTTTTATATCCAACAGCTGTACGTCAATTGCCTAAGACACAACATGCATATGTGGAGTTTACAAATCTCTTTCAAAGCCTCCAGATGAGAAGCCCTGGAGGAAAGGCTTAAAGTTGAAGAGGCCTGGGGTTGATGTTGAGTTTAAATTGGAGATCCAGCGCAGCTCACGTTGCAGGAGGGACTTGTTCAAGTCTCAACCTCTGGAGCTGGGGTGGACTCGGTTCAAAGCAAGAGAAGAAACTCGGGGGAATTTTTTAGCATGCACCAATGCAACATGTCTTCCGAGCGGTAGCTCGGGATCCCTCTGTTGCATACTGAGTACATGGCAGTAGATGCGTTGCCAGAATTTTTTTATGGTCTTTCCCACATAGAAGCACCCACATTCACATCGCAATAGATACACTACCCCTATGGTTTGACAGTTGGTAAAGTGTTTTGGAGTGAATACACGGCCATACTAATCTGTAGGTAATCAAGGGGTTGAAGGGACATACGGGCCTATTGAAGGATCAGAGATAAATATTTGCCAATAACACCTCTAACCTTATTCTGTTCAGTGAAGTATTTTGTAATAATTCTAGTAATTTCCGCCCTTGGTGCCTTCTTTTTAGAAAAGAGAAGGTCATGTCTTGGGATAGAGGATGCTCGTTTAAAATCCTTTTTAAGGCATTTATGGCTGTATCCTCTCTCCAATTGACGGGTTCTGACTTCTGAGTGAGTTGGCCTCCTTGAGAAATGCTTTCTCATCAGAGCAATTATGCCTGGCACATAGATATTGACTATAGGGAATGGACATTATAAGGGGTTGAGGATGGAAGCTGGTGGGCTGTAGGATGTTAATGCCTGCAGTAGATTTGCTATACAAATCGTAAGACAAATTGTTCTCGTTGTCTTTGGACACAGTTACATCCAGGAAGGTGACACTGGTGACGCTATGTGACATAGTAAAACCCAAACTAAAGTTGTTACAAATTATAAGTTACTGCAGTGCACAGTTTTAAAAAAAATATAAAATCAGATGAATATCTGCTTTTGATCTGAGTATTTTATCACTCTTTCATATATTATCGCATATTACTGCATTTTTGGTTTTAAATTAGGGATAGTCATTCATGCATATTTGTTTATTTTTGCTGCATAGTTTCTTAAATTAGCGCATTTTTTTATTGTTTCACAACATTATTGCACACTATCACATATTACTGCATTTCTGTCCTTTTTTTGCTGCAAAGCTCCTTGAATTAGCGCACCGTTTTCTTTTTATTATAAACATTTACTACAGCATTTCTACAAAATGGTAGTCCTTTAAACGTTCCTGTAACTATGTTATAAAGTCTGAGACATAATCACCCTGTATAAGAAGAAGGGGTATACTTACCGGGCAGTACTGCAGGTGGGGAGTCAAATTTTTTCTCTTACAAATCTTACGCCGCATGCGCACTGGGCGTCAAGGTCCTGGCGGAAGCCACATGTGCACCATCCAGCTCACTGCTGGCATCTATGAGGGGCTGAAAGCTGCTGTGACTGAATGGGGCTGGACAGTGCATCAAGTGATACTGACATCTAGGATAGTGTGCTCCCAGGGACAAATGTCTGTAATGTAAGCAGGCTGCAGCAGATTTCAGATTACAATTTATGTATCGCAGATAAAATAAGAACACCCAGTGTAGTTTAGATGCACTAAGTTATGTATTGTACAAAAAAAAGAAATAGGTATAATAAACACACACAAAGAACCCAATATGGGCAGTAAAGTGGCTAAGTGGTTAGCACTTCCACCTAGCAGCACTAGTATCATTGGTTCAAATCGCAACCACGGTACTACCTGCACAGAGTTTGCATGTTCTCCCTTTGAATATGAGTAAGGGACTTTGGATTGTAAGCTCCTTGAGAGCAGGGACTGATGTGAACATACTATCTATGTGTAAAGCACTATGTAAATTGATGGTGCTATATAAGTATCTGTAATAAATAAATATGTATACATAGTAACAGTAAAGTATGAGATGCAAAAGCAGCAAATTAATGTTACAAAATACAGTACTAAAGAAAACCAAAAGATAATGGCCCAAAAATTAATCAAGCAGTGTGATAAAATTGAGGCCCAAATGTCCAGCGTTTAAGGGGTACTAAAAACCCCTTTTGTCACCTGTCTGCTATGTGGACCTATAGCTTTTAAAATGGCTGCCAAGTCCTGCGGGGTGGCCTCCTTTATACATGAATTCCAGATTAAGTGATGTAATTTGGTACAGGAACTGGAAATTCAATCAAAATGCATCCCTTCCTGTTGGCCATGTGGACCCACAGCCTGTGCCCTTTCATATACTATCTAATTGCTTTGAATAGGCGTGCAGGACACCATCTTTAACTATTTATGATAAATTAGGTGCAGGATCAGCAGAAAAAAGCAAAGTCAGTATTAATGTGTATATAGAATGTGCTGCCAAAAATGGATATTAAGATTACTAAACAGTTTACCACATATAAAAGTGCAAAAAAAAAAAAAAATGAACAGCACCAAAAAATTGCAACTAGTGTCCAATGTATCAATAAGTTAAATAATAGTTGCTTAACCGCTTGCCGACCAGCCGTTGTCATTATACTGCGGCAGGTTGGCACGGCTTGGTGAATCGCCGCAATCACTCCTTAAAGAACCAGAACGGGGATCTGTCAATGTAAACAGACAGATGGCCGTTCTGACAGGGGAGTAGAGAGAGATCTGCTGTTCCTAGTGATCAGGAACAGCGATCTCTCTCCTCCTCCAGTCAGCACACTGCCCCCACAGTTAGAAACACCTCCCTTAGGAACACTTAACCTCTTGATCACCCCCTAGTGTTAACCCCTTCCCTGCCAGTGACATTTATACAGTAATCAGTGGCTATTTTTAGCTCTAATTGCTGTATAAATATCACTGGTCCCAAAAAAGTGTCTGATCTGTCCGCCGCAATGTCGCAGTCCCGAAATCAATAATAAAAATGCCATAAATCTATCCCCTACCAAACCAATCAATATACGATTATTGTGATTTTTTTACCAAAAATATGTAGAAGAATACATATTAACCTAAACTGATGAAGAAATTATTATTTTTTTGGGATGTTTATTATAGCAAAAAGTAAAAAATATTGTTTTTTTTTCAAAATTTTCGCTCTTTTCTTGTTTATAGCACAAAAAATAAAAACGCAGAGGTGATCAAATGATCAAAAGAAAGCTCTATTTATGGGGGAAGAAAAAGGACATACATTTTGTTTGGGTACAACTTTGAACGACCGCGCAAATGTCAGTTAAAGCGATGCAGTGCCTTTTTGGAAAAAATGGCCTGGTCATTAAGGGGGCAAAACCTTACGGTCCTTAAGTGGTTAAAAAAGGACAGGTAAGTGAACAGGTGTCGGTGCCATTAGTAACAGATAAACACGTGACCACTTTCAGGTGCTTCAGGTGACCCCACACGAATGTGCACTCACCACAATGTATGGACCTTCTATTACTAGATAGGTATCACTGCGCTGTTTTTAGTTAATGTGGTACAGCTTCACTTTGTAAAAAATACTCAATCAGGTGCAAGCAAAGTAAAAAAACAGCGTTTTTGCCTGCAAATGTCTGGATGATGGAAATCAGCAGAGCTTTGCCACATTCAGTAAGCTCTGGGGAGAATGAGCGCAACTACACTTTAGTAAATCTACCCTTAGGTCTGAAATCAGAATCAGGCAGACAGCAAAAGCATACATTTAATAGGATGAAGGCCAGGGTCAGTATCAGAAGGCAGAGATTAGACATGTGCACAGCCAAAAAATTTGTTCATTTTCGTTTTTCTAGTTTTTTTTTTTTCGTTTTTCAGGTCATTTGTTATGATCGCAATTCATAAATTCGTACAATCGTACATTCGTGAATTTGTACATTCGTACATTCGTAAATTCGTACATTTGTAAATTCGAAATTTGAAAACCCAAAAACCCGAAAATTCGAAAATCTGAAATAGTAACTAACTAATAAATTATAGGTATTGTAATTTCCTTTCAAATTTGGCTGTCAGTGAACGTAACAAATACGAATTTATCCGAAGTTACGAATTATCCGAAATAACGAATGCTGCATCTAAACAAATGGAACGGAACAAATTAATAATAAATAATAATAATAATAATAATAAAAAGGTTTTATTATTATTATTGTTATTTATTATTATTAATTCATTATGTTCCATTTGTTTGAATACGGCATTCGTTATTTCGGATCATTCGTAACCTTCGGATAAATTTGTATGTGTTATGTTCACTAACAGCCAAATTTGAAAGGAAACTACAATACCTATAATGTACGAATGTACATTTGTAAATTATGAATTTACGAATGTATGAATTTACAAATTTTTCGAATTTAGGAATATTCAAAAAAATTAGTTAAATGGGTTTTCGTTAGTTCGGATATTTCCGAATTAGCGAATTTGTTGAAATTCGTTAAAAAACGAATTTGGAACTAAACAAATTGCACATGCCTAGCAGAGATGCAAGAAAGGTTAAGCCAAGTTGTGCCAGAAGATGAAGTCAAAGCCACAGGGAACAGTTAAAGCAGAACTATATGAAAAATGTTATTCTCCCATGCAGTGGGGCTCTGCCCTCACTGCTTGGGTTAACTGCTCGTTTAGTCTGAAAGCACAAGGGAAAGCTTTTCTTACCCGGTACTTCGATGATCCGGACAACTGCGCTCCCCACATCCAGCGAGGGACTTTTCCTGCCGTCCTCATGTCCAGAGCCGGTCTATGGGCGTGATAATGTCAGGAACAGTCCATTCACAAGACTGCTCGCGTGCAGGGGGGCAGGAGCGGCGGGGACTTGTCTTGCGGTTGGTAGATCGGCGGATTAGGTAAGTGTATGTCCGCTCTGCAATCCCCTAGACAAAAACGAGCAGTTAATCCATGCACAGCCCCACTGCATGGGAAAACAATTTTTTTTCTGGAGTTCTTCTTTAAAGACCACTTCAAGGCAATGCTAATACTTAAAGTGGTTTTAAAGGCTCAAGGTTTTTTACCTATGTATAAAGGTAAAAAATCTTCTGTGTGCAGTGCCCCCCCAGTCCCCTCTAATACTCACCTGAGCTTCCTCTTAAAGTGGTTGTATACCCCGCTTTGTTATTTTTACCTACAGGTAAGCCTATCATCAGCGGTGCATGTGCTCTGAAGGTGTGGCATATCATGTCAGAACTTCAGAGCATCTTGCCGGAACCGAGGGCTCCCACGAGCATGCGTGGGAGTGACATCATCGTGGCTCCGACCGCTCACAGTGCCGGAGCCCACGAACCTGGAAGAAACGCCACGGGAATATGTCAGCCCCCTCAACGGTGACTGGGCACTGCTGTTGGGGCGTTGTTCTAAGGTAAGTATTTCATAATTGTGCTAGTATTCAATGCATACTAGCACATTATGCCATTGTTTTGCAAGGTTTTTTTTGCTTGTTTTTCTTTTCAGCGGTTTACTACCGTTTGATCTAGCAATGTGCATGAGAGCTGAGCTTCTCCTGGGTCTCTCATTCCTTATTAGCTGAGACAGCAGCAGGCCATTGGCTACTGCTACCATCAATCACAACTAGTAAGCCAATGTGGAGAGAACGGGGGCAGGGCCAAGCCGCGTCTGTGTGGACGCATAAAGCAGGGCTCGAAAGCGAGCATGCACCAGTGCCCCCAGAGCAAGCCGCTTGCTATTGGGGGCACTGGCTGAAGAGGAGGAGCCAGCAGCACCAACAGGGGACCAAAAAAAAAAGAGTTAATGTCACTTTAACCGCTTGCCGCCCACCCACCGTCAAATGATGGAGGGACAGTGTGGCTCTCGTTCTGGGAGGACATCATATGACGCCATCCCAGAACGGCTGTTATCGCGTGCCCGGGGGGTGCGCAGCACGGCAATCATGGCCGCAATGTCCGATCTCTGTAAAGAGCCACGGCCGTGGCTCTTTAACCATGTGATCAGCTGTGTCCAATCACAGCCGGTCACATGTAAATACAGAAGTGCCGTGAATCGGCTCTCCTCTCACTCACACTGACAGAGTGTGTGGTGAGGAGTGCCGATCAGGTGCATCTCCTCGCAGGGGAGACCTGGGTAGGCAATCAGGGCACTGATCATCAGGCCCTGATTACAGGAAAGTCCCAGCAGTGCCCATCAGTGCCACCAATCAGTGCCTATCAGTGCCCATAAGGGCCACCAATCAGTGCCCATAAGTGATGCCAGTAAGTGCCTTCCATCTGTGCTGCCCATCAGTGCCGCCCATCACTGCCCATCAGTTGTTCCTATACATGCCGCCTATGAGTGCCCACCAGTGCACTTATCAGTGCCCACCAGTGCCACCTATCAGTGCCCACCAGCGCCACCAATCAGTGCCCACCAGTGCCACCTATCAGCATTCCTTTCCTCAAGCACTGTCACAGCATGAGGAGAGGAGAGACGGTAACTGGCGATTCTGACAGCACATATTTACACTAATAATCATCAGTGCCCTGATTAATCAGTGCGGCCCCATTAGTGCTGCTTATCAGTGTCCATCAGTGCTACCTATCAGTGCCCATTAGTGCAGCCTATCAATGCTCATTAGTGCCACCTATCAGTGCCTTATCAGTGCCGCTATCAGTGTCCATCAGTGCCTACTATTAGTGCCTCCTATCAATGTTCATCAGTGCTGCCTCATCTGTGCCTATCTGTGTAGCCTCATCAGCGCACATCAGTGAAGGGGAAAAATAATTTATTTGCAAAATTTTATAACAGAAAAACTTTTTTTCAAAATGTTCTGTCATTTTTCATTTGTTTAGTACAAAAAAAACCCAGTGGTGATTAAATACAACCAAAAGAAAGCTCTATTTGTGAGGAAAAAAATTATAAACATTTCATATGGGTACAGTGTTGCATGACCACGCAATTGTTATTCAAAGTGCGACAGCACTGAAAGCTGAAAATTGGCCAAGGCAGGGAGGGGGTGAATGTGCCCAGTATTGAAGTGGTTAAGGTTAAACTGCTTCTCATCCAGCTTAATTGAGTGGTCACGTGTCCTCCTGAGCTATTTATACCAACTTCTATATCATTTATGAACAAGTTAAACTGGTCCCAGGACAGAGCCCTGGGTATCTCACTTACCACTCCAGACCATTCAGAAGCTATGCTATTTATCACCACCCATTGGAAATGGTCCTGTATCGTTAATGCTAACAGATCTCAATTTGTAAATGAAGTGTTTATGGGTTACTATGTCAAATGCATTGAGAAAATATAGATACACTACTGTCACAGTCCTTCCTCTAACCAAATTGCAGCTCACTTCCTCTTAGAATGTTAACAGGTTGGTCTGGCAAGAACAATCTTTCACAAATCCATGCTGGATACTACTAATAATATTATTTTAGCCGACCTATCAAATCACATGTCAAGTCGCACTGATGTGAACTGGGACTCACTGCCCGCCCTCACTCTGGTAGCCATGTGCTGAAAAGCTGGGGAGAGACTGCTAGATGTGCTGTCACTGTTGTCGGCCACCAAATTGCCTTTACATTTAAAAAGTGACAAGCTGCATCTGGTATTTTTTGGTTGCAGGCAACAGTGGGAAGCTTCAGCTGGTGGCAGGACAGTGACGATCCGCATCTGATGGCGGGCGACATGGCAAGTGACAGTCCACATCTGGTGGCAGGTGACATGGTGAGTGACAAGTCGCATCTGGTGGCAGGCAACGTGGCAAGTAACAATCTGCGTCTGGTGGCAGGCGACGTGGCAGGTGTCAATCTGCATGTGGTGGCAGGTGACGTGGCAAGTGACAATCCGCATCTGGTTGTAGGCGACGTGGCAAGTGACAGTCCGCATCTAGTGGCAGGTGACATGGCGAGTGACAAGTCACATCTGGTGGCAGGCAACGTGGGAAGTAACAATCCGCATCTGGTGGCAGGCGGTGTGGCAAGTGACACCATATCAACCATGGTGTTGTGATGTTTGAAGCGCCAACACCAGCCATTGCTCTGACAAATTGCCTGCAAAAAAATGCATTCCCCCTCTGGGCCTTGGCATCATTTTCTTCCACGCAGCCGGTCTCAGTTGCCAAAAAGGTTGGGGACTGCTGCTTTAATGCATTCAATGCAAGATGTTTCCTTTTGACATGGGAATTTATAGATAGGCAACTCCTATCCTCATATTGATTAGTGGTTCCAAATTAATAATAACTACTGCATTAGGGAGCAGACACAAAAGATACACTCCGCATCTTTCCAAAAAACTGTTCTGCTTTAATATGACGCAATTTAAGGTTTTTATACACATGATTACGTAGGTCACATTAATATTACAATTGTACTTTTATGGTAACAAGGGGCGTAACATAGGCAAGCTAGTTCTAATCAGGACTCGAAAGAATGCAAACATGTACTGAAAACATTATTAGTGCCGTGTGCTCAGTGAGGGCAGTATGCAATACATATAAAATAGAATAAAATTATATGCAGAACTTACAAATTTCCTTCACACTTTTTAAATTCATGTTTGAATTGGATTAGAAAATAGCGTATATATGAAATGAATCAGAATATACAAAATTAAATTTGAAAACAAAACAATCAACATAACAAATATGATGAAACAAAAAATTTAACTTAACAATTCAAAATGAAATGAAACATTTTTTTCAGTCATGTACACGTCTACTTTCTATACTAACAATACTCTAAATTACTCACAGTACTCCAAGTTACTCACAATGCCCCACAATACTTACAGTCAGTGGCCTAGTTACTCCCCCTGATTGTTTGATTTAGTTGGCAGGTATCTTTTCTTAATGCAGCTAAGAACTTTGTCAAGCTTTCCTTTTTTCCCTCCAAATCCTAAGAAGAAAAAAAAGAAGGCTTGGATAAACAGTGTTTGGCCTTACATACTCAGAATTGGTTTGCCTGAAGGCTACATTTAAAGGTCTTATTTTTTATTATCATTTAAAAACACGCTAAACTATACTTAAGTGAATGTTACGCTTATTTAACCACTTCAGACCTGGAAGATTTGGCTGCTCAATGACCAGAGCATTTTTTGTGATACAGCACTGCGTTGCTTTAACTGACAATTGCGTGGTCGTGTGACATTGTACCCAAACAAAATTGATGTCCTTTTTTTCTCCACAAATAGAGCTTTCTTTTGGTGGTATTTGATCATCTCTGTGGTTTTTATTTTTTGCGCTATAAACAAAAAAAGCAATAATTTTGAAATAAATACAATATTTTGTTCTTTTTGCTATAATAAATATCCCCATTTTTTTTTAAAAAAAGCTAATTTTTTTTTCAGTTTAGGCCGATATGTATTCTTCTACATATTTTTGGTAATAAAAATCGCAATAAGCGTATATTGATTGGTTTGCGCAAAAGTTATAGTGTCTACAAAATAGGGGATAGATTTATGGCATTTTTATTATTATTATTATTTTTTACTAGTAATGGTGGCGATCTGAGATTTTTATCATGACTGCGACATTATGGCGGACACATCGGACACTTTTGACACATTTTTGGGACGATTGACAATTATACAGCGATCAGTGCTATAAAAATGCACTGATTACTGTATAAATGTCACTGGCAGGGAAGGGGTTAACACTAAGGGGCGATGAAGGGGTTAACAGTGTCCCCTGACTGTGTGTTCTAACTGTAGGGGGAGGGGACTGACTAGAGTGGATGAGAGATCGTGGTTCCTAGCTATTAGGAACTCACAATCTGTCTCTCCTCACAGAACAGAACAGGGATTTGTGTGTTTACACACACAGGTCCCTGTTCTGCCTCTCGTGCCCATGATCGCTCGTGTCCGGCAGTCATCACGACCATCAGCCTTGAGCATCGGCACCCTGGCAGTGCAGCGGGGAGGTGCACGCCTGCTATTCCGCTTAAAGGAGCCGACGTATAGCTATGATGGCTTGCGGGAATACGCTGACCTGCCGCAGTATAATGATGCCGGATGGTCGGCAAGCGGTTAAATATGCTTCTGGAGAGCATCCAAGCATTCCAAAGTGCTCTTTCAGCACCCAACTTATCTCAATCACAAGTGTTAGTTTTATGAGTTATTAAAGCCACACATCACGTAGTCATTTATTACATGATAATAAAGATAAGCAGGAAGTAAAGCCAACTGTATATATACAGTGGATATAAAAAGTCTACATACCCCTGTTAAAATATCAGTTTTCTGAGATGTAAAATAAACGAGACAAAGATATAAGCAATTTCAAAACTTTTTCTGTCTTTAATGTGACCTATAAACTGTACAACTCAATTGAAAAGCAAACTGAAATCTTTTATGGGGGAAAAATAAAAAAATAAAATAATGTGGTTGCATAAGTGTGCACACCCTCTTATAACTGGGGATAAAGCTGTGTTCAGAATTAAGCATTCACATACAAACTAATGTTAAATAGGAGTCAGTACACACCTGCCATCATTTAACCTCCCTGGCGGTATTCCCAAGTCTGGCTCGGGTTGGATTTTTCATACCAAAAGCGGTAACCCCGAGCCAGACTCGGGCTTGCATCGCAGGATCCAGGAAGAGCATACTTACCTTGTCCCCTGGATCCTGCGATGTCTCCCCGCTGTGATCGGCGAGCCGCTGTGTCTCGCTCGATTCACAGTGCCGAGCTCCGTTCCCTGCGAGCGTTGCGACGCACGGGGACGGAGTTCGGCGGTAAATTCAAAAGTGAAACACATAGTATAGATACAGCATACTGTAATCTTACAGATTACAGTACTGTATCAAATAACTACACATCCCCCTTGGTCCCTAGTGGTCTGCCCAGTGTCCTGCATGCAGTTTTATATATATAAAACTGTTCTTTCTGCCAGGAAACTGGAGATTGTCCATAGCAACCAAAACTGTCTCTTTACATCAAAAGTGCTTTTAGACCAGCTAGAAAAAAGCGATAATAAATTAGAATCACTCGCAGAATTGATCGATAGTGATTTGTGGGGAGATCCGTCATCAAACACTAAAAGTAACAAAAGCGACAATTCTGCAACTGAGCAAATTTCAGTGTTTTTGATTTGATTACATTATTATATAATTTTTATTATTATTATATTATTATTTGTTATAATTATTTATAGTTATTTATTATATTATAATTTTTTATTTTGTTTTTCAAACTTTATCATACCCGGGATGTCTACTAGACTCTTGTTTGGACAGATTTAAGTGAACTATTCCTAAGAATTACATGTTTACAATATAAAACGCCAAATTTCTGTGCAAAATAATTGTATCGCTTTCAGCACCTAAAATCAGAAATAATCATACCGCCAGGGAGGTTAAAGTGCCTCTGATTAACCCCAAATAAATTTCAACTGTTCTAGTAGGTATTTCCTGACATTTTCTTAGGTGCATCCTACAGCAAAAGCCATGGTCCACAGAGGGCTTCCAATGCATCAGATGGATCTCATTGTTAAAAAGTATCAGTCAGGAGAAGGGTACAAAAGAATTTCCAAGACATTAGATATACCATGGAACACAGTGAAGATAGTCATCATCAAGTGGAGAAAATATGGCACAACAGTGATGTTACTAAGACATCCCTTCAAAATTGATGAAAAGATGGGAACAAAACTGGTCAGTGAGGCTGCCAAGAGGCCTACAGAAACATTAAAGGAGCTGCAGGAATATCTGGCAAGTACTGACTGTGTGGTACATGTGAAAACAATCTCCTGTATTCTTCATATGTCTTTTCTTACCAAGAAAAACATCCAAGCCCTGCTAAATTTTGCAAAAACACATCTGAGTCTCCCAAAAGCATGTGGGAAAATCTGTTATGGTCTGATGAAACCAAGGTTGAACTTTTTGGCCATAATTTTGGCCAGATATGTTTGGTGCAAAAAGAAAACATTGCACATCACCAAAAGAACACCATATCCACAGTGAAGCATGGTGATGGCAGCATCATGCTTTGGGGCTGTTTTTCTTCGGCTGGAACAGGGGCAAGGTAGAGGGGATTATGAACAGTTCCAAATACCAGTCAATATTGGCACAAAACCTTCAGGCTTCTGCTAAAAAGCTGAACATGAAGAGGAACTTCATCTTTCAGCATGACAACGACTCAAAGCATACATCCAAATCAACAAAGGAATGGCTTCACCAGAAGAAGATTAACGTTTTGGAATGCCCAGCCAGAGCCCAGACCTAAATAAAATTGAAAATCTGTGGGGTGACCTGAAGAGGGCTGTGCAGATTTGGAGTGTTTTTGCAAAGAAGAGTGGGCAAATATTGCCAAGTCAAGATGTGCCATGCTGATAGACAATAAAATCAAAAGGTGCTTCAATAAACTATTAGTTTAAGGGTGTGCACACTTATGCAACCATTTTTTTTTATTTTTACTTTCCTCCACCTAAAAGATTTCAGTTTGTTGTTCAATGTTCAGTTTGTTGTAAAGTTTATAGGTCACATTAAAGGTAGAAAAAGTTCTGAAATGATTTATCTTTGTCCCATTTTTTTTACATCACAGAAACTTGATATTTTAACAGTGGTGTGTAGACTTTTTATATCAACTTGTATATATATATATATATATATATATATATATATATATATATATATATACACACAGTATCTCACAAAAGTGAGTACTCCCCTCACGTTTTTGTAAATATTTTATTATATCTTTTCATGTGACAACACTGAAGAAATTACACTTTGTAGCAATGTAAAGTAGTGCGTGTACAGCTTGCATAACAGTGTAAATTTCCTGTCCCCTCACAATAACTCAACACACAGCCATTAATATATAAACTGCTGGCAACAAAATTGAGTACACCCCTAAGTGAAAATGTCCAAATTGGGCCCAATTAACCCTCTTCCCTCCTCGGTGTCATGTGACTCGGTAGTGTTACAAGGTCTCAGGTGTGAATGGGGAGCAGCTGTTTTCAATTTGGTGTTATTGCTCTCACTCTCTCATACTGGTCACTGGAAGTTCAACATGGCACCTCATGGCAAAGAACTCTCTGAGAATCTGAAAAAAAGAATTGTTGCTTTACATAAAGATGTAAATTATTAATAAATGATACACTATAAACTCGCCCTCACCAATAGTGTAATCAAATAGCAGCGCTAAAAATACTAAAAAAATCTAAAAGGAAGAAATATATAAGTGATAACTGAATGTGATACCTCAATTAACAGCTGTTTGTTAACAGCACTAAATAAATAAGTGTTTCTAATAAACAAACATAGTGCGACCCATCTGTGTAATAATCTTAAATCTAAAGAAAAAATGTTCAACATATAAAGTCCAAAATTGAGTGAAAATGTAGTGAGTAATGGTGATAATATCAAAAATATGATCTTCAGTGATAATATCTTCCACCACACTGCTGTGATTGTGACTTCCACTCCCCTTCATCGAGTAAACTCACCAGCTCTTTTTGCCTTACACTCTTGTGTTCGGCTCACAGGCTTTTCCCACACAGTAGGGGGCAAAGCGATAACCTCCAATCAATCCCCGTATAGTTATCCGCAGTTTATATGCAAATGCTCTCTCCACATGAAAGAAAGGAAAAGCGATCCAATAGTGCAGTAACGCAACAAACTTTAATAAAAAATGACACTCTCCTCCACCATAGAACTCACATTTTACAAATTTCAATCAAGCGAATAGGCACAGCAATCATGGTCATCACCAACAACACTTCAAACGGTAACCTGGACGTATGGTGGTCACGGCAGACCCAGGTAATCTGATGGATGGTGACACTCTCACCCGTTCCCTGGAGTCTCCCGTAGCCGCTTCCCCGCTCACTCGTATGGCGCTCCCTGTCACAGCGTCCTACGTCAAGCTTCTTCGATTGCCGTATAGCCACGCCCGACATGTTTCATCACGGAGGACTTATTTATGGGATTGGCCTAGGCTATAAGAAGATTGCCAAGACATTGAAACTGAGCTGCAGCACGGTGGCCAAGACTATACAGCGATTTAACAGGACAGGTTCCACTCAGAACAGGCCTCTCCATGGTCAACCAAATAAGTTGAGTGCACGTGCTTAGCGTCATATCCAGAGGTTGTCTGTGGGAAATAGACATATGAGTGCTGCCAGCATCGCTGCAGAGGTTAAGGGGTGGGTGGTCAGCCTGTCAGTGCTCAGACCATTGCATCAAATTGGTCTGCATGGCTGTCATCCCAGAAGGAAGCCTCTTCTAAAGTTGATGCGCAAGAAAGCCCGAAGTTTGCTGAAGACAAACAGACTAAGGACATGGATTACTGGAACCTTGTCCTATGGTCTGATGAGACCAATGTAAACCTATTTGGTTCAGATGGTGTCAAGCGTATGCAGCGGCAACCAGGTGAGGAGTACAAAGACAAGTGTGTCTTGCCTACAGTCAAGCATGGTGGTGGGAGTATCATGGTCTGGGGCTGCATGAGTGCTGCCAACACTGGGGAGCTACAACTCATTGAGGGAACCATGAATGCCAACATGTACTGTGACATACTGAAGCAGAGTATGACCCCCTCCCTTCAGGGACTGGGCCGCAGAGCAGTATTCCAACATGATAACGACCCCAATCACACCTCCAAGGTGACCACTGCCTTACTAAAGAAGCTAGATGGACTGTCCAAGCATGTCTCCAGACCCAAACCCTATTGAGCACCTGTGGGGCATCCTCAAACAGAAGGTGGAGGAGCGCAAGGTCTCTGACATCCACCAGCTCCATGATGTCGTCATGGAGAAGTGGAAGAGGACTCCAGTGGCAACCTGTGAAGCTCTGGTGAACTCCATGCCCATGAGGGTTAAGGCAGTGCTGGAAAATAATCGTGGCCACACAAAATATTGACACTTTGGGCCCAATTTGGACATTTTCACTTAGGGGTGTACTCATTTTTGTTGCCAGTGGTTTAGACAATAATGGCTGTGTGTTGAGTTATTTTGAGGGGACAGCAAATTTACACTGTTAAACAAGCTGTACCCACACTACTTTACATTGTAGCAAAGTGTGATTTATTCAGTGTTGTCACATGAAAAGATATAATAAAATATTTACAAAAATGTGAGGGGTGTACTCACATCTATGAGATACTGTATATTTTTATCAAGAGACTATTCAGCTTAACGTTCATTTACTGTCTCCAGCACGGATTCACATCATTGTGGTATAAACTCACCCCTTTTTTTCCATTCTCCAAACTTTAATTTCTTCAATATACAAGTAGGCAAAAACAAAAAGACTAAAAGATGCAGTTAACATCTGTATCTGGTTTACAAAATACAATACTTTTCCTACCTATTTCTCCTTCCTCCCTCCCACTCCCCCCTCCCTACTCCCTATCTGGTTTGCCATCGCTGTCTCTTCTATTTCATGCCCTGTTGCCCTCCTCAATCATCCTTTCCAAATATTTCCCCGAAGCCTTAAAATCTATCCACCTTCCCCAGATACTGTTATATTTTTCAGCCTGCCCTATGTCAATGACAATGTCCCTATTGTATTTATGTCCATTGCGTAATTATATTTTGCTCCTATCATTCTCTCTACTTGTTGTTCATCCAATTTCATACCCATTTCTTTTACCCATTTTCCTATATAAGGGGACGACCCCAGTCCTTCTAGATCTGTCAGATTCTGTATACTTGTGATATCCCATGTTTTGATAGTGTTTGTGTACAACAAAATTTTTCTAGTGGATTCAGATTCTTTCCATCTCTGATTGGTTGGGGTAGTGTATTTACCAAATGTTTTAATTGCAAGTATTACCACTCACTAATCTTCCACCCATTTATGTACTTTAAGTCCTGTGATGTTCTTATCTTCCCTTGTTCAGAAATATCCTTTATTTGTACATTTCCCATTTGACTACCGAAAAGTGTCTCCTTCCCTGGAGTAAAAAAAAAAGTGCCTGTGAGTGAAATTAGTGGTGAATTGTATATCCGTTTTCTCTGTCGATTCATTAAATCCCATATTTTAAATATGGGATTTTAGGTCTAGTGTTCTATGCTTCCGTGCTACCCATATATTTTTGTGCAATAATGTCCTGCTTAAAGTGTTTTAAATCTTAACCCACTTTTTCTTGCTTTTTCATTCACCCACTCTACAATTCGTGAAATAATAACTGCTTTGTAGTATCTATTTATGTCCGGTGCTGCTAAACCTCCAAGTTTTTTTTTCTTTTTCTGGTGATTAATGTAAATTTTACTCTTGGCTTTTTATTTTGACATATATATTTTAGCATCATTATTTTTATTGTTCTAATAATACTTTGTGGTATTGCTATTGGTATCTGTTGTGGAAATTTTATTATGTGTGTTTTATGGATTGTTGTCATCTGTCTCCCTGTGTCTGATTTAACCAAGGAGCCCTCTAGCAGAGTGCACTTGGGTTGAATCGGGACCAGTAGTAAAACCGTCAGTATGAAAACCTTCTCATGGGCTTGGAGACGTGTTCTCTGTGTGTGTGGGCTTTGCCGGTTTCTAAGTATCAAGCGCAATGCGCTGGGCTTCTTGCCTTCAAATGTCTATGCACATTAGAGAAGCGAAGTCCGCATAATGAGAGAAAAATATTATTATATCTCCGTGTGGCTACGCTATCCCTTTTGGATACATATCTGCTTTAATAAGAGGGCATTGATATCTGCCTTGTTAATATACTCGTACCGTATATTGACAACACCAGTAGCAATGTCCCCGCAGATCTTCTCAAGCCTGTAAGAACAAGTAGAATGATCTTACTAGATACTGGTTGCTCTGAGCAGTATTGAGTGGGCTCTATGCTGACTAAGATGGTTGGTGTGGCTGGGCCGAGAGCAGTGTACATGCCTCAGGGGAATGAGATGTGTACTTCTCCCTCCCACGCCTGTGGATGCCCTCCCTGTTAGTGTCATTTCCTGTGTAGTGTCATTTCCTGTGATGTCATTTCCTGTGTTATCATTTTGTATGGAGGAAGTGATTGGCTATTGGGGCCAGGACTTCCTGTTTGTCACTTCCTTTGTGTGTGTGAATAAAAGCCAAGACCCTCTGCCCAGGAGAGGCAGATGAAGGAACGATGGAGCTAAGATGGTGATTATGTCCGTTTACTGGGGAAATGAGGGAAACATCGTTTGTTATCCTTTCTATATAATTTAAAGTCTTCTTTTTTCTTAGAATTTCTGCAAGGTGTTTCCCTGGTTTATTTTCCCAGTTTTATCTCTCCTTTATTACTCTGTTAAATACCTTTCTTGTTTCCTCTTCCATCAAATCTTTTAGTTGATCTCTTTTTATGATTAAAGCCTGATGGATTTCGACTTCTGGTTGCTTTTTATGCCTTTGTTCTAATTCATATATTTCTTTTACCATTTTTTCCGTAGTATTTACTCTCTCCTTTTTTCACCCTAGAGAATAAAATGGCAGTAGTTGAAATACTTTCTGTCACACTGTATTTGTGCAGTGGTCTTACAAGCGCACTTTTTTGGAAAAAATAGACTTTTTTAAATTAAAAAATAAGACAACCGTAAAGTTAGCCCAATTTTTTTTTATATTGTGAAACATAATGTTACGCAGAGTAAATTGATACCCAACATGTTACGCTTCAAAATTGTGCCCGCTCGTGGAATGGCAACAAACTTTTAAAATTAAAATAACCTTAAAAATCTCCATAGGCGAAGTTTAAAAAATTCTACAGGTTGCATGTTTTGAGTTACAGAGGAGTTCTTGTGCTATAATTTTTGCTCTCGCTCTACTGATCGCGGCGATACCTCACATGTGTGGTTTGAACACCGTTTTCATATGCAGACGCTACTCACGTATGCGTTCGCTTCTGCATGCGAGCTCGGCGGGATGGGGCGCGTGTAAAAAAAAAAAAAAAAAAAATCTTATTTATTTTACCTTTTATTTTTATTTTTACACTGTTCTTAAAAAAAAAGTGTCACTTTTATTCCTATTACAAGGGATGTAAACATCCCTTGTAATAGAAAAAAGCATGACAGGACCTCTTGAATATGAGATCTGGGGTTAAAAAGACCTCAGATCTCATATTTACACTAAAATGCAATAAAAAAAAATCTTGTCATTTAAAAAAACAAAAATAAAAAAAGTCCCTTTAAGAGCTATGGGCGGAAGTGACATTTCGACGTCGCTTCTGCCCTGCAATATTATGGTGAAGTGTGGGGGCCATCTTCCCCTCACTCGTCTCCATACCCAGCAAGGGGAAACATCTGATCGCCTCAGCCGCTGCCGACGGATCCGGTAAGCGGCGGGAGGGGCCGCTGATAAAAGGGATCTAGTGTTGAATCCGCGGCAGAGATCACTCTTATGGGAAAGCGGACCGCCGGCCAAAGAAGAGGAGCTAGCTGCTGCCATAACAACGATATTCCTCTTCAAAGTTAGGACGTATATTGGCGTGTGGCGGTCTGTAAGTGGTTAATCTTTTTTAATCTCCATGGGCTTTTCCCCTGTTCTTCCCCATTCAATTTCATCTTCATCATTACTGGGGCATGGTCCGATATCGCTGTTTTTCCAATTGAGGTTTCTATTACTGCCTCCAGGACTCTATGTTCAACCAACATATAATCCAGCCTGGAGTACGTGTCGTACACTGCCGAGTGGTATGTATAATCTTTTGTGTTCAGATGTTGAATACTCCAAACATCGACTAATTGATGATTATATATTTTTTTCTTTACCAATCTTAGTTGTTTATTTTCTTTATCTAGTGCACCAGACATACTATCCATTTTATGGTCCATGGAAAAGTTAAAATCTGCAGCCAATATTAGGTGGCCCTGCTTGAATTCCATCAAATCGATTAAAATTTCTTTAAAATACTTTTTGGGGTATTTATTGGGGCAATATACATTTGCAAGCGTGTATTTCATACCCTGTAAGGTCCCTTTTAAAATAAGGAAGCGACCTTCTGGGTCTACTTTTCTTTCCAGAAACTGACCTTTTTCCCAAACCCTATTGCTAAACCTTTTGCCCTTCTACTTGGAGAGTCTCCATAATACCATATTGGGATAGTCCTTGAATATAATTTGATGTTTGAATCCTGTGCAATATGTGTCTCTTGTAAAAATATTATTTCTGTAGCATATCTTTCCAATTCCCTTAATACCATATTTCTCTTTTCTGGGGTATTTAGACCTCTTACATTTACATAGTAGGTGAGGTTGAAAAAAGACACACATCCATCAAGTCCAACCTATGTGTGTGATTATGTGTCAGTATTACATTACATATCCCTGTATGTTGCGGTCATTCAGGTGATTATCTAATAGTTTCTTGAAGCTATCAATGCTCCCCGCTGAGACCACCGCCTGTGGAAGGGAATTCCACATCCTTGCCGCTCTTACAGTAAAGAACCCTCTACGTAGTTTAAGGTTAAACCTCTTTTCTTCTAATTGTAATGAGTGGCCACGAGTCTTATTAAACTCTCTTCTGCGAAAAAGTTTTATCCCTATTGTGGGGTCACCAGTACAGTATTTGTAAATTGAAATCATATTCCCTCTCAAGCGTCTCTTCTCCAGAGAGAATAAGTTCAGCGCTCGCAACCTTTCCTCATAACTAAGATCCTCCAGACCCTTTATTAGCTTTGTTGCCCTTCTTTGTACTCGCTCCATTTCCAGTACATCCTTGCCCAGAACTGAACAGCATACTCCAGGTGCGACCGGACCAGAGTCTTGTAGAGCGGGAGAATTATCGTTTTATCTCTGGAGTTGATCCCCCTTTTAATGCATGCCAATATTCTGTTTGCTTTATTAGCAGCAGTTTGGCATTGCATGCCATTGCTGAGCCTATCATCTACTAGGACCCCCAGGTCCTTTTCCATCCTAGATTTCCCCAGAGGTTCTCCCCTCAGTGTATAGATTGCATTCATATTTTTGCCACCCAAATGCATTATTTTACATTTTTCTACATTGAACCTCATTTGCCATGTAGTCGCCCACCCCATTAATTTGTTCAGGTCTTTTTGCAAGGTTTCCACATCCTGCGGAGAAGTTATTGCCCTGCTTAGCTTAGTATCGTCTGCAAATACAGAGATTGAACTGTTTATCCCATCCTCCAGGTCGTTTATAAACAAATTAAATAGGATTGGTCCCAGCACAGAACCCTGGGGAACCCCACTACCCACCCCTGACCATTCTGAGTACTCCCCATTTATCACCACCCTCTGAACACGCCCTTGTAGCCAGTTTTCAATCCATGTACTCACCCTATGGTCCATGCCAACGGACCTTATTTTTTACAGTAAACGTTTATGGGGAACTGTGTCAAATGCTTTTGCAAAATCCAGATACACCACGTCTAGGGGCCTTCCTTTATCTAGATGGCAACTCACCTCCTCATAGAAGGTTAATAGATTGGTTTGGCAAGAACGATTCTTCATGAATCCATGCTGATTACTGCTAATGATATCGTTATTACTAAAATCTTGTATATAGTCCCTTATCATCCCCTCCAAGAGTTTACATACTATTGATGTTAGGCTAACTGGTCTGTAATTCCCAGGGATGTTTTTTGGGCCCTTTTTAAATATTGGTGCTACATTGGCTTTTCTCCAATCAGCTGGTACCATTCCAGTCAATAGACTGTCTGTACATTATATGGTAAAAACTTCGTATTATTCATGTTTCTCTTTTCCTCTCCACCTCCCTCCCGTCCCCCCTCCAGGGCCCCCCGCCCACCCCCCCTCCTGGGGGGCGGGGGCCCACAAGCATGGGACGAAGCAGGGAGCACTTCCCCCATATCAGGGCTTGAAGGGCAGCAAAACTCTTGAAAATTCACAAACAATATTCCCTCCCCTCCTCCCTTCCCCCCAACCCCCTTCCCCCCCAACCCGCACCCTTTCCCTTTTGGTGTTTAGACCTCATGGTCTTGGAGCAGGTTTATATTTCTTTCTTTGGGGCCTCCCTTGCCCCCCCCGCTATCCACAGCCCAAGGTAGTGTTCTGTATGGCGCTGTGGCCAACCTTCCCTATTATCGGGAAGGTGGCTCAGGAACTCACCAGGTATCCAAGTCTCTCTCCTCCATATGTGTATCCTTTTTCCTTTCTTCTATCCTCCCACCCCTGCCCCCCGTCCCTCCCCTCTGCCCACCATCCCGTATGTTCCTATTTCTATTGGATTAGTTTCGTTTTCATCGTTTTTGTTATATTTTTCTCTTGGGGATCAACTGCCACTGCTCTTCTTCTTGTATATCTCCATCTTGTCTTGGGGTTATCTCTCTCAGAGTATCCAGCATAGGAATTTCCATTTTTTTACAGAAATCCTTTGTTTCCTCAATAAACCTGAGTTTTACAGTATGTCCATTTTTCCTACCTATCAAACATGTGGGAAAACCCCAGTTGTATTGAATTTCATGATCTTGCAACACTTGCAGTAGAGGTTTTAACATCCTCCTTCTCCTTAGAGTTTCTTGAGATAGGTCCGGAAAAATTTGCAGCATCTTTTCCTCGTATTTAATTGGGGACTTACCCCTCATATTTCCCCATATTTATTTGTTTTCTTCCCAGTTATCGAACCTTACAATTATGTCCCTTGGACTCTCCGTTGGTATTCTCTTTGGTCTTCTTAATCTTTGGGCTCTTTCGATTTTTATTGGGTTTGTTTCTTCTTTACCGAGTATTGGGTTGACTATTTTCCTTACTATTTCTGTTAGATCTTCAGTCTGTGTAGCTTCAGGGAGACCCCTTATTCTCAGGTTTTTTCTTCTGTTTCTGTTTTCTTTATCTTCCAATCTATATGCCTACTCTTGCAAGTAGAAGAAAACAAGAAGACCTGGACAGCCGCACACCGGAATGGATAAATCCGTCTTTTTATTCAAAATACAGGATCATGGGGTACACAACACAACTGTGGGGTGGTACAAAAATAGCTGACGCATTTCACACTTACTCATAGCTATATGCCTACTCTTGTTTTCTATCTTTAAAGCTTTAATTTCTCCTTTTAGGTCTTTTATTATATTTGTGTGGCAGTCCACTTTTTTTTCCACTTCCTCTACTCTTGTAAGTAGATAACCCAAGTCCTTATGAATTATTGCCATCTCTGTTTTTAGAAACTTCTCCAGGGCCGCAAACATGGTTGCCATGCCTGATTTTGTTGGTAGTTAAGCCTTCATCTGTTGTTCCTCGTGTCTCTCTGTCTCCAGCCCTAGTTCACAGTCCTGTTCCATTCTAGGTTCAGAGAGTGTGCTTATTTCTAGTAATGTTTTCTTCTGGCCCTTTTTATTTCCTTTGCTTCAGTTTGGTGCCCTTTGATACTTTGTTGTTTTTCTGTTGTTTGCTTATCCCTGCTCCCTCCTTGGATCACATATTTGCTCAAGGGCCGGGGCTCAAGCTAAGCCTGGGTGATTTTACCACCACTCCCCCCCTTCCCAATTTTCCTCTCATATTTCCCCCTTCACTCTTTACTACCCCCGCGATATGAGAAAAAAAAGGAAAAGAAATGCGAAGGTGTAACAATACAATGTTCAAATAAGATGCGGTGGTAAGTTTCAAGAAATTAAAGGGAGAACAAAAAAAAACCTGTCTCTGCTGTCTATTTTCTACTGATGGTCTTTGTGGACCTACACCCTCTCCTAGGAGTCCGATCAATTCCTTCATGTGTCCAGGTCCTTGCTTACACAGAGAACTAGATACACCAGACACAGGTACTCTTTAAACACAGGGTACTCCATAATTACTTCATGTTACCCGTTAAGAAAATATAATCTTATGTCAGAAGTAACATATGGCATATATGTAACCAGCGTGTATATATATATATATATATATATATATATATATATATATATATGCTTGAAGCCCTATGGCCGGTACGGACATGGATAACCTTTATAGTTAAGATAAGACTTACCATATGAAATTAACCTGGAAGTGTGGACTTACCATATGAAATGGACCTGAAAGTGTGCCTTGGTCTGATGGACGGTATGCCAAAATAAGGGGGCAAAAACATTCAGGTAGGGGTATAGTATTTTATTGATATTAAGTAATTAATTGAGCCAATTTTGAAAATACCCGTGCCATCTCCACTTGAGGATTAGGGATATACCGGGCGAAGCAGGCTGACTTCCACCTGCCTAGTCTTTTAATGACGTGGTCTGGGACCCCGTGGCTGGATGCTGCTGAGGCCGCTCCAATATGAAAGGAATGGCCGGAGTACTGACTAGGGTTAAGGTGAAGGTTGCGGAGAAGTATCCTTATGTGTTTCACAAACTGACAGGCACTTAAGGGTTTGACTGGAAACGGTAGAAGGGGGCTGGAGTTGTTCAGGCAGGAGTGACAGAAGATGATTAAGTACGGTGACTGGACACCAGTCATTATTGGTTTTGTAAAGGTGAATGTCCACTCCAGAGCCTGCCTGCTGGGTTTTAGAAACCCCGAGGTGGAGGACGAAGTGGTCTTGGTAGCGAACCAAGTGCTGTCTGCGTAGTACTTGGCCTGCGGGGTTGTTACGGGTAAACTCACCAGGTCGCAAGAACCCGTAGTAGGCCAAGTATATGGCTGCTTGTAGGACCATACTGGAGAGAAGACCAAATGGAGAAGTATTCAGGATGGCCGACATATCCCTATAGATGGGCCCCGTAATGGGTAAACGTTTGGTACTGACCACCGGTTGGTGTTTCTGAGTGCCACGTAGGATGGCTCGGATAGCGTGGGATGAAAACAGCGAAGATTTTGCAGGATCTTGAAGAGTCAAGAAATGTTGTATGCCAGCTAGGTATAGCTGAATAGTATTATGGGATAAAGCCAGCTGAGTGTGGCAATATGAAATGAAGGCCGGTACTTACTTGACATCTGTTGTTCCCTCGAAGCAGGGTGCCAGAAATTTATTGAACGCCCTCCAAGCTGTCTGGTAGGCTTTGAGTGTGTTATGGGAGAGTGAGTGATTGATAAGCTGCGTTGCTTCTTGTAAATGTTGAACTAGTCCAGGGTCAGCTGAGACCAAACGGGGATAGGGGTTGACACTGGGTCGGCTACGGGAACCTGTTTGAAAAAAGAAGCGTAATTAAAACGTCACAGTGCATCTGCAGCTAAGTTGTATTTGCCTGGAATAAATGAGCAGTGGATATTAAATTGATGTTGCAAAGACAGTTGTACCAATCTGCGCAGGAAGGACATGACTGCTAGGGACTTGGACCTGCCTTTGTTGATAATGTCGGCCGTGGCCTGATTGTCGGTGGTGAAGACCACAGTTTGCCCTGTCCAATGATTACCCCAGAGCTGTACGGCTGCCACTATGGGATAGAGCTCGAAGAGGGAGGATGTTCGGGTGAAGCCGGGTATCAACAGTATCTGCGGAGGCCAGGGTCCTGAAAACCATTGGTGGCCAAAAATTGCCACAAAGCCTGTGGAATCTGCAGCATCTGTAACCACCTGGGGTGAATGGGACGAAACTGTAAGTATAAATAGGGATATACCATTGCAGGTGGAAAGGAATTCCTCCCACATAGATAGGTCCTCTATTGCTGCGGTATCTAGATTTAGGATCTGATCGGGGTCTTGAGTTTGTGACAGAAATACCAGCAGACGTGACACAAAGGTGCGACCTTGTGGAATAATTCGCATGGCGAAATTAAGCATTCCCAGGAGAGATTGCAGCTGCTTTTTAGTACACCCCCTAGTGTAGGTGAACTCTTGGAGGACTGCCCTAATGCAGGTTAGTTTGTCGAGGGGGAGACTGGCCTGCATGGTGCCGGTGTCTAAGTTGACCCCAAGAAAGGTGGTGTTGTGTGCTGAACCGTCGACTTTATGCTCAGCGATGGGAACATTGAGATTTCCGAATACGACTCTGAATTTGTCGAGGTCTCCTGGGGCATACTGGGTGGTTCTATTAGTAAGAAGTCATTCAAGTAATGGATGAGCTCTTGACACTGAGCTTTGTGCAAGAGTATCCAGGTGAGGGACTGAGCAAATGTGTCGAAATACCAAGGGCTACTCTTTGAACCGAAAGTCAATTTCATGGCAAAATAGTATGCCTCCTTCCACTTGATGCCATGCCAGCACCAAAGGGATGGGTGGATAGGCAGGAGCTTGAAGGCGTCCGAGATGTCGGCTTTGGAGAGCCAGGTGCCTGTGCCTGCTTTGATGATTGCTTGGATTGCCATATCCACAGAGGAATATTTTAGGGAGAACTCTTCAGAGGGGATTAGGGATTGAGACTGGGGATGTGGGAAGAATGAGGCGCAGACAGGTCATACACCAAACGTAGTTTATTTGAGAACTTGCCCTTGACAAGCCCAATAGGGCTGACTCTCCAAATACTGAAAGGTGGCTGAGTGAAGGGGCCTATAATGAACTCTCGATCTATTTCTGTTTGTAAGAGTTGGTCTATGGCCTGCTCGTCAGTGGCCGCTGAGCGGAGATTCCTACATCCGTAGGTAGTATGGGGCAGTGAAATGAGGCCGGTGTGAAACCCTTCTGAGAAACCTTGGATAAGGTAGGTGGCAAGGGAGGGGGTGGGGTGTGAGGTGAGGTAGAGCCCTAGCCACAAGACGTTGACGCGGCTTAGTCATGCCCTCTTCTGTTGCTTGACTTCGCACAGGTTTCTTGGATGCGCTCTTTGGCATAAGGTGCATATGTGGAGCAGGCGGCACTGACTGAAGTGGCAGGACCCGTAATTATAATTGTTGCAGATGGCTGCCCCTCCCACGGTTCGGACTGGGCGTCCGAATTTGTCCACCTGAGGCATTTGTGCAGGGGCCGACTGACCCTGAAGTGCACCGGAGGTGGAGGGAAATTCGAAGGGGCGTCTGATTGTCGCATTGGCGCACCAGGTGGCGGTGTGAGTGGAGGACTGGCAAATTGCACGCAGTGGTGAGCGCAAGCCGGCAAAGTGGCGACAGAACAGCTCTGTGTCCATGAGGCTCCAATTTGTGGTCATTTGAAACTGTGTGAGTCTGGTTGCTGCCTTTGCGGAAAAAGAACAATGATAGTCATAAAATGAAAATTCTCCATAATCCTCCATAATTGTAGCCCAGATCTACTATGGTATGGAGGTATAAGTCCTTCCCTCCTGCTGGGGGTGGCTGAACATAGGACATCCCTCAGCATGTCAAAGGCCAATGTGAATTCTGGGACAGATAATTTCTGAGTCTGGGGTCTTTGGCCTTAAGGACCACCGAAACGTCACCTCAGGTATAGGCCTTATTTTCCGCCAGATCATGGACAGAAATGAGGAGAGAGGCAAGGTTGACGTCCCTGCCGTCCAGAATGTCCTTCCTGATAGTGGCCAGCAGGGGCGGACTGACCATTGAGCCACTCAGGCACTGCCCGAGGGCCCTGAGCCACTAGGGGGCCCCATCAGGGTTGCCAGCCTCAGTAAAACCAGGGACAGTATGGACCAGGGACAGCCAATAGACAGTATGGACCAGGGACAGCCAATAGAAACATGTCTGTGTATACTGTGTGTACATGTATGTGTATACTGTGTGTGTGTATACTATGTGGCCCCATAATCTCGGATTGCCTGGGGGCCCCATAATCTCCTACTGCCCGGAGGCCCCATGAGTTGTCAGTCCGCCCCTGGTGGCCAGAACCAAATGGGAGGGGTAGACAATGGGGCTCCACCCTGTGGTACCTGCAGGAAGGGGTGTCAAAACTTGGGTTGCGGTCGGGTCAGGAATAGCCGTGGCCGGCCGAGGCTCCAGGAGAGCCACTCTGGTTTGTACATCCATGACCGAGGAAGACAGGGACGCTACCATAGTGTGGAGTTGTGAGATGGCAGAGGATATTGACTGGAGAGACGCCTGCTGGGTGCTGGGTCCTGCTGTGGCTGGTGGGGGGAAGAGGAGGTTGAAGAGCTCGCCTTTCCTGGCTGTAGTGGTAAAGGGCATGCCTCTGCGTCTCAGCTCTGCCGTCAACTTGGGAATAGTCCATCCCCTGAGGGACTGCACACTGCCGCTCTCTGAGACCGGAGAAGGTGACAGAGGGGCCGTGAGGTCTTCGCTGCCGGCCTGGGACATGGTTGATCTAGATAAGATATCCTGTCCTTGAGATCGTGTTTTGGTTGACTGTAACCTGTTGGGGGTGACATGAATTTTAAGTTTGCTTCCTTTCCCTAAAGCCATACTTACCCAGCTTATGCTCCTTTTTTTTTTTTTACCTGGGGGGATATCGTTCAAACTGGTGCAGGGTGGACCTACTGAACTTTGACTCACCTGGAGAAAAATGAAAGGTGACAACTCGTGAAGGGT